>MU227075.1:796182-820753 GCA_018584345.1 Thuja plicata
CTCACATGAGCATTTCTCCACTCTGCAACAAGCTGCACTTCTAGCTGCCTCTGAAACTTCATCATTTTCTCACTTCTGAAACAAAAGTCTTCCTGCATGACACATCAATCATCTCAAATCTTCAGATGTTTTAAAAATATTTGTAATTCAAATAATAGGATCTCTTAATTGTCTCCCTTTTCTTCTGATTTACTCCATCAGAAAAAGGAGGTTCTTATTAGAGGGTATACTGGGGCAAAAGTTAGACAAATTACACAAGGTGACCTAAATATTTTGATTATAGCTTGCCTCTTGAGTTTTCACAAAAGAAAAAATATACCCAAAAAAAAATCTTATTGCTGTCTATGCTATAATAAATATAATTGTGAAGTAAGCACAATCTATGCTATAATAAATATAATTGTGAAGTAAGCACAAGTCTTAGAAGAGAGAAGAGAAAAGTTGAATCCCCATGAGCAGAAAAGATATCAAGTTCCAATTTATTGATTGTAAAAGTTGACAAGTGATTCGTATCAAATACATAGTTGAATTTGAAGACAGACATGTAACCTCTTTTCAAAGGTTGAATTTATTTTCAAAATGGTATTTTAAAGGAACATAAACCTTACAAAGGGGAAGCAGTGCACGAAAGAGCAGGCATTACAAATGTGAAATCATGAGAGATCATGTGTAAAGAAAGAATACAATATACTAAAATCATGAGCACATTACCCTAAATTCCTGAAAACACACCAGGAATCATGAGCACATCACTCTAAATTTCTGAAAATAATCGAGTGGAATAGACTTCTTATAGACATAAGCGAGCATTTTGATAGGAATTCATAGTGGACCAAGCTATAAAAGGTTTGTATGTACTTTTTCACTACATTTCTATCAAGTTTTTTGATGGGTTCTTACATTATGGTTACCTAGATCAACACTAGATCAACACTCGATCTGCATGTGAGTTAAGTTCGTTGTGTGGCTTTGGTTTACGCAAACAGATATGGCGGAGCTTTGACCCAACCGTCTAATTTGACTCTGCTCCAAATTTATCTCCCCAATATTATGAAGTAACCAATCAAATATTCAAATACGTGAATTTCACCCTCCAGTTTACAAAATTAGCTACAAGAAAGTACACAAACATCACAAAATAAAAGTATTAAGGAATGGATTAAATACTAAGATTTACATCATTTTAATGAATAAAAATAATTAAAATTTCAGAAGTGTTTGGAAATATTTGTGTGACGGAGTGTTATTGAAATATATTTTTTGAATTGTTAACCATTGTTTTAAGTAGATTCTATATAGATTTGAATTCATGGTGTTGTAACAAAAGAAAGGTGTTTTAGGATTTAAGTGTGTTTATAGATTTGAGGTGTTTTAAAATTGGGGTAGTGAGTTCTCTTTTTGTGAGGCTTTTAGAGGTGATGCTCTACAAATGACTTCTTATAATAAAACTAAACCTCATCATCGGAGCTAGAAGGTTGAAAAACCTATGGGTCACTATAAAAATCAATAGGATTGAAAATGGTCATTTTGGGGCTTAGGAAAAAATTGAAGCAATAATATAGTTGTATATTTTTAATTGATCTATATAACCATTCTATTTTGCAAGGTTGGGCATTGGATGCATACATTTGACAGGTATATTCTTTCCTATGCAAGTTCTATGCTAATCATTAGAGTGTAAATAGGTGTGGTAAGTTTCAATTAGTTGTATAGTATATCGTATTGTTGGTGTTAGTGAATATATGTAGGGTACAAAGGTCTATGACTGGTCAACTCATACAATCCACAAAAATTAGTAGATCCTTGCTAAATATATGCTCATATTAATGATCAATGTGAAGGACCACCCACTAACTTGATAGACACTAGTCATGTGGGGGCTAGACCACAATATTTGCACCTTAGTTAACAAAATATGTTGTTAACATGTATGTTAGCCTATTGTGTTTGTTTGCAAATTACTAACACATGTTAACAAAATAGGCTAACATACATGTTAACATATTTTGTTAACAACATATTGTGTTAACATATGTTTACTAAGGTGCAAATATTGTGCTGCATAGACACTGCCATACCACAACTAGCTAATAGAGGTTGAAACTTGGCCACCAATTGTGCTAAAATAAGAATTTCATTTAGTTGTTAGTAATCACTTTCCCACCACCATCAAGATCAACACACAAACTTTTTAGGTGCTAACATAAACTTGGGTTACCTTTACACTAACACCACCATCACTTAAATCTAATTGTATTGCCTTTTCACCACCCAAACAATGTTGGCTTAGTTTTGTTTTGTTCAAATAACAAGCTAGTTGATTTAGTAAACATGACTTTTACCCATGGATTCAACTTTTCACATTCCTATAGTAAACACAATGGTCTTTTTTAGAATTACATAGTCTAGTATTAGTTCTTTTTTCATATTTTATTATTTAAGATATAAACTTATATATGAATATTTGTTTTTCTCTCGTTGATTCAATAGTTTGTATCTTTCACCTATGTTGTTCAATTTTAGACTTCTTATAGACATTAGCGAGCATTTTGATAGGAATTCATAGTGGACCAAGCTGTGAAAGGTTTGTATGTACTTTTTTCACTCCATTTCTATAAAGGTGTTTATTGGGTTCTTACATTATGGTTACCTTCTATCTATCTATCTGTCTATCTATTTGTCTGTCTATCTGTCTATCTATTGATCCAAGTTGATCTAGTGTTTGAGCCATGAAAATCCAACATCTTTTAATCTATATTTGTCTATGCTTAAATGATTACTTATGTAATGTTGAACCTGCATATTTTATTATGAATTCTATGCGTTGCAATTTTTTAAGGTACTCTATACTTATATGTTGAGTAGATAACTCATACATTTTGCTCTTCAATACCTAGATATCCTTATCCTGGGTGCAAATTATCTTGTTCAACCTTTATTTGGTCACTTGGAGCATTTGTATATTTTTCACTATGGAGGAGACACAAAGTATTTGATATAGTTATATTTTGGGTCCTATAATTATTGACTATAATGTATTAGAAATTAAAGAGATCTCAATTAAGCTAGAATTTGGTGGAGGTAGATGGTTCAACTCATGTTGCCAGGGAAATTATTGGATGCATAGAGCTTTGGCATGACATGGTTGTTTATTTAGATTAATAGCCAGTGGTGATGAAGTAACTCCTAGTTTGTAGATGGTTATTTATATCCTTATTTTAGAGATCATGGATTTAATTATGACTGTTTAGGAGCTACTGATGTTTCAATTAATTGTTGTGTTTAGTTAGGCTATAGTGAAAACCCAATACTTAAGCTCCATAATAACTTACTATTTGAATAACAACATTGGTACCCTAACATTCACTTATATTTAAGATAAATCTAATTAAAATTTCTATTTATGCATCAATCATATTGCAAACAACAAATGATATAAATAACCCATAATCTTATTAACAACAAATAAAGTGTAAATCTTGATCTCTTTCTTATTACATAAAGGTCCTATTACAATCAAATAGTCCTTTGATATACTTAAACAACAATTATAACAAAGGAGATTTGGATGGTATCCAGACATAATAACCCAACCAAAATAACCCTGGACACAATAACCCCATCATAATAACCTAAGGACAAAATAACTCAAGGTCATAATAACCCATGGTCAGATTAACCCATGGTCAAAATAACCCATTGACAGAATAACCCATGGTCATTTTAGATCAAGCTAGTAAACTTGAAATGACATAAAATGAATTAGAACATTGGAACTTAGATAATGACGAAGAAATTAAACCAAGTTGAGAGAATATTCTAAATGGAAGCCATGGAAACCGCAAAAGTAAAACTATATTAAAAGTTATCATGCATATGGTCCTATCTAGAAGGGATTACTGTGAATGATTGCATCCCCAATGTTTGACATGTGGATATTTTTCCAATTCTTATGCCAAATTTTTGCTCCAATTTGCACTATTGTCTCTTCATGTGCCCAAATGACCATGAATAGTCATTAAAACTATTTATTAAACTAAATTATAAATATGATTACAAGGAATATAAACAAGTGTGACAAAAGATTAAGTAACATTAATCTTTAAGATAAAAGAGGGATTGTGAGGCACCATAGATTCTATTTAGGTCATTTTTCGACCATATATCCATTACATTCCCCTAAAATAACCTTATGTTTCTACTATAAAAGTGAGGTACAACATTACAATTCTATTTAGGTCATTTTTAGACCACATATCCATTATATTCCCTTAAAAAACCTTAAAACACCTTTAATATGCTTAAATAACCTATAAAATGGTAAATAATTATAAAATAAAGGCAATTTCGTGGGAATTTTAGATTATATAAGAGGTGTTGCTCATAATTTGACACTTTAATTGAAAATATAAAAAATAAAGTTATTTAGCAACATACATGTAATTTATAAATTTTGTTTTCTTGTCTTTGTATTCTTACAGGGTTTTTTTGTCTATAGGTTATTCTGACCATGTAATATTTTGGCTTGGGTTATTATGGCCCAAGGTTATTTTGTCCTTGGGTTATTGTGACTGGGTTATTATGTCCAAGGTTATTTTGGCTAGGTTATTATGTCCTACAACCGATTTGGATCAATATCTAGTGTAGTAAAAGTCCATGTCTAGTCAAGTTCGAACACAAACTCTATGTGAGATTGTCCTTTAAAATCACTATGATTTATATCCTATCATTCCCTCACTCCAACACAAGTTCTAAAAATGATTTCTTAAATGAATTTTATACACTTTGGATGAGACCTCTTGAGTGGAGGCATTGACCCATTTATACCTATCACAATAATAATGGTTTATCCATAATATAAATCTATAACTCCAAAATTGAACAATAATTATGGTTGAGAAATTTTTTGACATATTAAATTTTGTGGTAACAAAACTAAACATTAATTGACATTATAATACATGGTAGTGAATTGTAAAGAGAACACAAATATAGATATAAATATTAAGGATCAAGGACCAGAGATATAAGACTTGTATTACAGGTTGAAAGACATTAATACTTGAGCAATGAGCTTGTTGATGAAGACATGTTTTAAAATTTGGCAAATATGTAGATGGAAGGTATGATAGGATGGAGATGTTCTAAAGGGTCATACGAATGAGTGAAAATTTTTACCTAGATAAGAAATCATGCATAGATGGGGAGCTATAAAACTCTAACAAATGGAAAAACTTAGAACACTAGCATGCCATCAAAATTAGAGACTTTGTGGGAATTGTATAGTGTTAGAAATTAATCTTTACTTGCATTATGTAAGTAGGAGATTCCTATGGAATCCCTACACCTATTTTGTCCTCTTGTGAGGATAATTTATTTTATGTATTTTTTATTACCCTTGGTTGTATTATTTAAATGGGATAAACCAAGGTATCCCTTAGATTCCTCCTTAAGAGGAAATAACACTTGTCTCACACACTATTGAAATGTGGCATACATAGATATGAGAGTTACCATGCAACTCCTCTCTCACATCTCTATTAAAGAGACATCTCTCCTTCTCTTCTTAGATAGACTAAGTAGGTTAATTCTCCTTCTTGAATACTATTGTATGAGCTTGGCTCTCACTCTATCTCTCTCTCATTCTTAGGCATTTGTTGCCCATTGGGTTTTTTCATGCTTTCCCCCCTTCAAAATATTGTCTCCTTGTTGCTTGAATCTTTGGTGAATGCTCCTAATTTTTGCACTAATTCATGGTAAATCTTCTTACTCCTGCTCATTGAATTAAACAATTTCATGTCTCTCTCTTTTTTGTTATTATTTCAACATGGTATTAGAGCAGGTTGGTTTAATCCATTTTTGAGTGTATAGGTGAAGGAGCTACCATATCTTGGAGCACTCCAAATTTTGGAGACCTCTTGAGAGATTTTATTTCATGTTTTTTTTACTAATCTTATTAAGGAAAAAATCAAATTTGTGTTCAGGTTTCCCAATTTTTTATTCAAAATCCTATTGATCTACAGGATTCAAGATTTTAATCTCTGGTTTTCTGCAAGGTTTCATAAATCTAGTTTACAGATCTTTGCTAACATTTTTTATTCTGTTCATTATCTACAGATGCTTATATTTATCTTGTGTTGATTTTAATATGTTTCTGTAGCTTTATATATCTCTGTATCCCAGAAATTTATCTCAGCATATCTTTGTGTATGATCTTTATTCTCTATTTATTCATCTATGTATATTGGATTGGTTAAATCTTTGTTTTTGATCAACATTATATTTACATATATCAGATAAGTAAAACGTTTTCTTTGCTTATCTCTGACTTCTTCATTTGCCATAATCTATTTTTTTTTATATTAAGGCTAAAAACATTTTAAAAGAAATTAAAAAAATCTAGAGAGCCATTTTTTTCTTAGAAAATTTAAAGTAATCTAAAAAGTTTTATAGCATTGGTTTTTTTTTGCATTATTCTATTTTATACTGCATTCTATATTCTGTAGACATTTCCTTGTTTTCTCTTAGCGCAACGCTTCATCTTTTCAGCTTTAAACTTGTCCTCCTAAACTTTAAAAGGTTTATACTTTATACTTGGCACAACCTGTGGTGCTTAGGTGGATCCTACGCACTTACCTTATTCTCAGCATTTTCTTTGTATTGCTCTTGCATCTTCAAAGCGCAACTTTCATTCTTTAATGCCGCATTTACCATCTTTCCTTACGCAACATTCATATTAATATTTTCTCTTCCTTTTCAAATTTGCAAGTAAAACTATCTTTGAAATTGTGAGGAGAGGAAAACTTTCCCTTGGAACAGTCGTTTGAGGAATTTCGGCCAGTAAAATTAATTTGCTTTCCGTTTTCCAATTTGGATTGCTGATGTTGGAACGAAACGGCTATTTGCCCCGCTAATTTTGGTTCGCATTGGAGAATTTGAAATGAAACCCTTCTAGAGTAACGGGCAGATTCAGGTTGTGATTTTGCCGTCGGCTCTAAAAATTGTTGGAGCTGAGACGACAATAAATTTGGAAGCTGGAAGGAATGTAGATAGCGTGTTAAGAGTTTTTCACTGTTTACTGCTCGATTTCATCAGGAGAAAGCCTCCAGGCTCCAGTATCTCTTTATCCTGCACATCTTGGTCCTTGTCGCATCATTATCTTTTGTTCATTCATTGCATATAACATTGCGCAACTAATGTTTATTCATTTCTTTCTTTTAAAATGTTTCTTATAGCCTGTAATCTTTTTTTCTATTCTAAGTTCATAGTCTAACATTTTTTGTAGGTTTGTACAGCTCTACCTTTGTTGGTCTCTTATTTTTTCTCAGGTTCCTTATTATAGCAGATTCTTATTAATATACTTCTCCTGCATTTTTTATTATAGATTCTTATTATTACAGATTCTTATTCCTTCTGCATATTATCATTTTCCTAACGTTTCTTTGTAGGTTTTTTAATCATTTCTTGGCTGCACATTAACTATTTTTAATATATTCTGTTATTGACTAGTTATTTGAATCAATTAAACTTATTATTTAACTTATTATGTAATTATAAATTCACTGCTACATTACTTTGTTATCATCTCTCTATTTTACTTTCATAATTCATATTTTAAAATATCAATTCATTTAATTCATTGTAATCTTTATTTATAATCTTTGTTTTTTAAAATACTTTTGTTGTTTTACGAAAATTTGTTCATATATTTATTTAAATCTCAATCTTTTTAATTTTTTAAATTCATGTATGTTTTATCACCCTTTTTTTAGTTTTTTTTAGTAATCAAATCTAAGTTATTGCTTATATGTTGTTCATATTATTTAAGGGAGGTTCTCTTTCATTTTTTTCATGACAACATTAATGCCAAAATTTAAACTTACAAGTTCAAATTATTCCGCTTGGAGGACGCACATGTCTATTTTTTTTAAATCTTGCCACCTTTTGGATATTGTGTCTTCACCAATTTTGAAACCAACATCCACTGCTCCTTAGGCTGACCATGATTCTTGGCAGTTGAAAGATGAGGAAGCATTCGGTCTAATTGGCTTCTCTTTATATCCAGATTTATATCATCTTATCTCAGATTGTACTGAGGCTCATCAGGCTTGGCATGTCCTAGAGAACACATTTCAAACTCACCAAAACTCTACACCGCACTATGACATTATGTATCCTTTAAATGAATTTCCTATTTGGGATGACCCATGTGATGATGTTTGTTTTTGGGATGATCCCCTAGCTACCTATTTTCCTCATAGAGATAACATGTTACAGGTTGATAATGTTTCTTATACTTATTTTGCTTTTGATGATATTTTAGAACAAGAAGATGAAATTATTGATACGTTTCTCAATATCACTTTACCGTCATGTATTACAAGAGATGATGTTCCTATTTGCTCCAAAGTGGATTATGAATTTGATGACACTCAAATGGTTATTATGGAGGACCAACCTCCTTCTCTAAACTCTAATCTTCCTCATTATGATAATAGTAATATTATTGATAGTGACTATACTAGCTCTACTTTTGATTATGCATCTAGTGATGATTTCATTTGGTTTACAAAATCTCTTTATGAAATGAATGATGTATTTAATGATTCTCAATCCATTTTTACTTTATCAGATTTTACTAATTCATATCTAAAGGGAGATCCCAATTATGGGAGATCCACTTGTGGTTATTATCCTTTTTCAGGTAATATTTCTTGCAGAAGAAACTATGATCAATCTCAACGTGTACTTGAACATTTGGGCCTATCTCAACAAGAACCTAAACTTGTGTATTGCAACACTCAACGGACCCTTATTTCATGATCGAAGCATATATCAATTCACCATCACCTCATATTAACACAAAGTGAAGACAAGCAAATTTACCTCCTCTACTACGAGGAAGATTATCAAGTTGCAGATTTTTGTAAAACCCCAAGTAAAGATTAAAGGGGTGTGTTAGAAATTAATCTTTACTTGCATTATGTAAGTAAGAGATTCCTATGGAATCCCTACACTTATTTTGTTCTCTTGTGAGGATGATTCATTTTATGTATTTCTTATTATCCCTTGGTTGTATTATTTAAATGGGATAAACCAAGGTATCCCTTAGATTCCTCCTTAAGAGGAAATAACACTTGTCTCACACACTATTGAAATGTGGCATACATAGATATGGGAGTTACCATGCACAACTCCTCTCTCACATCTCTATTAAAGAGATGTCTCTCCTTCTCTTCTTAGATAGACTAAGTAGGTTAATTATCCTTCTTGAATACTATTGTATGAGCTTGGTTCTCTCTCTCTCTCTCTCTCTCTCTCTCTCTCTCTCATTCTTAGGCATTTTTTTCCCATTCTTTATATCACAGGGGTTTTTTCATGCTTTTTCCCCTTCAAAATCTTGTTTTCTTGTTGCTTGAATCTTTGGTGAATTCTCCTAGTTTTTGCACTAATTCATGGTAAATCTTCTTACTCCTGCTCATTGAATTAAACAATTTCTTGTCTCTCTCTTTTTTGTTATTATTTCAACATATAGAAATTAGACAAAGGAAAATGAAGAAGAAAGAAAAGTGAGACTAGATAAGATGCAAAATATGTAAAATATAAAATTTGGCCATAGCATAGATATGTTGGAGATTTGCCTTTATGCAAATAGTTGACTGTATGTTTGTCATTGATGAAAACATATAGTATACAGAAGTGAACTGTATTCGCTTGTCAGTATGGATATGTCAAAGCCTTGCATGGTTGTTTTTTATGTTTTAGACATAGTTACTATACCATATACATACACGCAGATTTAGATGTTCAGTAATAGTTGAGTTATGGTACTCTGTTTACCAGCCACAGTTTCAGAAGACTGTTTTCAGAAAGTTGACAGTAATTTTATTAATTATTCAGTTGCATCTATCCATGTGATATGTGTGTTTAGATTAATGTTCAGTTAAGATTCCAAGACAATTAACCAAAGGTGCTAATCATGTTTCATCCGAAGCATGACGTTTGGGCAATTTTGGTGGAGCCGACTATGTGAAGCGATGCGTCTATTCATTTTGAGTTGCACGGTTCTAATTATGTTGTGTGCTTGGTTTGGCCGACAAGAGAAGCATTGAAGGGATTCCCACAGCTGACAATGATCATATCTTTTGGAGAAGATACTTATAGTAGTTCATTTGAAGATCACCAAGTGTGAATGATAAGAAAAGAGACAGAAAAGGATAGAACAGAATGCTGATTGTTTTAGGACAATAAAGCCATTTAATTCATCAGTTAAAGATCTATGTGAAGAAACAGAGAGTGTAAACAAATTCATTGGAACTGATCAAGACAACAGGTCTACTCAAATAATTCATTATCAGATATAGTGTATAACTATTTTAATGAAGGTTTTTGCCTTCATCATATTAGCAATGAGCTTTTGGACAGTGAGTCTGCACCCCTAACAGGGTTATTTGTAAAAGACTCCTAACAGGGTCCGACCCTTAACTAGGTCACTGTACTTATTGCATTATAAAGATAAACTCTTAACAGGGTTGTAAGATCTTCTAACAGGGATCATTATACTCAAGTATAGTTCTTTGTGGGTGCTAATTCCCATCGGGATTTTTACCTAGTTTGGTTTCCCCGTAACCAAAATTGTGGTGTTCTATTTTGTGTTATCTTAAATGTGTATGTGCTTAGTGATATTATGTAACTAATTAGAGAAAAGAATTAAACTTGTTGATAACTAATTCACCCTTCCCCTCTTAGTTATCCCTTCTGACTATTCCAAAAATTGGTATCAGAGCCAAGTGCCTTGGAGAGAAAGCCTAACAACTTAAGGTATATCAAATGGCGTACTTTAGGTAAGAGAGTCCTAAGTTTGATGAAGAGAATTATCTTGACTGGAATAACAAAATGATAACACATCTTCAGTGTGTTGGTTTTGAGATCTATGAGATTGATACTCATGCAATTGATGTTCCCACCTTGAAAAACCTTGCAGAAGAAGAATCTACTAATAAACAAAAGGAAGTATTCACCCAAAATGCAATTTCCAAAGAAGCCCTAATCGGTGCCCTATTTGACAGTGAATTTTCTGAGATCAAGAAGGTAGACAAAGCATATTCAATTTGGAAATACCTAGAAGACATGTTTGAAGGAGACATCCAAGCCAAGAATGCACGTAGAAAAATATGGAAGAAAATATACAACAATTTAGAGATGGTACCTGAAGAAAACATTAGAGCTTACAATCAGAGGATTAATGAAGTAGTCTCAAGAATCAGGAACAATGGTGGAGAAATTTGAGAGGATGATATAATGTACAAACTGATGACCACCTTGACAACAGATTATGAAAGCAAAATAAACATCTTGGATGAAACCATGCAATTCTCAAAAGACTTCAAAATAGAAACCTTGATCAACAAAATATTAGCATTTGAGATATCAAGATTGAAGATAGAACCTAAAATGGAAACAACTTTCAAAGCCTCAGTCCATGGCAATAAATCCTTGAGCATCTCTAGTAATAATGAGAAAGAAGAAGTTGATACAGAACTAGAAGAAATCATTGCTATGATTGCTAAGAAGGAAAGGAAAGGTAAAGGAAAATATGAAGGACAACTACCATTCAAATGTTTCTCATACAACAAAGTTGGCCACTTTGCATCCAAGTGTCCTACAAGAGTCAAGAAGTACATATCAGATTACAAACTCAAATACACTAAGGAATGCTATCATGCTGAAGATGGTGTAACTGATGATGATTCAGGAGAAGATGAAATTGGATTTGTTACGATTAAAGATAATGAAAAAATGATTGATAAAATAGAAATTGAAGATGAAAAGAAAGCACAAGAATTGGCTTTAGTTTCACAAGTATACATCATAACAGACTGGATCATAGATAGCGGGTGTTCACATCACATGACAGGTGATAAAAATAGATTTGTACATCTAGACAAGTACATAGGTGGCATGGTCAGATTTGGAGATAACACTCCCAAACCTATCATAGGCAGAGGATCTATCACCTTAGATGGAAAGAAAAAGATAAATGATGTTCTTTATGTTGATGGTTTGCATCATAATTTACTAAGTGTTGGACAATTTCTAGATAAAGGATATCACTTGGAATTCAAAAACAACAGATGCATTATTAACAACAAAGAAGGAGACATGATTGCTTCAGGCTCAAAGACCAAAGGTAATGTTTTACAGCTTAACTCCGAAGTAAGTTGTTTTGTTGCAAAAGTGGATGACAGTTGGCTATGGCACAAAAGACTATCATATCAATTTTGACAACATAGTGAAGACAAATAATGTAAAGGCAGTAAGAGACCTTCCTAGTATTGCAAGACCAGTTGATACTATGTGCAGGGAATGTGTGATGGGAAAGCATGTGAGGACCTCATTCAAAAGCAAATAGAACTCTGTAGAGAACAAATTAGATCTAATACATACAAACTTATGTGGACCTACTCAAACAAGATCATACTATGGTGAAAGGTATTTCATTTTGTTTGTTGATGATTTTTCCAGGATGATGTGGGTTGCATTCTTGAAAGACAAATCTGAAGCTTTTGAGAAGTTCAAAATATTCAAAGCTAAAGTTGAAAATGAATCTGGATTAAAGATAAAAATGTTTGAGATCTGATAGAGGAGGAGAATTCACCTTTGATAAGTTTCTTGAGTACTGCAAAGAACATGGGATCAAAAGACAACTAAGTGCACCTTGAACCCCTCAACAAAATGGAATTGTAGAAAGGAGAAAAGGGATAATACTTGACACAATGTGCACTAACATGATTGAAGGGAAAGTTGTGCACATCTATTGGAGAGATGCAGTCAATACAACATTCTATACTATCAACATAATCCAACTAAGACTAGGTGTAGACAAAACACCTTATGAACTTTGGTTTGGTAATGTACCTAGAGAAAAGTACTTTAGAATATTTGGAAGCAAGTGCTACATGAAGAGAGATGATGGTGTTGGAAAATTTGATGCTAGAAGTGATGAAGGTATTTTTTTTGGTTACTCTACTAAGAGAAAATCTTACAAATTTTTTAATTTAAGGTTGAAGAAAATCATTGAGAGTGCACATGTGAAGATTGATGAGAAGTTCATGATTCAAGAGAGATATTATGAATATGCACCTATGATTGAAGATAAACCTAGACCAATCAATAAAGATACAGTTATTGAAGAAATATTTGACTGTATTGATGTATCATGAAATAACCCTGAACCAAGTTAAGAAGAATCACAAATTACAGATGAGAGGGCCACACCTAAAATCTTAAAATACACATCTAAATACCACTCTAAAGAAGATATCATTGGAGATCAGAGCAGTGAAATTTTGACAAGATCTAGAGAAAAAGGTTCAACTATTGCTGAAGAGGTATGCTTACTTTCACAGATTGAACCCTTAAGTGTTGAAGATGCATGTAATGATTCAGATTGGCAAAGTGCAATGCAAGAAGAATTAGATCAAATAATGAAGAATGACACATGGGAATTGGTCCCTAGACCTTGTGACAAGAACGTGATTGGAACTAAGTGGTTATTCAGAAACAAAATGAATGAAGATGGGATAGTGATAAGAAATAAAGAAATATTGGTATGTAAAGGATATGCGCAAAGATAAGGAATTGACTATTTTGATACATTTGCCCCTGTGAGAAGACTGGAAGCTATAAAATTGTTTTTGGCCTATGCAA
The DNA here is from genome assembly GCA_018584345.1 of Thuja plicata. Classification (NCBI taxonomy): domain Eukaryota; kingdom Viridiplantae; phylum Streptophyta; class Pinopsida; order Cupressales; family Cupressaceae; genus Thuja; species Thuja plicata. The sequence goes on from MU227075.1 coordinate 809,893, forward strand.
CATTCAAAAACTTCAAAGTATATCAGATGGATGTCAAGTCAGCTTTCCTGAATGGTGACCTGAAGGAAGAAGTCTACATAGAGCAGCATGAAGGATTCAAAATTTCAGACAAACCATACATGGTATGCAGACTAAAGAAATCCCTCTATGGAATCAAACAGGCCCCAAGAGCATGGTATGAGAGACTTGATGGCTACTTAACAAAAATTGGATTCAAAAAGGGAGCATCAGATTGCAACTTATTCATCAGAGAGACACCTGAAGGATTACTACTTGTTGCTATCTTTGTTGATGACATTATTTTTGGAGGTAATGACAAGCTAAGTGCATAATTTACAAAAGAGATGCAGAGTGAATCTGAAATGAGCATGATTGGACCTATAAAATACTTTTTGGGATTAAATGTAAAGTAGACAGACAGTGGTATATTCATAAATCAGTCTAAATATGTAAAGGAGATATTGAAGACATTCAAGATGGAATACTACAAGCCAGTAAGCACTCCTATGATAACAGGAAGCAAGCTTTCTAAAAATGACGACTCCACAGAAGTTGACAAAACACTTTACAAGTCCATGATTGGAAAACTCATATATCTCACTCAATCTAGACCAGATATATCTAATGGAGTTGGCATTGTTGGGATATTTGCAGCTGAAGCTAAACAAAATCACCTAATGGAAATAAAAAGAATATTTAGATATTTAAAGGGAACTATAGATTATGGTTTATGGTATCCTAACTCAAAAAATGTAGAACTTAATGTGTACATAGATGCAGATTGGGTAGGTTGTGTTAATGACATAAAGAGTACCTCAGGAGGAGCAGTATTTCTTGGAGACAGGTTGGTTACTTGGACAAGTAAGAAGCAAAACTATATTTCTTAGTCAACAACAGAAGCTAAGTATGTAGCAACCACATTGAATTATTCAACAATGGTTTGTATCAAACAAATGATTAAAGACTTTACAATTTAGATTGATTATCCCATTGTCATCCATTGTGACAACACTAGCACTATTAATATGTCAAAGAACCCCGTGATGATGCAAAGACAAAAAACATAGAAATAAAATATCACTTTCTAAGAGAAAAAGTTGCAGATGGAGAAGTGAAGTTAGATTATGTGAGCACCAAAGATCAGTTGGCAAACATATTCATGAAACCTCTATCAAAAGATACTTTTGAGTATCTCAGGAAGAAGCTGGGATTTATTCCCTTTCCTGAGTCTGATTAGAACTCACAGAAAATACATCAGTCTTTTGTGACTGATGAGTGGTTGACTACTCTACTTCTGGAGTAGTACTTGTTCTTATTTATATTTTTCATTCTTTTCCATTGATGTCAAAGGGGGAGTATATACTAAGGGGGAGCATATACTCTAGGGGAGTATATAGTCATGAAAATAAAAACATAGTCAGAGGAGATGCTGCAGTGAAGAGGAACCTTTGATGAGGATATTGAGAAGATTGTAAAAAGAAAGAAGACACTTTTGGATTGATGGTGTTTTTAATCATATGTTGCCATCAATGTCAAAGGGGGAGATTGTTGGAGATTTGCCTTTATGCAAATAGTTGACTATATGTTTGTCATTGATGACAACATATAGTATACAACAGTGAACTATATTAACTTATCAGTATGGATATGTAGAAGCCTTGCATGGTTGTTTTTATGTTTCAAAAATAGTTACTAACCATATACATACACACAGATTCAGATGTTTAGTAATAGTTGAGTTATGTTACTCTGTTTACCAGTCAGTTTTAGAATGCTATTTTCAGAAAGTCGAAAGTAATTTTATTAATTATTTAGTTGCATCTATCCATGGGATATGCGTGTTTAGATTAATGTTCAGTTATGAGTCCAAGACAATTAACCAAAGGCGCTAATCATGTTTTATCTAAAGCATGATGTTTGGGTAATTTTGGTGGAGCCGACTATGTGAAGCAATGCGTCTATTCATTTTGAGTTGCAAGGTTCTAATTATGTTGCATGCTTGGTTTGGCCGACAAGAGAAGCATTGAAGGGATTCCCACAACTGATAAAGATCATATCTTTTGGAGAAGATACTTATAGTAGTTCATTTGAAGATCACCAAGTGTGAATGATAAGAAAAGAGATTGAAAAAGGATAGAACAAAGTACTGATTGTTTTAGGACACTAAAGCCATTTCATTCATTAGTCAAAGATCTATGTGAAGAAAAAAAGAGTGTATACAATTCATTGGAACTCATCAAGACAACAGGTCTACTCAAATAGTTCATTATCAGATATAGTGTATATCTATTTTACTGAAGGTTGTTGCCTTCATCATATTAGCAGTGAGCTTTTGGACAGTGAGTCCGCACCCCTAACAGGGTTATTTGTAAAAGACTCCTAATAGGGTCCAAACCTTAACCAAGTCACTGTACTTATTGCATTGTAAAGATAAACTCTTAACAGGATTGTAAGATCTTCTAACAGGGATCATTATACTCAAGTACAATCTTTTATGGGTGCTAATTCCCACCGAGTTTTTTTACCTAGTTTGGTTTCCCCGTAACCAAAATTGTGGTGTTTTATTTTTTGTTATCTTAAATGTGTATGTGCTTAATGATATTCTATAATTAATTGGAGAAAATAATTAAACTTACTGATAACTGATTCGCCCCCCCTCTCTCAGTTATCCCTTGGGTCTATTCCAACAAGATAATCATAAAATGAGATTCAATATACCATATCAATTAGAATAGATTGCACTAACATAACAAAATTTAGATATTCTAGAAGCCTTCATTTGTTCAAAAAAAAAAATCTTATAAATGGGCTCTTGCTCAGTGAATTATAAATAATCTGTGATTGCCCATGTCCTTATTTTTTCATCCTTTTGATGATGATGGAATTCATTACCCTTATAAAAAACACTCAACAACCTATAAATGCTAAGTCGATGTAGTACAATGCAACATAACAATCGTTGGAATGTAAAGCCATCATGGATTCTCGCTTAGATGTGGTTGAGTCATCATGGCCCTTCTACTAGTGTGATACTAGGCACTTGCCATATGCAACCACACTGCAATGTGTCTTGTCAGAGGTACATTTTTTTGAGAATTACTATAAATAGTAAGTTTTGTTAGGAGACTTACTATAAATAGTATGTATATTTGGCGACTTACCATAAACAGTAATTTAAACATGTGTTAAACATGTAGTTGTACAAGTCATACTCAATTTAGTAAGTTTTCTTCAATTAAGACTCTTCAACTTGGTTGTTATATGCAACTCAAAGTCATGTTTTGAAGTACATTTTGGAGATTGTTATAACTATAAAAATTCCTAAGAAATAATTGAGAAAGATATTTGATTGTGGTTTTTTTCCTGGTATAATTTTAGTAGGGTTTTCCATGTAAATTTGAGTACTATGCGTTCTTCTTTGTAATTTTATATACTTTTAAATTTCATAGCAATAACATATCATAATACATGAAAATATTACAAGGGATGGATGTTGGCTTATTAATGAGTACTCTTTTGGATGAAACCATTTAACCCGTGTTGATTTATGTTTTTGAGACATATCCCCCTTAGGTGTCTTCCAACCCTCTAATATGTTAGTTTTGTTGGTTCAATAAGTTTTAGTTGATGTCCTGTTCTTGGAGTGAGCTTTGCACCTACCAAATAAAATAATATTTTCCAACAATTGTTTGACCATGTATTACCTCCATTGTTGATAATCATTTTAGGTTATATATGTAACTCCACAACAATATTTATCATATCCCTTGGGTAGGATCTAGATGTAATATATAAATACACAATACAAATCCTGAGGTGAGGAATAAATTAAGGCTATAAGTACTTAAAAAGTTCAATTTCTACTCCTTTTGGTAGTTGATGTCCTTGTCATTATATATGAAAAGATCCTCTTTGAAGTACTTCTATGGAATCTCTTTATCTTTTCCCTAGAATTTGTGTAGGATTTAGAGTGTTGTATCATAGGAATGCTATACAAATATTTTGTGGTCCTTTCCTTCATCTTAGAACTAGATGATAGTTTAGGATTTTATTTTAATAAAAAATGCAACCACTTGCTACCATATTTGTTTAATCATGGATATTTCCTTCTAAGTCCTTAGATGTTGGTGTATCCTATTCTAGACTTGGCAAAATTTGTAGTTCACTACCCTTAGTCCTTGTGACATATTTATCTTTTTTTGTGATATTCTATTGTTAAAAAAAACTAAAACTTCAACTAGAATATAACTTTATAAAAATATCAACCATTTGTTACCAAAAATCTAATGTATTAGGTCTCAAATTCGCTCTCTCAAATCCTTGATCTTTCCTCCTTTAAGGCCAAGGAGTATTCTTTAGTAAGATAGATAGAGAATAATTAATATACTTGAAATGGTAAAGGATAAATTTGAGGATAGGTAATCTCTCCTACTTTTTGAGCTTGACTTATATACTTAAGATGGTGCTCATAGAATACGCCTTATAAAAAATTCAAATTAGAAAATTAGAAAATAATAAATAAAAACATCAATTTTACCCAATTTTTTGATACTATAGTTTCCACATAGATGTTGTGGTGTTTTGTGTGAAACTAACTCACCCAATACCACTCCAATTAGAATCCTTTTGGTAGAAATTGTTTTATTGGTCAAAAGGGCCAGACATTTTTTGATAGCTAATAACACCAAGAATAAGTCAATATGACAATGAGTATGTGATTATTTTGTTTAGGGGTCCATTTACAAGAGTTGTCATTATTTTGTAGACTTGTAAGATAATTATGTAACCCACATGCTCACCAAAAAATATAATCTCGAGAAGTAAAGAACATATATGAACATGGGAGGACAAATGGAACATAAATTGATGTAGAGGTTGGGTGTGAATTGAATACATACATACATACATACATACATGCATTTACGTCTACTACTGACACTAGGTCAGCTACTGAGGCACCTTCCCAAGTCATCACACCAACCGAGCCAACAAAGCAAGAAACCGAGAAAAAGGCTCAACTAGCAATGACACTATCTCCTTCATCAAACACACAAGAGAAGAAGAATAAAAGGAAGAAAGGGAGAAAGGGTCCCATGACACTTGATGAAATCATTGACATTCCTGATTGTGATCCATAGACAATTGACCACGACTCTTTGATGAGGTATGTTGAACTATACACCCAAAAAGTAGCACAAGATAAGTTGAGGCAAGAATGCAAAAGTGCACAGGTGCTAGTGACTACTAAGGAGATTTTATTGCAAGTTGTTCTTGATGTGAACACTGATGAATCAACCCACATTCTTGATCAACTTGCCTTGCTAACCGAGACAATAAACACTACAGACATTGATGCCAAGTAGAAGTTAGAAGAGAGATCAGAAAACAAGATTCAGTATGAGGTTACTGAGAAGATCATCCAAGCAGTGGCATTTAACAAGGTAACTCTGTCAAAATTTGTAACCTGTTTAGAATAAGTTATAACTGAAGCCCTTACAATTCTATAGAAGTTATGCACTTTAGATCACTTCACTATCAAGATCAGTAAAAAGATGAAGCAATTAGATAAAGATCTAATAGATAGTGCTAACAATCTTTTAACCAAGGAACATGCATTGCAGATGCATTACACCAAGGTTGTACAAACTCAATAGTTGAGATTTGATCTAAAAAAGGAAGAGGACAAAATCATATTATAGGCTATGTTACTACCGCATTTGGTTCTAATGCAGAAGCATGTGACTTTGGAAAAGAACTTGATTGTCACCCTGAAACTATCATTTACTGAGAGCATATATGATATGCATGCTCAATTGAAACTAGAACTTTTGACCCTTGAGCATGTAAAAGAGGAATGACAGAAGTTAATGGAAAATCTCCAGAAAGCCTATCCTAACATTTTTTAAAAGTTGTAAGTTTTATTCTTTTTTTCATTAATTTCAAAAAAGGGGGAAATATATTTATATAAAGGGGAAACATAATCAGGAGGAGACATATGCATATACCGAGCCTGTACAAAGGGGGAGTCACTATGTATAGTAACTATGTATAAGTTGTTCTATGTATACTATATCTACATATACAAGTTTTTGATACTAATGCCAAAGGGGGAGAATGTTACTCCAAATGAGCTTTGAAGATTGTCATTAGTATTCAAGCACTCAAAATTATAGTTGGTAACAGATTCACAAACAGAATCAGTTGGTATGATCATTGAAGTGCAGAGTTAACTAAGAGCATTGATTACACATAGATTTAACTGAGTACAATGATCACCGAATAGATAGACTTTACTAAGCACTAGTGTACACTGAGCAATAGTGTACACTAGCACACAGAGAACATCGAGATACATAGAAAACATCGAGCATTGAGAGACGGTGCTTACCAAGCAGACCAATAGTCACATAAATGTTTGTAATGGCACATCAATCTAGGTAACAAATTTTTTCCAACCTGGATAATGGTTTACAACATTTGATGAGAACATTAAATACAAATTCACAACATTAATTGTTTATATCTCCTATGTTTAGATGATCAAGGTAAATTTTGTACACCATTGGTCTTAGATTATGTAAGATATTATAAAACCCTAATTAGGTCAAGAAGTTTGATATATGTAATGTTATGATGTCATTGTATTGTATGTTGATCAACTAATGATCAAGTAGCCACCATACTACGGACATTAGAGATCAGACAAGGTTTTAGGAAAAGGACTACAGTGCAAGAATTTAGTTTTTAGAACAGAGGCAAGGCTACAGAGCAGAACATAAAGGTATTGTCATTCACAGTAAGGTGATAGATTTATATAAACTTAAAGGATCTATATTCAAAATATAGAGATTGTAATTCATTCAAATCACACAACTTTTTTACTCTCTGACAATTGTAACAATCCAAAAATCTCCTAACATAGTAGACTTAACCGTCTTTGTATAAATCTCTTAATCGAGTGCACACATATTTTCTATTGCTAAATACTCACACAAGGTAGATCTAATTGATCTCATTATTAATCCTAAAACGGTAAGGTCACCATAAGTGATCAATCTTTGTAAGCTTTAATAGGCTACTTTATTTTCTGCAGTAGTGAAGTTTTGTGGGTCTCATCCCCATCGTAGTTTTTACCTTCTAATAGGGGTTTTCTATGATACCAAAATACTAGTATCATGTGTACTTAAATTTGATATATGTTTATTGTTTACATTACATGCATTTATATTTCAGTAGTGATATTACATGTTTGGTGAATGTTATCTACGCAGTCAGTTATAACTGAACATTTGGTTACAAAGATTTGTTTGAAAGTTTTTAAGGGTACTGATTCACCACTCCCCTCTTAGTACACACCTTTCTATTATCCCAACACTTACTTTGGGATTCCTCTTTGCCTAGAGCTTCCTAACTCTTTTTAGAGTTCGTTGGTAGATAGATTTCATAGTAAATTGGCTGGATGGAAGGGCACATTACTGAGTCAGGCTAGTAAGATCCAGATCCTTAGATCTACTTTTCAAATTTTATCTCTTTATGCCCTTAGCATTTTCAAAATTCCTGGAAATTATGGAGAAGCTATGAAAAAAATCCAGAAAACCTTCCTATGGACTAGAGTGGAAAAAAAGAAAAGGAAAGCTCTTATTGCTTGGGAGAAGGTGTGTAGGCCTGTGAAAAAATGGGTTTAGGTCTGTGCAAAATTAGGAGCCAAAATGATCACCTTCTTGCTAAACTGATTTGGAGATATTATAAATATAATGGGGAATGTACAACCATATGGGAGAAAAATCACAACAAGGAGTGCCCTTCTCTACAAAGCTTTCTTAGTAATGATATCATCTATGGGGGGTCCTTTATTTGGAAAAATGTCTTGAGAAATAAAGAGATCATTAGAAAAGGAGTTAAATGGAAAGTGGGGAATGGAAGGACAATACAATTTTGGGATGAGGAGTGGTTGATGAACAATCCTTTGAAGGAGATTCCTGAGTGGAAGGCTTTTTTGGATTAGTGAAAGTTGAGGTTTGGTCTTAAAGTCATTGACTATTGGGAGAGAAACCATTGGGTGATCTCTCTATTATTAATCTGTCTCTTTGGAAGCTTAATAAAATCCTGAAATTTATGACTTTGATTAGGAAGAGGACAACCTTATTTGGAAGTATAATACTAATGGGAATTTCTCTATTTCTTCTTTGTATCATCAAGATTATGAGAATCAAACTGAGCCTTGTTGGGCTAATCCTTGGATAAAAGGCCTTACACCTAAAATCAATGTCTTCTTTTGGACCATGCTCCAAAATAAGATCCTATCTACTGATAAATTGAGAAGAAGAGGCATGATTATGGTTAAAATTTGTTACTTATGCAATTAGGATGAGGAAACTATTAACCATATTCCATTTCCCCTATGTGTGCAAGTTATGGGTCAAATTCTTAAAGCTACTTATTGTGGAATGGATCTTACCTAAGGACTTACATGGTATTTTCAATTGTTGGATACCTCCCTCAAAGAATGAAATAGTGGCTAATGTCTCAAAATTCATTTTACCCTATATTTTTTGGGGGGTTTGGAAAGAAAGAAATGATAGAGTCTTCATAAATAAGGCTTCCAATGAAAATGTGGTCTTTCATAAGATCAAAAGAGCTATGCTAGAGAGTCATTATTTAAAAGGGAACCTGATTGAACATTGAAATATGGAGGACATTACTTTCTTTGACAATTGGAAGATTAAAGGAAATATTAAAAAGTGTTAGAAAGATTCCATGAGAAATGAAGCTAGATGGGATTGCCCTCCTAGTGGGTGGATGAAGGTTAACTTTGTTGGAGCTTCAAAAGGTAACCTGGGGGTGGCTGGATGTGGTATGGTAATAAGATATGAGTATGGTGTTTGCAAAGGTGTGGCTGCTTTACTTCTTGGTGATCAAATTAATCATGTTGCTGAGGCTAATGTGACTTTTCATGGCTTAGTTCTGGGTAAGGAGAAGGGTTGTAAGAAAATTTGGCTTGAAGGGGACTCTTTTAATATTATAAGATGTTTAAATAATGCTTATACTCCCTCATGGAGCATTTATAATGTTATGCATATAGAAAAAAAATAATAAGATCCTTTGAGGAATGTGTTATCACACATAACTTTAGAGAAAGTGATGCACTTGCTGACTGGGCAGCTAACGTGGCCTGCAAGTTGGAGATGAAGATGAAATGGGATGATGGGGATGATATTTTGTTTGAGGTGAAATCATTAATAGATAGTGACCATTTACAGAGCAGGCAGAGAGTGTTTTAAATGGTGTTTTTAATGAAGAGTCTTGATTACAAGGCGAGGTTTCATTATTTCTCTGTCAGCGTGAAGTAAAATTTTGTGATGACACTCTTGATTTGGCATAGATTTTGGGTTACATTTGTGAAGCTTAGTGAAGCCGGTCTTTTTCACAACAACATTTGTGGTTTTAATAGAGAAACAGTGAAAGTTAAGCAGAGAGAAGATATGGGAGGAAGTAAGAAGAGATTTGAACCCATGAATTGTGAAGAGTGGAAACAGAGCAAGGAGGTGTGGAACATCCTGAAAAAGGTGGTATGGAGAGATTTATGGAGAGATTGCATGATAGAAACCCTTCTATTTCTAAGCAGTTCTTCAAAACATGGAAGAATGGTAAAGTGTTAGTGGGTAATCAGCTAATGGAGGTTACAAAGGAAATTATAGTGGAAGCTACTGGCATGAGTATGGAATGGTTAAAATTTTATAGAGATAGAAGTATCTTTGAAAAAGCCTTTGAGAAGTTTCTTGATACAGAGGATGAAAATATGAAGTTGCTGAAGGAGGACACTTCCTATCACAACCCTAAGCTCATCTCTCAGCCATGGAGGTATGTGTTATATGTTGTTATCATCTTAATCACGCTCGATGGTAGATTTATCAGAGCTTATGGTCACCACTTTATGATGTTAAATCATTTTAGACATAATATGAAAGTTAGTCTGCCTTTTTATTTGTTAAGCTTGATGGATTTTACTATTAAAAGTCTTTAGAAGGACCTAAAAGGGGATGACACCTTAGAGCATGACCTTATCCTTTTGGTGTATGACCTTCTCAAAAAAAAAAAGTGGAAAAACCATTCTTGAAGGTTAAAGCCAGGGATGATGACGAGACATAAGGAGATGAAGAAGATAAGATGTATGAAGAGGATACCGAGGATGATGAGGAGCAGCCATCTGAGGCTTTTACCTCGAAGAAGGGAAATTTCAAAGTCTCTTCTTCAAAGAAAAATCAAAAGAAGGCTGTTGTGGAAGAGTTTGAAATGGAAAAGGAAACTGAAGATGAAGACTCTAAGGAGGAAAAGGGGAAGGAGGGTAACAAGGGAAAAAGGCGAGCTCAATGGCCACAAAAAAAAAGAATAAAGGTTGAAAAGTACCAGTAAAAGGCATATTTTTCTTCTCTCTGAGGATGACGAGGTTTTGGAATAGGAGAAGAGTACTAGGGAAAATAATGGGGAGGAGATAAGGGAAGAAGGCAAGATTGTTAGAATTAATCTTTCCTTGGTTGAAAATATGTAATTAAAAGGATAAACCAAGGTATCCTATATTGTATTTGTCCTCTAGTCCATGTAAGAGGACATGTCACTATTTTGTATTTCCTTTAATAAGGAAAATAGATATTCCTCCTTAAGAGGAATCACACATTTGTCACACACACAATATGAATGTGGCATACATAGGAGAAGGGAGTTACATGCAAACTCCTCCACTCATCTCTACTTAAGAGATGTCTCTCACACACTTGCTTCAATAATCTTCTCCTCTCTCTCTCAATCTCTCATTGCTCTCATTATTGTATTGAGCTCATTTCTCTCATCCTTTAGGCTTTTT
>MU227075.1:826796-839864 GCA_018584345.1 Thuja plicata
GGGGGGTGTTAGAATTAATCTTTCCTTGGTTGAAAATATGTAATTAAAAGGATAAACCAAGGTATCCTATATTGTATTTGTCCTCTAGTCCATGTAAGAGGACATGTCACTATTTTGTATTTCCTTTGATAAGGAAAATAGATATTCCTCCTTAAGAGGAATCACACATTTGTCACACACACAATATGAATGTGGTATCCATAGGAGAAGGGAGTTACATGCAAACTCCTCCACTCATCTCTACTTAAGAGATGTCTCTCACACACTTGCTTCAATAATCTTCTCCTCTCTCTCTCAATCTCTCATTGCTCTCATTATTGTATTGAGCTCATTGCTCTCATCCTTTAGGCTTTTTGCCATATTCTTATTCACAAAGGGGTTTTTCTTTGCTTTTCCCCTTACCAAAATCTCTTGGCTCATTGTTGGATTCTTGAAGTGATTTGTGGTTGATCTTGAAATCTTTCTCTCCTTTGGCTTATGGTAAAATCTTCCAACATTTCATTTTCTTGGATTAATACTTGTTTAAGTTTTCATTATTTTCATTCTTCTTACAAAGATGGAGGCCAACATTGGCAATCTGGGTGAGGGCCAAATTTCTCTGCAGAAGGAGGAAAATCTACATAATGTTAACCAGGTTGTGGATAAGATTGTGGAGGGTATTGACAAAGTTATTACAGGGACCAAGGTTACTACAAATACAGAAAATGAGGAAATTGATAAGGAGAGAAGTAGGGTTAATGATATGACTAAAGACAAGAAAAGCCTGGTGGATTTTACTTGCATGATGGGAAATTTGATGGATGATGTGGGTAAAATTAAAAATAAAATGTGGGTGATGGGATGCGAAGTTAGCCTCATTAAGGAGATTAGTTTTGGGGATAAACTAGTTGCTGTGTGCCTCGATGAAATGAAGGATGTGGTTGGTAGAGAAGATGCTTATGCTGAAATGGTTTAGAAGGTCTGTGAGATAAGAAAAAATATTGAAAGAGAAAGAGGACATGGCTATTGATGGGGATTTTGAGGGAAAGCTTCAAATGATGCAGAACATAGTGGAGAAAATAGAAGAAACCATGCGTAAAATTGGGGAGAAAACCCTTTTTAGTCTCAAACAATAGACATAATATTCTAAGTTCTTGGTGGGCAAGATGAAGTAGGAAATCTATGAAAAAGAGGGAAAGGATCTAAATGACACTATGGGACCGGGAAAGTGTACACACGCTAGCACAAGGAAGACTCGCACCAAAGATGATAAGGAGTTGGAAGAGATCAAGAAATCTAGTGATTAGATGTATCTTATGGTGGTCCAGGCTGAAGGCTTAATAAAAAGCATCTAGCTATCTTTTTTCTGTTGTCATGTCTTTTTACTGTCCTCTTTTGGGTATAGCATGTTGTTTCGGTTGTTTAATTTTGTTTTTAGGATTTAGTTTCTGGGTGTTGCGGCATAGTTCCTGTTAAACTTTTATGCTTTCTTTTAACTCTTTGTAAAGGTTTCAGGTCCTTGTAAAACCTATTTTTACTTAATCAAAACAAATTTTGCAGAATTAAACTCACTTGCTCTATCAGATCTTAAACATTTTAAACTCTCACCTGACTCCTCAACTAGTGCTTTGAATTCCTTGAGTTAATGGAATGCATCAGACTTCTCTATCCTGTTTGACTTATTGAGGCAATCCTCTAATTGCATTAGTCTTACTTATTTTGATCAAACTATCAAAGTTTACATGACAAAACCTTCAATGCCATAACTATCTTCAACCTTTGCAACCAAACAACTATCCACAGTAGTATTCAGATGAAATAAATTACCTTTAGTCTGCCTACCGATAACAATCTCATCACTAGATCTTCCAATTATTCGGTATATACCACCTTGAAATCCAATTGGTAACCTTTATAATTTAACTGACCCATATTTAATAGATTATGTGTTAGACCATTCACATAATATACATCATCTATGTTATTATTTCCATTCAAAGAAATTGTTCCTTTACCTTTAACAAAACAAGGTGTACTATTACCAAACCTTACCACACCACCATGAAACTCATCAAGTTTAATGAACTTACTCTTATCACCGATCATGTGATGTGAGCACCCATTGTTTATAATCCATTCATCATTTTTTCTTAAGTGAGAAACTGGTTCCTTTTCTACTTCAGATGGATCTTCCTTGACTACAAAAAAACAAATTCTTCTTCCTCATTGTCTCCTGATTCTTCATCGGTAACATCTTCATCCACTGCAACAAAGCATTGTTTCTTCTCTTTTCCCTTAAACCTTCTGAACTTATCCTTTTTATCACCATTAATACATCTAGAAAAAATATGTCCAATCTTATTACATGATAAACATTTCAGTGGAAGTTTACCTTTGTATTTACCAGTCCCTCTAGGTAGTCTCTTAGCTAGTAAAGCCTTAAGCTCTCCTTGTTTCCTTCATTCATCTAAGACAACTTCAATTTCTCTGGCATTACTTGACATATAATTAGAATCATGACTTGTTTCCTTACCTTTCCTTGTTGGTACATTAGACACTGATGCTTTGAAAGAAGCTTCAACTCTTGGAATACTATTATCAAAGTAATTTTAGCTAAAATACATTAAGCTTACCGATCAGTCCATCTATAGTAACATTATCAAATTTTCTCATCTCATTTATAGCATACACTCTAATGGCACATGCATGCAATAAATTTCTTAACATTTTACTTACCACTATATATTCCTCAATAATTCCACCAACACCTCTAATAGAACTAACCACACATTTTATTCTTAGGACGTATTATGCAATATTATGTCCTTCTACCATTTTCATGTCATCATATTTTCCTCTAAGACTGTCTTCCTTAGCTTTCTTCATAATAATATCTCCACCATAGATAAGTTTCAACTTTATCCAGACATCATAGGCAGTCTCTAGTTCACGAACATTAATATATTCAACATCAGATAGGGTACTTACAATGGCTTCATGGGCTTGAGTATCCTCCTGTTGTTCCTTTAGTTCATCAGCAGTTAGAGTTCCAATAATGGTGATATACCTATTTGTGACATGCATCTAGTATTGTGGTCTCATACCCTTTAGGTATAACTCCATTATGTCACACCATACCAAGTAATTATCCTTAGAGAAATTGGGAAGTTCCTTCATCATTTGATCTTTTCATCAAGCTATTATGATTACCACAAAGAGAACCAATATTCTGATACCAATTGTTATCACTATCAGGTCCAAGATTACTGAGAGGGGGTGATCCATTAATCTAACAATTCCAATTTTTCATTAATCAATCAACCACTTGCATTAATAAACATTCATTGCATGAAAAACTAAACAAAAAGATAAGCATCCACAATCATGCAATACAATGACACCAAATTTTTTCCAATGGAAACCTAACTAGGTAAAAAACACGTGTGGGGATGACACCCACTAAAATCTTCATTCTTGTAAAGTAGATTTGGTTAAAAGATTAGCCATGTTAAAATATTACAATATGTCTGGTTAAGAGAAAGACCCTATTAGGAGTCACCCGGTCAAGGGATTTACCTCTATCATTGTTAGGAGATTTACCCTATTAGGAGTAACCCAATTAAAGGATTTCAAACCCTAATTAAAGATTCACCTATTTAAAGGATTTACAATTTAGACCTGTTAGGATCTCCCTGGTTAAGGGATTTATCTTGATGAAGTTGTTATGAATAAACAACTAAATTATTTGAGAAAATAACACTATAGATCAAGTTAAAGCTCAGTCTCTGCTACAAATGCATACAATATATTCTCTTCTATCTTCTCTCAATCACACGTCTTTATCCATGATCTACACTTGATCTTTTCATATTTTTACATATTTATACATTACAAGTTCATTAGGGCAATTAACTGCCTTAGAAAATGTTTTACAATATTTTCTGCTCAATAAACAAACCCTAAAATGTGTTACAAATCTAGAACACTTTCTAACAAACTCAGGTCAGCCTTCAAATTCATCGCACATCGATTTGACAAAGAAAAATCAAACCACAGCACCTTCTTCAATGTTTTTTAACAATCTCCAATAAATCCAATCACAATGATTACAAACATGTCAACTCATCAATCCTCGTCAATCAAAAACATCAACACATTCCATAGAACACATAAACGTTCACAATAACATGGTGCATCATCACCGATCAAGGATGTGATTGTCTGATCTAAAGAACACCTTTAATTATTTTCTAAAAAACCTTCTGTGACTTGAAAATTCATCTTCTGATCATCAAAACATGATGTGGTCACAACCATAACCTCATAACATAGTCTAAATAAACATATCATGACCACAACATCTAAATCCAATCCTAGTTGACAAAACATCAAATCAGTCTTCCTGTACTACATCTTGTTCTTCATGTTAATCCGTCAACCTTAAATCAATCATAACTCTCTCAATACATAAGATAAACTATCACAGTCATAGATACACCATCTAGAGACGTCACTTAAGCTTATGTTATGATCACATACACCAATTCTTACTACAACTCATTATCTAACATCGTGAACATACATCAACATAACTAGTACACATTCAACCAACAAACACTAAGTTGACATCAATGACAACATCATAACTGATCAACCTATCACCAGATCTACATTAAACACATATCATAACATCTCAATATACTCAAAATCAGTTATTCTTACACCATCCACATAATAAACATCATCTTTATTACTCTTACCATTCAAAGAAATAGTTCCTTTACCTTTAACCAAACAAGGTATACTATTTCCAAACCTTACCACACCATCATCAAACTCATCAAGCTTAATGAGCTTACTCTTATCACCGACCATGTGATATGAACATCCACTATCTATAATTTATTCATAATTTTTTCTTAAGTGAGAAACCAGTGCCTTTTCTCCTTCTAATGGATCTTCTTTGACTACAACAAATACAAACTCTCGTTCCTCATTATCTCTTGATTCTTCATATGTAGCACCTTCATCCACTCCAACAAAGCATTGTTTCTTCTCTTTTCCCTTAAACTTTATGAACCTATCCATTTTTTCACCATTAGGACATCTAGAAGCAATATGTCCAATCTTATTACATGAGAAACATTTCAATGGAAGTTTACCTTTGTACTTACCAGTCCCTCTAGGCAATCTCTTTGCTAGTAGAGCTTCAAGCTCTCCTTATTTTCTTTCTTCTTCCAAGACAACTTCAATTTCCCTGGCATATATTTAGAATCATGACTTGTTTCCTTACCTTTCTTCATCAGTACATTAGACATTGATGCTTTGAAATCTACTTCAACTCTTGGAATATTATTATCAAAGTTGTTTAACTCAAACATAGTAAGCTTACCGATCAGTCCATCTATTGTAACATTATCAAATGTTCTGAACTCATTTATAGAAGACACTCTAATGGCCTAAGAAGGAAATAAAGTTCTTAACATTTTACTTACCATAATATCTTTCTCAATAGTTCCACCGGTACCTCTAATAGCACTAACTACATCTTTTGTTCTTAGGCCATATTGAGCAATGTTACCTCCTTCTACCATCCTCGTGTCAATATAATTTCCTCTAAGACTGTCTTCTTTAGCTTTTTGTACATAAATGTCTCCTCCATAGGTTAGTTTCAACTTCTCCCAGACATCATAGGCAGTATCAAGTGCATGAACATCAACATATTCAATATCAAATAGGGTACTTACAATAGATTCATGTGCTTGAATATTCTCCTATTGTTCCTTTAGTTCATATGCAGTGAGGGTTCTAGCAGGGGTGATATACCTGTTTGTGACATGCATCAAGTATTGAGATCCCATACCTTTTAGATGTAACTTCATTCTGTCACTCCATTCTAGGTAGTTGTCCTTAGAGAACTTGGGAGGTTCCTTCCTCATCATTGGATCTTTTCCTCAAGCTGTTAGGCTTACTAAAAAGAGGACTAGAGCTCTAATACCAATTTGTAGTATTGTGAAATCCAATATTATTGAGAGGGAGGGGGGTGAATTAGTAATCTAATAATTCAAATTTTTCATTCACTATTCAACCACTTGCATCAATGAACATTCATTGCATGAAAAAAAAAACAATAAACATAAGCATCCACAACCATGCAAGACAATAACACCAAAGTTTTCTTGTGGAAACCCAACTAGAAAAAACTAGGTGTAGGGATGGCACCCACTAAAATTTGCACTCTTCTAAAGTATGCGCGATTAAGAGTTTAGCCCTATTAAAAGCTTACAAAATGCCCGATTAAGAGAAAGACCCTGTTAGGAGTCACTTGGTCAAGGGATTTACCTATTTCCCTATTAGGAGCTTTACCCTATTAGGAGTAAACTGATTAAAGTATTTCAAACCCTAATTAAAGAGCCGACTGGTTTAAGGGTTTACAATTCAAACCTGTTAGGATCTACTCAGTTAAGGGATTTAGCTTGATGAAGCTGTTAGGAATCAAAAAGTAAATGATATGAGAAAGTAGCCTCTCTCCTAATACAGATCCATTTCAAGCTCAATATCTTCTTTACATATAGACAATCTTCTCTCTTCTCTCTTATCTCTTCTCTCTATCATACCTCTACATCCCCAATCTACACTTGTACATTTCATCTTTTTACATATTTATACATTACAAGTTCATTAGGGAAAATAAATTCCTTACAAAACATTTTACAATATTTCTCGCTCAATGAAAAAACCCTAAAACAAATTTAAAATCTAGAACACTTGCTATCAAACTCAGGTCGACCTTCAAATCCATCGCACATTGATTTGAAAAAGAAAAGTCAAACCATAACATACTTTCCAACATTCTTGCACAACCTCCAAGAAATCTAATCATAATAATCATATAAAATGCCAGCTCATCAATCCTTGTCAATCATCAACATCACCATGATCCATGAAACACATAATCACTTACTGCATCATCATTGGTTAAGGATATGATTGATTGTTCTTAAGAAATTCTTTAACTCTTTGTTGAACAACCTTCTGTCATTTGAAAAATTCTCTTACGATCACCAAATCATGATGCAGTCACAACTACAACCTCATAACATAGTCAAGATAAACATATCATAACCACAACACCTGAATCCAAACTTATTTGACATAATCATCACATCATTCTTCCTGGCTTCATCATGTTCTTCATGTTAACCTATCAACCTTCAATCAATCATAACTCATACCAAACATAAGATCAACTTATGTGGTCATAGAAATAGCATCTAGAGACATCACTTAATCTTTTGTTACATTCACACATACCAACTCTTACCACAACTCAGGATTCAACCTCTTGAACATACATCAACATAAAAGGTACAAAATCAAACAACAACCACTAACTTGACATCAATGAAAACATCATAACTGATCATCCTATCATCAGATCTGTATTAAACATATACCATAACATCTCAACTTAGGTCTTCATCAGCTATGCTAATGCCAATATCATATCAAGATGCTCAATTTCAAATGGTAATGCACATCCACACCAATATCAAGCAGATGTATGCAAAAATATTGACCACATCAATATATAAAATACATCATCATTCAATGAATTAATTGATTCCAAGTTATTCAACCATATGCATCAAATATATTTTAGTCCTAATTATTTGATGCGGAAATATAATATTTTTATTCACATAGCCTATGAATCCCTCACCTAATATAGAGTACTAGAACCAATTTAATGTGAGTATGTGGTGAGTAGATAAAACTAAAGTCTCATAAGGATATATTCTTTAAATATATAGCCAATGGATTAAAGAAAGTGGCATCAAGTGGAATCACCCATAAGGCACTTTCTTCCTCATCATAATCTAATTTATGCATTGTTATGATAACCAAGTCACTCCTACCAAGTCTAGAATAAGGCATACACTAAAGAAGAATAGAATACGCTTCCAATTACATTTACACATGTAACACCCCAAAAAATTAGGTACATAGTGCATAGTTAGAGATAATTTAGGATCAATAGTTGGAATTAGATGTAATCAAGTAGGATACCATCCTCACCTTTCTACACAATAAAATAAAAAATACTATTTTTATTTGGTTCTTATCCGTTTATATACAAATATGAAATAAAAAAAATGATGATGAAATAAAGATGGCTCCTATTTTATTTTGATTAAATCTAACTAATATATCACTAATATTATCTTGAAATAGTCAAAAATAATAAACAACCAAGAGAACTTATCTTGGCAATTGAAAAGACACTAGATCAAACTATTTACAAATATAAAAATTGAGAAGTATAAATCAAAATATCAATACAGTGACTAATTATGGAATCAAAAATTTATTCAATAAGAGAATCTAGATGTTTTGATTAAGAGAAAAGAAGGTTTTAAAGGACCCAAAACCTTTACAAAATAGAACTACAGATGTTTAGAACAACCCCCAAGGAAACAATGAGTAGACATAGAAAAATAAATATGAAAGAGTAACTGGGAGCCTATACATAAAGCTAGCAAACCTAACACTAGTAGAGTGACAAAAAACTGACATAACCGAGAAAATGAAAATGAACACGAGAATAGAGGACTATAAATTTTTAAGCATGTCATCCGCTTCGATCACCATGAGGTCCATGTTAATGGCTGCGGACTTCAGCTCCTCAAGATATTTATCATTCTTGGCTCCTTTTTTATTGGTGCTGGATCTAGTCCTCTTTCCTAGCCCAGAAGTGTCATCCATCGTGTCCTTGTCCACATTAATTTCTTGAGTGCCCTTCTCCTGCTCCAACTTACCAACCATAATTTTTACATGCTCCGTAGAAGCTTTCATAATTTTATAGCTCCACTCTGCCATATTTTTGAAAATTTCCTCCATTTTGTCTATTTTAGTCTCAATAGACATAATTTTCTTATCCATGTTACTATCCTTCCCATAGAGTTCCAACTAGGTAATCTTGTTCTCAATAGTCTGGAATCTGGCCTGTAAGGAATCCTTCATATCTTTAGCATGCTCAATGGATTGGGTCATCTCCTCATACACTTCAGGAAGGATTTATATTTTCCATTGCCCATATCCTCAATGATTTGAAGGCAAATACGAAAGGCCCTCACATCCTTCTTCAACTGCAAATTGTCATCAATGATCCAATCAATAGTTTTACTAAAACTCCCCACTCTCAATTTTCCAATCACAATAGAAAGAGTGTCTTGGATCACATTATCCTTTAGTGAATCCTCTTTACACTTTCCGATACCATGCTCCTGATCCATGGGATTCTAACCAATAATTTCTTCCTTCCCAGAATCTTTTACAACCTTTTTCACATTCCCCCTAAACATCTTTCACATTTTCCCCCTGAACCACATCTTTATCCTCAATGGTTTTAATCTTAGAGGTTTGAGATTTCTTTCTTGATTGAGAAGTATTCTTTTCCTTGTCTAACTCAACATAATCCCGCTTCTCATCATTATTTTAGGAATCCATCACAATGTGGGACTTTTTGTCTCTTTGCTTGGGACTTTTCTTTGAAGTAGAAGCCTTAGCCATTTTCTTTGGAGTCCATTTACATTTTCCTTTAATTTCTTCAGAAGAGGAGTTCAATTTAGACGTAGAATCACTCTCTAAACCCTTCCCCATAGAGAATTCATCATCTTTACCTTCCTCCTTTGAATCAAAGTTCTGAGACAGGGTGTGATCAATCTTCTTGGCCTTGAGGTACTCATAAATGAGAACCATTAGACCTTGATGCATGGCATGATCTCATTGTGAGTTTTCCTTATTTTCTTTCATGGTAGCATTCCCTGAATAGAGTAAATATATGGTAGAGAAATTTTATCCCCATGATAGAAATGGTTAAGAAGAATAAAGTGATAACCATAACCCTAGTGTATCTTCTATCAAGAGTAATATAATTCATAATAACATAAAGAACTTTGTGCCAAGAGACCTCAATTTTTTGGGGAGACTAATAGGAATTAGCATGCTTTACCAATTTCCTTTTCTCCTTGTCGGTCTTTGGAAAATGTTTGACAACTCCCTCTATCAGCTTATGATCCCTATAGAACTTACTTCCATCATGCAACAAAATAGTAATCTTAGAGATGAAGGCTTCATCAACCTTAATAGTCTGATTCTCCATAGTCAAGCTACCCTTCTAGTGTTTCATAAATTTTTTGGTAATGGCAGAATCCTTGCCATGCAGCCTCTCCATGTACACAGTTAAACCTCCTTCCTTAAGAATGTCCCAGACTTCTTCCTTTTTCCTCCAGTCCTTGTTGGAGATCAGCTCCATTATTTTTCTATTCCCTCCCATTTCACAATCAAATCCTCTTCGGTTAAGGTTTTTTCTCTCTAGAATTCTAAGGTATCTTCATCTTAGAGTAATGTCATAAGAAGCCAAGCAATAGATATCACTTCAGATTATGGTCCCTATTTAAATAATAATGGATATTGATAACCCTTGTCATTTCATAATTCATTACTTGGATATGATTTTGACACATTGTGTGCTATGAAATTTATCACTAAAGATTAGTGATTTGAGCTCATATGGGAAATGATCCTCTTTGTTCCATTTCCTAAGATCATTGCTCGTCATCGCCACATTGGAAGCCCAGTTAGCCATGCCATTTATCTCTCTATAACTATGGGTAATAATACAATAATCAAAATTATTGATTATAGCCCATGAGGCCTTAATAATGGTTGTGATAGTCCATGAGGGGTCATAATTATTTGTTAGACATTTAACAATATTATTTGAGTCCCCTTCAACCCATATATTATTGCATTCCCATTGCTTAGAAAGGAGAAGATATTGATAATCTGCCATAACTTCTTCCTTATGATTATTTTGAGTCCCTAAAGGAACAATAAAAATCTCAATACAATTTCCTTCCTCATCCCTCAGAATAGCACCACAACCCACAGGCCTTGGGTTACCTTTAGAGGCCCCATCAAAATTGATTTTCATCCAACCCTTTGGGGGCACTTGTTAAACAACTTCTTCCCTTTTGGTAGTGACATTATTCTTCTTATATCTTCCTCCAAGCTTCAATTTTTATAAAGTTTCCCCATCCATCTTTCTAGTAGGCACATTTAGGTCTCCCATGATATACATATTCTCAGGAATATCTCTTTCAATTCTTTAGAAAAAAACATGCATTGGAGAACACTTATCCCTAAAAATTATATCATTCCTCTCCTTCCATATTCCCCACAACATATGAGGCATAGAGATTTTCCATAGATTTTTTATAGAGGGGTTTTTTGAAGGGAATTTCCAAGAAGAGTAGAAGGTTTTAATTTCCTTAGGGAAAACCCATTCCATCTTAAACATGTCCAACAGACTGGACCACAAAGAGACAAAAAATTGACAGTGGATGGAAATGTGTTCCATCATCTCTTCCTCCTAACAACATACAGAACATTGATTAGGAATACTTAAGCCTTTGCCTTTCAAGTTTTCAATAGTTAGGATCTTATTCTGCAAGAATATCGAAAAGAACATGTTAATCTTAGGGGTAAGACCTTTAATCCAAGCATTGGACCACCATGGGGACCCTTCTTGACTTTTAGACATCATATTGATCATGGAGGAGGTGTTAAAACATCCTTTAGAATTCATCTTCCATATCATGATATCTTCTTCTTCATTAAGAATCATAGAAAATAAATGTCTTTTAGGCTGAATCATATTGGAGCTAATAAAATTTGTGTCCCTCCACTTATCCTTATCCCAATAATCAGAAACATAATGACCAAACTTTGTTTTGCATTCCAAGGAATAAGGACCCCAATCAGAGTGGTTAATGGGAGGAACATCATCAAGCCAATGTTCTTCCCAGAAATACTCTCTCACTATTCCCAACCTTCTATTGAGTGCCCTTAATCATAAGATTTATGTTGGTGGTTTTATTCTTCCATATGTGATCCACTGGGTACAACATCAGAGTTTATAAATTTGTCTAGAGTTGTGCAATTTCTAGTATATTTATTTCTCCATATGTGATTCTATTCACCATTTGAATGATAGACTCTCCATATTTTTTTTGAGAGTAAGGCATGTTGGCAAGTTGACTACCTGAGGATGCATGACTCATTTTGTGTTGTCATCATGGCAACAAAGTCATGTTTAGTTTCTGTCATGAAAGACAAAATGACTAAGTATGAAAATAGGGCAGACAGAGATACTCAGCCATCAGCAAATCAGCACACGTGCGAGAGATCGATTTAGATTATGCGTGTTTAGATATAAGTTGTATGACACATGTACATGCTACATCCAGACACGCATAGTACTGAACTCCAGTATGGAAAAGTTACAAGAAGATCAGTAGACCAGCAGTCCAGAAGATAGAGCATGGAAGCTGACTAAGTGTTTTGATCAGCGTGTGTTATTTTATAATGTAATGGCTAAGAACCTTTTGTTATATGTTTGTAATGATGTAATTATCATTTTAGTAAACATGCTTGAAGCTGACTTGTTCAGAAGTATTGTATATTTTGTTTTAGGGCCGACTAGTGTTTTGTTTTTGGGTCGCGCCTATTTGAATTTGAATATATAAGTATGTAATGTAAAGATATGATAGAAGCATTGATTATTATGAAAGAGGAAGATACAGAGGGATAGTAATATGAAGTCAGTATATGATATAGCTCTTTGAGAGAGTAAGAGCATTCACGCATACACAGAACTAATCAGACAATAGTGTCATCACAATAGTTCATTTTTATATAGTTCATATCATCTTTTAGAAGGTTGTAGCCTTCATCTTATTGGGAAATGAGCCTAGGCAGTGAGCCATATACCTTTAATAGGCTTTTGTAAAAGACTCCTAATAGGGTCCGACCTTTAACCAGGTCATTTTACTCATATTGTAAAGACTGCTTCTAACAGGGCAAAGGAACTCTCACAAGTTCATTATACTTAGTACAATATTTGTGGGTACTAATTCCCACCGGGGTTTTCCTTTGATCAAGGTTTCCCTGTAATCATATCATGTGTTATGAGTTGTTATGTTAAGCTTCATTCTATGTATGTTTGATTTATGTTTAAGTTGC
>MU227075.1:839917-864573 GCA_018584345.1 Thuja plicata
CCCCCCCCCCCCCCTCAGTGTTTCTAACAATTGGTATCAGAGCGCTGGTCCTCAGAAAATAAGTTTAACCACTTGAGGAGATCATGGACTCAGCAGAAGAAAAACACTTGAAAAAGAATCTTGAAGCTGCTCTTGAAAATCTTGATAGATTTGAAAAAGAAAATGAAGAACTTAGACTAAAAGTTGATGGCTCACAAATGCTTATCAAGAAACTAAGAAAAGATTTGAAAGATTGTTCTACAAGTGACTTAGGGAAAATGATCAAAAAGCTCAATGAAGAGAATATGTCTTTGAAAGATAAAGTTGAAAATCTGGATGAACAGCTCACAGACAGCCAAATTGCTATTGAAGAAAAGATCAAAGAAAGCAAGCAACTAGATGATGAAATTTTAAAAGAAAACATGAAAGTTTTGGAATTGGAAAACATAAAAAAGAAGTTGGAATCTGAATTAACAGAAGCAAAGGATAAGATTGATAAACTTCACACAAGTTCTAGTTCACTTCAATCTTAGCTCAATGCACAAAAGAAAAAAGGTGACACTACTAGTCTTGGATTCAATATAACACAAACCAATGTCAATTCATTACAAGAAAGAGAGAAAACTCATGAAGCACTTTCAGAAGCAAGGAAATTTGAAAATGTTGAAGAGATTAAAGCAGATCTACCAAAAAGGGAAATCAAGCAAGTTAACAGAACTTTTTATGCATGTAACATACATGGTCATTTGGCAAGAGATTGCAAAAAGTTAAGACCCTTCAATGGTTATTGTTTCTCTTGTAATAAATTTGGTCATTGGGCTATACATTGTAGAACTCAGTCACAACAGAATCAAAGAATAATGAATCAAAACAATCAGAGAAATCAACCTCAAAGGAATTTGCAGAACACTACATGTCAGATATGTAACTACGATGGACACATAGAAAAGTAATGCAGCATGATGAACAAAAACATTAGACCTCCTATCATTTGTCACACATGTGGAAAGGAAGGACACATCTCAAAGTTTTTTAGATCCAAAACTCAGAAGCAAGATGAACCTGAGAAATCACTATTTGAAGAAAAAGGAGAAGTAAATTTTGTTCAAGCAAATGAATATTCAAGCAAAATTTGGGTTGAAGTAAAGAAGGACAATGATGTTGACAAATTAGTTGATGCATCCATAGTGGACGCACCCTCTACTTCTGCTTGAATAGACCTTCTTGGTCTTAGGGGGAGCTATTCTAGCTTAGGACCCTTGCATGGTTGGTATACTCACCTCTGAGTATGTGCCTATGAAATCATGGTTACAAGAACATAATATTGCTATGTACATTCATGCATTGTCTAAAATGCATCAGGATCAAAGTTTCAAAATCTCTAGATAATTTGCATATGGTTGCAAAAATTAAATGCGGTAGATTGTATAAAAGAAAGAAAGTATTCGATCTTCTTCACACTTTCATTTGAAGAGCACAAAGTTTGGAGAGCGTTGGAGTAGTAGACATCAAGGCATGAAGGCATAACAAATTTAGTAGTTGAGTGAATGGATAAGAAGTTTGGAACGAAACCCTAGCAGTCACGCTGTTTCAGAATTTTGTGAAACCCTACTTAAGAAAATTCCAAGTAACTATGGTGACTCCAGTTGTGTTTGATATAGAAGAGAGGAAAAGATTTGTATTCAAGAAACATCCATTCAAATCCATACTGGATGATGTGGAAGGGGCTTTCTCCAAAACCCCGCTAGGTGTTGTTCATGTGGAAGATATCCATGCATATATTTACTGTAAGAAGGAAACAATAGGAGATGTCAAAATAGCTACTCATATGGCATCCATGATGAAACCTGACTACACATTCAAAGATGAATTTGCACACTTGATTGATAACCCTATCTTCAAGTATTCTAATGCGCATGAGTTTGATGAGCCTAAATGGGTAAAGATTTTGTTGAGAAGAATACATGATGATCTTTACTGGATTGGTGAGGTCCCTGTGTGTATCACCACAGACCTAATTCATGGATTAACCAGACTTCCCAACACTGGACCACTCTTTGCCACTGGCAAGGATGTCAAAAAGAAGATTGAACAAGTTTGTCTATCCAGAAGTGACAAGCATGGAATGACAGTTGACCCTATCAAAGAAGATGACATAAAACTTCTGACAATGATACTTGGGTATAAGTTTCAGCAAGCTAGCATATTGAACAGTGTCTCTACAGAAATAGTCCTAGTAGCTATCAGAATGGTGAAGGATAACACTTAATACAACTTATGTGAGATCTTGCATGGTCAATTGATTGACAACATTCAAATTATCAAGCATGATAGGAGCAAGACATTCAGGTTTGGATGTTTGATCATCTACTTGTATTTCCATATAGTTGGAAAGGTTGCAAACCTTTACCTAGACAGGAGAAAACCCATAATGTCTCAGATATCACTCAAGGTCACATTAGAGAGTAGTGCAAGGGATGCCATGGATATGGATATAAAGACATTCAGGATCAAAATGAAGAATAGGTATAGATTATTTGAGAAGATAGTTGACAAACACAAGGATACCATATGTTTCATGGTAGAAACAGATTGCACATGCATGGAGGTAGTTGAACCTAGAACCAAATGGATTCATCCTCTTGGTTATGAAGTGGAAGAACATGTGCTAGAAGGATATGCGCAAGTTCTATTATCAACGCCCAAAGATCCTAATGAGCCTAGGTGGGGCACTTACAGAGAGAAGACCAATGAAGTGGATACTGTCTTACACAGTGCTGATAATAAAAGGAAAGCATCTAGAATTACATCCAACATACTAAAAGTTCATGGAGTCACCCAAGAAGATCTTGACAAAGCCAGAGATGCCAAGATAGCAAAAGAACTTGAGAAAGCTAAACAAATCTAGAATAAGAAGAAATTAGAGAGCACCTCTGCGCCCTCTACCACCATTGACTTAGATTCATCTCCACTGTCTACACCAAGAAAGAAGACTAGAGGAAGAAAGTAGGCGCCTACAAATCACCCATCCTCAAGGAACACTCAGAGCAAAGCTAAGAATACTCAAGCTCCTCCTGAGGTAGGATTTAGATGTAGTCTAAATATTTTGAGGAACATGATTGTTAATGAAGGGAGATTAGATACACTTTCTAAAGTCTATGAAAAGTATCAAGAAATTGATAAAATTGAGATATGCTCTATGATCATATCTCATATGATCAAGTTTAAGAAGACAGTTCTTGAACTCAAGACAGTGATACCGGATCAGTTATGAAACTTATTAGAGATCATGAAAAGACATGCAATTGAGGAAGATATGAGGATAAGAGAAGAAGCATTGGATACTCTTCTTCCTGTATGCTCGCTTGATGAGAAGGCTATATTGTTAGATCTGGTGAAGCCTCCTCTCCAAACTAAGACAAGGAACCTACAAATTATGAACAGATAGGTAAGGAGACTGAAAAGGAATTCTCACAAGTCTTTATGGATAGACACATTTATCCACCAACGATGCCTACAACAAAAGTTACTCCAGCTCCTCCCAAACAGGCTACAAAATTGGTGATTCAGATTGCACCTATGATAGATCCATAGGCCTCAATGCCCATAGTGACAATAACTTCTGATATAGATAAAGACTCAAAAGACACTATAGTAGTTGACAATGTCAAGATATCCATGACTGCATCTGAAAAAGATATGGACAAAGCTGATAAGGAATTTGTAAGCACTAAAGAAATGTGCACTGATGATACCATTGCACAACAAGATGAAGTTCCCATCAATGATCAAATTTATATAAATGAAGATACTCAAGATGATATTCAAGTTGACAAGACACCGATAAAAGAGAAACTAGTAAAGGTTAAATGCATGGATACCAGTCAGAACACTATATTCTCACCATCCACTCAACCATCTACCTCATTGTTGTCAAGGTTAACTCCTGATTCAGCATGTTTGGATGCATGGGGAGAAGAAGACCTAATCAAAATCAGCATTCTTGCTATGGAAAAAGCAAAGGAAAAACAAGTGATGAGGAACCCTCGCTTTTTGGAAATAGTGAACATTTTGAATGACTTAGTGCCTGCTGATCAAAAAGTAGCCAAAGTCAAATCAGTTGAAGATGTGGACAACATTTTTTCAAACTTCAAATCAAACTTTATAAGCTTAGTAGACTCTACTACTAAGATTGCAAAAGATGAATACAAGAAGGAGAGACTAGATGATTTGGTAAAGAACTTTACCTTAGACTTGAACTCCTTAAAGATTGGGTAATCTGTATTGAAGGAATTGGCAGATAAAGGAAAGAGAGTCATAGAAAACTGTATGGATAGAGTGACGCTCACCTCTGAGCACACCAAAAAGGTAGAAGAGGAATATTTAATGATAGATAGCATAAGAAAATTATTTGAAACTTCCATGAAAGACATGAACATATGTAACAATGTCTACCAAGGGCAGTTAGATAAAATTGAGAAAGCAAAGTTAGAAATCAGCAAGATAAGGGTAAGGCAAACCCAGTTAAGAAATGCACTTGTGCCATCCTTAGTAGTCCTCAATGAGAACATAAAATAGATTGATGCCACTATTGTGACATATGATCAAGGTCCCTACATGGATCTGATAAAAATGGAGAAGCTAACATATGCATTGTGCGCGCATCTACAAACAGTTGATGCTATGAAATTATTTTGGTAGAAAGAGATCCAATCTCTTAAAATTGTGTACCTAAAGTGTATATGGAGTAAGTATGAAATAGACTTACAATTTTTTGTACACCTATTTCATTAATGTCAAAGGGGGAGTAATATAGAATGTGTATATGCGGAGAAGTATATGTATATATGATGTTATACAGTCACTTTTTGTATTAAGTCATTTTGAGTAACTTGACCACATTCCTTTGTTGCCATAAATGACAAAGGGGGAGATTGTTGGCAAGTTGACTACCTAAGGATGCATGACTCATTTTGTTTTTTCATCATGGAAACAAAGTCATGCTTAGTTTTTTTCATGAAAGACAAAATGACTAAGTATGAAAACAGGGCAGACAGAGATACTCAGCGATCAACACATCAGCGCATGTGTGAGAGATCGATTCAGCTTATGTGCATTCAGATATAAGTTGTAAGACATGTGTACATGCTATATGCAGACACACATAGTATGGAACTACAGTACGAAAAAGTTATAGGTAGATCAGTAGACTAGCAGTCCAGAAGACAGAGCATGAAAGCTGACTAAGTTTTTTGATCAGCGTGTGTTATTTTATAATGTAATGGATAAGAGCCTTTTGTTATATATTTGTAATGATGTAATTATCATTTTAGTAAACATGCTTGAAGCTGACTTGTTTGGAAGCATTGTATATTTTGTTTTAGTGCCAACTAGTGTTTTGTTTTTGGGTCGCACCTATTCGGATTTGAATATATAAGTATGTAATGTAAAGATATGATAGAAGCGTTGATTATTATAAAAGAGGAAGTTACATAGGGATAATACTATGAAGTCAGTATATGATATAGCTCTTTGAGAGAGTAAGAGCATTCACGCATACATGAAACTGACCAGACAACCGTTTCATCACAACAGTTCATTTTGATATATTGCATATCATCTTTCAGAAGGTTGTAGCCTTCATCTTATTGGGCAGTGAGCCTAGGCAATGAGCCATATACCTTTAACAGGGTTTTGTAAAAGACTCCTAACAGGGTCTGACCTTTAACCAGGTGATTGTACTCATATTGTAAAGACTTCTTCTAACAGGGAAAAGGAACTCTCACAAGTTCATTATACTTAGTACAATATTTGTGGGTACTAATTCCCACCGGGTTTTTCCTCTGATCAAGGTTTCCCCGTAATCATATCATGTGTTATGTGTTGTTATGTTAAGCTTCATTCTATGTCTATTTGATTTATGTTTAAGTTTCTAAAAAGTAATTAATAGACAAACACTGATTCACCCCCCCTCTCAGTGTTTCTAACAAGGAAATGTTCATCACTCTTATTATGCTAAGACCCAATCCTCCCCTATTTTTGGCTTGAAAACTTTGTCCCAGGCAATAAGAGACATTCTCTTTTTTTCCTCAGCTCCAGTCTACAGAAAATTTCTTTGGATTTTTTCAATGGCATAAACATACTTTCCCAAGATCTTAAAGAGGCTTAGAGAATATATAGGAATACTCTAGAGAGAAGCTTTGAGAAGCTGAACTTTCCCAACTTGGCTTAGGAGGGTGCCTTTCTATCTAGCTAACTT
Source organism: Thuja plicata (assembly GCA_018584345.1). NCBI lineage: Eukaryota > Viridiplantae > Streptophyta > Pinopsida > Cupressales > Cupressaceae > Thuja > Thuja plicata. The sequence goes on from MU227075.1 coordinate 846,156, forward strand.
TTTATTGAAATTTTCCACTAAGGATATCCAGAAGGAATCTCAGGGATTGATACAGAGAGGAATACCCAAGTACGTTGAAGGAATAGTAGCAATTTGACATCCCAAAATTTTATTGATCCTCATTTGTCTATTATCGGGAGTGTTGATAAACCAAACACTACTTTTGGTCCAATTGATAAGCTAACATGTTGTTGATCCATACTTATTGAAAGTTTCTTTAAGAATCTTTGCTTCCTTTATAGTTGCCTCCCCCAAGATAATCAAATTATCAAAAAATTGCTAATGAGAGAAAACCCAGGAAGAGGACGAAGGGTGAAGCCCTTTGAAAGAACCAATGTCCACTAGATGAGAAATATATCTTCCCAAACATTTTGCCAAAATTAAAAACAGAATAGGAGATACCGGCTCTGCTTGTCTCAAAATCCTAGAGGATTTGAAGAAAGGAGAGTGAGTACCATTGATCATAACTAAGAAATAAGTCAAGAAAACCAATTGCATTACCAGCCACACACTTCTCTTATTGAAGCCAAAATCCAAAATGATTTTCTACAAAATAGTCCAGTCAACTCTATCATAAGCTTTAAAAAGATCTAGCTTGAGGATAAAGCCCTATTTTTTTGCCATAAATAAGGAATGAATATATTTACAAAAAGTGATGATGGATTCGAGGATTTGTCTCCCCGACTCAAAACCATTTTGTTGAGGAGATATGATGGAAGGAATTAAAGTAAGAAGCCTAGAGGTGAGGATCTTAGAGATGATTTTATAAAAGGAATTTCAAAGAAAGATAGGATGAACTGGATCCAAAGAATCAACACCTGTAACTTTGGGTATGATGACCAAAAAGGTACCTTTAATCTCCTTTAGTATAATTTTATCCCCAAATAACTCCTTGAAAATGCAAGTAACATATTTACCCACTATGGACCAATACATCTGAAATAAAAACACAGGGAAAACATCTGGGCCTGGAGCCTTGTTTCCTTCAAAAGAAAAGACAACTTTCTTAACTTCTTCCCCTAAGGGAATGACCCCAGTAAAATAATTTCAGTCTTGATTGATAATAGGAGGAATGAATTGAACCAATTATTCTTGACTAGCCCGATTCAGATTGAGTTCTTGAGAGAGAACATCAACAAAATAGCTTTTTTCCTCCTACCTTATATCATCCTCCTCTTCAATAGTGCCATTATTCACCTTTAGTTCTGATATTTTGTTTGAAACTTTATGTTTCATAGTTTTCATGTGGAAATATCTGGTATTCCTATCCCCTTCAGACAACTAGAGTGAGCACACTCTCTCTTTCCAAAAGGTCTCTTCCTTAGCAATAATATCATGGTACCTCTTAAGAATTGTAGAGATAATATTGTAACTATCTACTTGAGTTTAATCTTGATTGTTTTAAAGCTTTAAAAGAGAATATTTTTTCAAAACACTCCTTATTCCAATTCCTAATACAATCCTTGACATGTTTAAGTTTCTTGACCACTCTAAACATAGCAGTCCCATCCACATGAATCTGCCACCATTCTTTTATTTTATAAATGAGGACGTATAGTCCACATCTTCTCAAATATAAAAGGGAAACGTCTTCTACCTTTAATAGAATCAGCTAATAAAAAAATAGGTTAGTGATCCAATCCAAATCTAACATGGGTTGATAAAGAGAAAAAGTAGTAAACATACCAGTCATTGGAAATAAAATCTCTATCTAGACGAACTTGAATCAGGTCTTGACCACATATTCTATTATTCCAAGTGTACTCAACACCCTGAAGGTCCAATTCATGGAGTGATTGAGAGATGATGAAGTCCTCCAGGTCCATTCTTCTCTTGAGTTGAGAAAGACGTCCACCATATTTTTCATGTTCCTTTAGAGGGGTATTAAATTCTCCCATTATTAACCAACTATCATCTTTGAAACTAGATCTGACCACTGTCAATATTTTCCAAAATTTACTTCTCCCCTTAAAAGTATTTGGCACGTAGATGTTAGTAAGCACCCAAGATGTGGCATCTTTAATATGCTGAAATTTAATAAAAGCCATTTTATTATCTTGGACATTGACATCACCTCTAATGACATTAAGGTTATAGAAGGTAACAGTGTCACTAGACACACATTCTGAACTACCAACATTAACCCCTCCATTCTTAAGAAAATTAGTAAATTCAACCTTTTCTTTTGTCATCTTAGTTTCTTGAATAAGGAAAATGTCTAGATTATGATCTCTTATCATATTCCTAATAATTTATTTCTTATGAGGGTTATTCAACCCTCTTATATTCCAAGATATTACTTTCATTTCTTCTTTAGAGAGAACACCTTAGTGAGGTTTTTTTGCATTCCATCTGCTATATTTTTGTTAGCCTCCACACTTCTCTTCTTAGAGTTTGAGGGTCTACCCAGAGGTGATGGAATATTCCCAACATATGCTACCAATCAAACTAAAGATATGGTATTCTTTAGATTTTTTGGGATGACCTTAATTATTTTTTCCTTTAGGTTTTTTGTGCTCTGATTTTGAGGAAGAATTCCCATTCAAATCCACATTCTCCTTTCCCAAATCCTTCTTTATTTCCATTACATCTTCCCATTTATCTGAGATAGGGAAAGTAATCTTCACCAGATCCATAGTATTCTGAGATAGATCAGATAGGCTAGGATCCAGAATATCACAACACTGGGCTTCCTAGAGGGAGTCTTCCTCCCCCTCAAAGCTAGATGTAGAGTCACCATCCTCTTCACTTGAAGCTTGAATCTCTCCTTCTTCATCTTGGTGGTTCTCTTCAAAGGAATAAGTGTTATCCCTTCAATACCATTATCAAAAGAGTCAACCACAACCTGTAGTATGGGATCATCTTCTTTTGAGTTAGAAATCTCATCCTCTTTGAGATTCTCCTATGTTTTATCTTCTATGGTGTTCTATTCATGTGGTTTAATTTTAGGAGACCCATTCACTCTTTTTGGGCTCTCATATCGTGCATTGGTTATTCCTTTAATAGATTCAATAGATAAATGTATGTTTCATTTTTCTCTTTTGCCTGCCAGATTTTCCTATTTTTTGGCTTGTCTGTTTTCTTCTCTTTAAGTGGCTTGGAGGGGATTCTCTTGGCCCAGTGGCCCACCTTCTTACAGTGAAAACAAGAAAAAGGGATAGATTCATATTCCACCCGCTGATCCCATTTTCCCAATTTTGATATAATTTTGATAGAGTCAGGCATATCAGCATCTTGGACTATGCCCACACAGATTCTAGCATTAGTGAGCCTTCTCCTTGAGGCCATCACTGGGTAAATGGAAAAGAGTTTGCCAAAATAACTAGCTATCCATGAGAAGATAAGCTCTACCCAATATTCCATAGGTAGAACTAGAAGCTTGATCCAAACGGGAACTTGAGCTAGCAATGATTCATCATTAAGATTCATGTTTGGGTATCATTTTTGAAGGACTAAAGTTGTTTTTCCAACCATCCAAGGACCCCCACATAGGATCCTAGCTTTATCTTCTTTATAGGAAAATGTGAAAGAGAAAAAACCCTTAGCCATAGCAGTAATATCCACCTGGTGTTTGAAAAAACACTTCCTTTCAACATAAGCTCTGACCACCTCTATATTGGGTCTAGGTCCTAAAAAATTCTCAACTAGGAAGTTCCCCATTAAAGCTATATTGTGATTTATAGCCATATCTGAGATAGAGATAGAAAATTTACCAGTCATCGAATTAGAGATATTTTTGACTTTAGCTAGGGAAGACTTACCAGAAGGTTTGATTCTGAATAAAGAGGACCATTTTTTTTCCTGAAAGCCCGCACCAGAATCATGAGCATCTCCCTAGATGGGACCTTCTCTTGGGTCCCAAAGGATTAGTGAAATCCCTGACATAGAATCAAGAGGTTTGTCTAACTACCCAGGGACCTCCATGTTGTCCTTTCCCCCATCAACATACTGCGCTGCAGCATGGGAAGAGTTCCCACCCAATGCACAATTCAAGTTTTAAATCCACCGGCTCTCTCGTCTGCTCTCTCTAACACTCGCCATGTTAATTTTTTAAGAGAATATAGATATTATTATGTTTTTGGGTGGCCTAATAGGAAAATAATTAGAATTAGATGTTCTTGAAATTGTATAAATTTAGAGCTTTATTATCAAAAGAGTCAATTATACCTAAAACCTTACACTATATATCATAGCCTTGATATTTCCTAATAAACATTGTGATGATACCTAGTAGGGGGGAAATTGTGTAGTTTCTGAGTCAAAATCATTGACTTTGTATGGAAAATGCCTCCTACTTATTGTTTGTGTGATTTTTGTACCTGTTAAGAGAGACACAACACTTCAATAGATCATTGCATTAGTGAAAACAAAAGATTAGCAAGCACAACAATCACCAAAATTGATCTATTGCTTCCTATCTAGGAGGAGTATGAAAAATGAAATAATAGCCCTCAGATTATGCATGTTCTAGTGACATATAGGACCTAAGAATGGAAGATTCAAATAAAAACTAATCTAAATGATTAAGAAACATGCATTGTAGCTCTAGAAATGAATATTATAGCAATACGAGTAAGAAAGAAGCGAAAATGCAATATGAAAGTCCTAAATTATGAGCAACACGAGTTTTCTCCTTCAATCCTCCAAATGTGGGTAGCATAAGAATGCTTTCAAAAATTCAAAATTTAGGGGCAGTACAACAATACATTTCAAAAATCAAGGGCCATTTGAGCTCAAAATCCATCCAATTTATAGAAGAATGGGGAGAGAGAGAGAGGGGACAAGGTTCATTAATGGAGGTGTAAAAACCATTAATGAGGTGTAAGAGGCATTAATGCCAAAGGCATTGACGAAGCATGGTGGAAAAAATATGCATTAAATGCAAGAATTTAAGAGGAATGGTGAGGGGTGTAGGTCCAAGCTTGAGAAGGTGGACTTTAGAGGGAGCCAAGCTTGAGAAAGTTGACTTTCTTAAGTGGGTTGAATTCCTAATCACAGATTTAGGAATGTGACAAGCTTATGGGTAGCTTAGGATTAGGATTAAGGCTTAAGGAATGTGATTAAGGAGATAGAGATGGGAGGAGAGAGAAAGAGTGGAGGGGGGATTAGCTAACTAGGGTTAATTAGCTAATTAAGGAGAATTAGCATGTGAGAAGGGGTTGGGATGAGTTTGAACTCATGGTTGGGTAGTTGAGATTGGTTAGGTTTGAGGGAATATTAATGAAATGAATTGTTGTAATAGCATATTCAATCAATAATAGGGATTTAATTAATCATCTAAGATTTTGATTGCTTTGTAAGAATTAATTAGGACTATAGCCAAATTGAATAAATTAGGCTAGGGGATTGATTTTGCAAGTGATGAGGTATGATTAGGATTTCATTAATTTCTTTTAAATTAATTACCTTAGCCATGTTTTGATTTGAATTGATTTGATTTGATTGGATTAGCTAAAGTGATTAATGTAAATTAGTGATTAGTTCACTTAGGAGAATAAATTTGATTTGAATAAATTATGCTAGCCGATTGAAGAGTTGTCTGGACATAATTGGGGGTATGATCAAACTTAGGGAAATAATGGTCTATGATTAGAGCAGACCAAATCTAGGTGGTTACATTTTCCCCTCTTTGAATTGATGTGTGGGAAGCGCATTGATTCAAAGAAATGTTTTGATGTTGACTTCAGAAAGATTGAGAATTTCTCTCATGATCAAACGAAATGCCTGATGAGATCAGTCTCACACTTGATCGAACTAAACTGATAGTATTGATTTTGAACTTGGTTGTCCTCCAAAGATCAATAAAAGATCTTAAAGATATCAATATGAACTTGGTTGTCATCCAAAGATTGATAATACTAATTCCAAACTTGGTTGTCGTCCAAAAGTGAGTATGAAGCTGCGAGGAGCTTAGTAAGAATCTTTTAAAATGAGGAAACACAAGATATCCAGCTTATGAGAACCAAAGATTTCTATCCAACAGTCCTGACTTAGTCAAGAAAACTGTCATGCCCCTAGTTTGTTTGATAATGAAGTCATTTTTAATGTTGTTTCGAGTAAGAATTTAATTGATGATAGTGTGATCATACCCCCTCGAGAACAAAATCAAAGGAAGAAGAATAAAATCCCTCTGTTGAAATGATGTATCACTTGCAAGGAGTGGTTAGGTCAAGAAAGAATGGATTTAGAAGAAGTGAAGGAACAAAGGTGTGTTTAGAGAAAACACACGTTTTACCAAGTTAATTATGTTTAAAATGTGAGTTCAGTTTTGTTCCCGATTGATCAAAGATTTTAGGAATCATGGATACGTAAATATCTTGGATTTCATATGAAATAAAAATACTAAAGGAGTTTGAGCTCAAACCCTTATGTTATTCTTTGTAAAAAATAAGCATGCAATCTCTAAATGCATCTATATGCAAACTCTTAGGACTGTCACTGATTTGTAGATATTGGATCATTTTTATCATCATTGGGCACTTTTTAGAATGGATACCACCTGATAGTACAATAATCACTAATACCCACTAATATTATGAAAGTATGAATACTATGTTTATTTGGATGTAATGTCAGAAATAGACTTAGGCATCAAGGCATAGAAGTCGGGATAACAAAATAGTCACCTTCCTTTTACTACATCAGAGTCTGTGTAAGGTAAGATATTGGACCCTCAATCACCTTGAAAATTCATATCCTTGGGTACATTATGCTTCGTATACCTTAGTGAGAATCTGAGTTTTTAGAAAATAGACAAGGAAATTGTTTCAACCTCACTTTAGTTTACACATAACAAAGATACAGATATATGCGGCTATCCACTCATGGCAGCAACTCTTACCATAAACATCCAAGTTAGGTGAAATGTATAGGATAATTTGCAACAATCACCATACACAGAAAACCAAGAAAACATTATGCCCCCTGTCCTTGCGACTCTTTGTCTTTGTGCAGACGTCATGGAGTAACTCAGAAGACATAAAAACTATCAATCATGAATCAAGCAAATAAAATTCATAACTGCTCAGATGCCCCTAGTTATATCATCATCGAAACATAAAAGAGTCATAATCAAACCAAGATCAAACTGTGTTTAACTAGTATTTGAGAAATACTATTGCTTCATTTTTCAAGCACAGTAGAGATTCATCAATCAAAAAGTTGAAATTCAAGAAAATATGTTATTCCATGTCTGTGTATAACATTGTTCCTATTTGTAATCCAATGTAGGTCTTAGGAACACCATTCATGCTAGTGCAATTTTTGTGCTAGTTAGGTGGTTCGTAAAGATACACCCTTGTTTCATGAAAGTGATAGTTTGGTGCAAGCATCGAGAAGAATTATGCCACGAGACAAACCATCCTATGACGATCTAGTAGACGTGACCTATCATGTTGGAAAAGATGCCCCTAGTGAAGAATGACTTGATCCTAAGACAAAAATGCAGACAAATCCCAATAAAGGATAAGATTTTTGTAAGGAATCAGAATCATTAAATAGAATAGGTTCAAGTATGAAGATTTAGTGTTGCCAGTGTATTCATAGATAGAGCATAGAGTTCGAGCAACGCCTATTTTCCACTGTGTAGAAGATTTATAAAAGATTACCAATTCTCAAGCATGATCATATTTGTGTGCCCCCAATGTATGGAAAGCTATAGGGTGTTATGAATGGATTGATAGATTAGAAGTGGATCGGCCATGATGGATGAAGTGGGTGATTGTCACCCTCAAGAACAATCTTCTCAAGATTACCCAAGCTAGGGAAGAATAATATAGCAATGCAGGCTCATAAAGTGGTATCAAATCTCATATAGGATAATGACCTGATGTCATGAAAAGTATGTAGAATATCATGTAGTCTAAAAGAGTAGACATGTCAAGAGAGTTCTTAGAACCTATTTTTCATTTTATTTTTTTCTTCCTTTTGATCAAGACCAAGGGGTAAACTGATAGGATAACACCATCAAGATAAGGGATGAAGTAGGATTAGTGCAAGGATAGTGAATTTGGACTTGGGATAAGAAATATCATGATTGTGAGCAACGTACAAGATCAAGTGAGTAAGATATACAATTTGTTCATGAATAGGCCCAACGTTGTCAAGATCACCAGATAGAAAATGGATGAAAGATATGAGGGGTATGATGTCATGGAAGGAGCTTGCCTCCAAGTGAAGAGTGCAAGTAGGATGAATTATGTGTAATGCCTATTTGCAAGGTTTTCATCATGGTACTTATCCAAGGCACCACAAGAAGTGGTTTTCACCATAGGATGAATCTTTTTCTCTTTACTTTTGCTACCAAGGCACCTGTTTACCAAGTTTTCACCGAGAAATTTTTTTTTGTTTTTGGATTTCAAGGAGGAACCTATGCATCTTTCTTTGGGGATATTTCTCTTTAGAAAGATATGCTATGATAGGCCAAGAACACTGAAAGTATGCTCAAAGATGTTGATAGGGTGAAAAAAGGTATGAAATGGAGGATAAGGAAGATTGAATCCAAGATTTTATGCATTGGACTGGATGAGAGGAAAAGAAGGAATGTAAGGACCCAATATGGAAGGATAGTAGGTGACAAGATCAACATCAACACACTCTTTGAAGGGTAGTGTAAGGATTGAGTTTTTGATGTATGAATGGATAGGGATCTTGGTATATAAGGACCCAAGATGGAGGAATTTTTTAAGGTAATGGATTTTGGGACATGAGGACCCAAAATAGAGTTAGAATATGGATAGTGTGTGAAAGAAGATGAAGTGGAAGCCTTTGGAAGCTTGGATGCCAATTATGATTTTTCCTTTTTGTTCAAGCCTTTTAAGAGAGACTTGGGAATCCACATAGCTTTTGATTTTCGTTTGCTTTTGGATGATTTAGAATGTAATTCTTCCAAGATGGATTTAGGAACCCATATTTTCTTTGATTTTATACTTTTCTTAGTGTTGGAACATACTTCTGCCATGATGGGTTTAGGAACCCATATTTTCTTTGATATCATGTTCTTCTCTGTGGACCTTTGTGGTCCCTTGAATGTTTCCTTTTTCTTTGTATTCACATGTCAATTAGATTGGACATAGTGATCTTCATATGTGAGTGGATTCTTGAATTTCTAATTTCTTTGTTTGACATCCAAATTGCTTCCAAAAGACTTGGGATTTGTGGATGAATAAGACTGATATGGATGGTTCATATGGATGTGTTGATATGGAGGTTTCAAAGATGCATGTTTTTGTTGATCTTGATAGGAGATAGGATAAGTGGATGACAACCTAGAAGTAGAAGATGGAGGGATATATGGGCCCAATATAGATGGAAGGTTTGAAGTTTTTTGATTTTGAACATATGGACCATGGATAGATTTGGAAGATGGAGAAGGCTGATTCTTGCATGTAAATGGAGGAATATAAGGTGTGAAATGAGTATCAACATCTTTAGAGTGAGCTTCCCAGGCAAGGATCTTTTGTCTAAAATTCATCTTTATACCCATAAGCTCATGTGTAACTTTGATAGGAGCCATTTTAACCACAACCCTTGATACTTGAGCCAACTTATTGTCATGTAAGGGATTTGGAGGACTAATGATTTCTTGAGGTAGATATGGAGGTTTATATGAAATATATGATGGAACATGTTGATCTTGACAAGGGTCTTTGTATAATGCAGGAAGAGTACCTTGCTCTTGATTTTCAATTGGATTTTTAGAAGTATTAAGATCTTACTTAGGAGATTGAGGGCTATGTAGCTCTTGAGATGGAGGAATATATTTTTGAAGGAAATGAAAAGATACGAGGGGATCATCTTCAGATTGTAGGGATAAGGGATATTCGTCAAATGTTGGAGGGGATACAATAATATCTTGATCTTGATCATTAGTAAGACTTGTTTATTTGTTCTTTTTATTATCCTCTTGACATGGGTCCACTCCAAAGGAAAAGATAGGATTTTTAATCTTCATGAGAGATTCTTGAAGGATTGCTAGGGAATTATCCAAAATAGGCCTTGAAGTATATGAAAACTTAGGGTCTTTGATCTTGGGAACATGGAATGTAATTTCTGCAAGATATAGATTAGCTTGGATTTCTTTTAAAGGCATCCCTTGAGGGTAGACATAGTTATCATGAAAATAATTAGGATCTTTGTGTGATGGATATTGGATATCCTTGAAGCTTTGTCACATGGAGGAATAGTGGAAGAAGTAGAAGTAGCATGTAGCTCATTTCTAGACATAGGTTCATGATTTTGATCATGCTTGGGATTGGTATCTTCATTTGATAATTCATTAGTATATTCAAATTTGATCATGTCATCATCAATTAGATCTTGGATTTTATGTTTTAACTCCATGCAATGTGAATTTTTATGCTCATCATTTTGATGATAGGCATAGTGGGTAATCACAAATGATATTCCACATGAGGTGGTTTGAGGCAATGTGATGAGATTGTTCTTAGGAAGCTCTACCAGCATTGTTGTATAAGATCATCTCAAAGGAGTAAGTGCTCTATCCCTTGGACATGTAGATCCACTTGAACTCTCCAAAGAGATGTTGGATTCAAGATTATGAGGACATTGATCAAATGTAGGATCGACATGATCTTGTGAAATAATCTCTTGATCAAAGATAGGATTACCATGAGTAGGTTACTCCTTTTTTGAAGAATGTGAAGACATGTGTGTCTTATGATCATAGAGAAGAGGAAAGATTGATCTTAGTGAAGACCCTTTTGATGAGGTATATTTTTCTTCTTTTAAGTCTTGAATTTCATATTTCAAAGCTTGCATTTTCTTAGATAGGGTCTTAATAAGAATCTCTTCTTCCTTGTTGTTAAGACCATAGGGTTTATCCCATGTGTTTTCAGCCATCGATAGATTGTCTTGATCAAAGTCTTGGAATGGTTCCAAAAGGATTTCAAAATTGTCCCCAAATGTGTGAGTTTGGGTTTGATGTTTCAAAGTGATTGATTCCAGCGTCAGAGGGTTAGAATGCCCTGATAGTGAGCTGGGAACCAATGAAAGTTGATTTTTTGAAGTAAGTGACTCTAGCGTTAGAGGGTGTTAGAGGGCCCTGATAGTGAGCTGAGAATCAAGTTTGTTTTGTTGAGTGTAAGCACCACACGATGCGGGACCAATTGTGAAGATCCAAAAGGACATGCAAGGTAGACTTATAAGCAAGTTGTGAAACAATGACAAATGGGCTAGTAAAAGCAACAGGACCAGACTGAAGAGCCAAAATGGTATCAAAAAGTACTGAATTCTTCTGAGAAACAAGTATGCAAGTGCCCACTATCCTAGAAGTGACACTCTGAATGTGAGGTTTTTCTTAACCAAATGCGAGCCTTCTTCCTAGATACGATGCAATATTGTTTTGAACTTTGTGAAATTTTTTCTGATAATAGGGTGTGTTTGCATCTTTATAGTGAGTGAAAAACATAGCATGTAGCCAAAGGATTGAATTTTTTTGCTTGTTTGAATTTTTTATCTTTTTAATGATTTTTAGTCACATCAAGCATTGTTGCATTGTTAAAGGGGAACAAACACATCCTTATGCCCTATTTTCTAAGTAGAGGATGAAAATCCTTGCTCATTGACTTAGGTACACACTCAAATGCTAATCAGAATATGGCCATCACCAAGCATGCAATAGCTCCAATCATGATGCCATATTATCCAACTCCAAACACAAGTGAGGGCATGATACGATGAGTGTCTTGGGGCAATTAATTTTTTCCTCGCACAAGGATTATCACCCTTTCGGGGATGAATCAGGTAGTTTGTCTACAAATTTTGTTGTTTATGATGGGGAAATCTATTCGAAACCATATCCCATATAATTGCACAAGGAAAAATTGAGGCGTATAGACCTATGAGTACTCAAATTTGTGTATTCTAGCAAGAAAGATTCAAGCCGCTCTGCTCTACACATACCCAAGCATCTTCAAGGAATGATGTCAAAATTCCAGGAACAAAACTGACTCCATCTTCTGAGGCTTTGTCCTATGAGGAAACAATTATTTATAGTGAGTTGGAAGGGTTGGTGTAAAACCTGTCCTCACTTGGGTCATTCCTAGAAGATTTTTTCCTCAACCGGCAGGCCCTCTACTATTTAATGAGCATACAAAGGATTAGAGAGCTCAGGATTTCTAGATTTTTGATTCATCGAAAGAAGAAGATTATACTCTCCTAGTCCATGTCATTTTCTCCTTAAACACGCAAATTAGTGTCCATTCCTTCAAGCTATGTTGAGCTCGATTTAGATATTCCTAGATTATGAAAAAAATTGCATGCAAAAGTAAAGTTTGATTTTTCAGTTGACCACAGTTCTTTAGTGCTTTGTTTGTTCAATTACTATCCTAAAATGAATTAAATGATTGAACTTGTCCATTCACCACAAGATTTTAATGCTTTGATTGTTGAGTTACTATCCAAAAATGAAATTAAACTGTGTGTTTGTTTGCCTTGTTCAGTTACTCCAAATTCCTTTCAAATCATAAATTGACTTGTGAGTTTACAATTTTCCTTAAAAAGGAAAAGAGCATATTCCTCTGGTCAATTTAGTATAAGATTGGAAAATTTCTTTAGTTTTGAAAGCATAAAAAAAATGGAAGTCAAGATGAGGGATTGGCAACGTGTAAAACCACAAGTTAGTATCCTTTTCCAACCCTTTTAGTGAGAGGGTCTCTGACAACGATCTTCAAACACAGGTTAGGCTGCTAAAAATAGGATCAAAATCATGAAAACAACCAATTTAGCAAGTTAGCAATTAAAGTTGTCAATGAAAGAACTCTGTATTTTTTCCCTCTAGACTCCAGATGATAATTCAAAGACCTAAAACAATAAAACCCAAAAATGATAAACTTTTGACCCCAAACAATAATCTGTAGCCAAAATGATAAGCCTTTTACGTGAAATGATAACACACACCAAAAACAAAAAAAAGTTACCAAAAATGATTTTAAGGCCAAATTTTACCTTAGAGCAATACAGTGGCAGACGATATTGAAACTCCCAAAAATGATAAAAGATATACTGAAGATGATAAATCACTCCTGGAGATGATAAATAATTGACTACAAATGATAAAATACCTGCAAACTTTGAAAATGTCAAGGGCAGAGAGAAGAATTTTTGAAATTTTGAGCAATCTTTCCCCATGGTGGGTGCCAAAAATGTTTGTGTGATTTTTGTACCTCTTAAGAGAGACACAACACCTCAATAGATCATTGCATTAGTGAAAACAAAAGATTAGCAAGCATAGCAATCACCAAAATTGATCTATTGCTTCCTATCTAGGAGTATGAAAAATGACATAATAGCCCTCAGATTATGCATATTCCAGTGACATATACAACCTAAGAATGGAAGATTCAAATAAAAACTAATCTAAATGATTAAGAAACATGCATTCTAGCTCTATAAATGAAGATTATAGCAATATAAGTAAGAAAGAAGCTAAAATGCAATATGAAAGTCCTAAAATATGAGCAACATGATTTTTGTCCTTCAATCCTCCAAATGTGGGCAGCATAAGAATGCTTTCAACACTTCAAAATTCAGGGGTATTACAACAACATATTTCAAAAATCAAGGGCCATTTGAGCTCAAAATCCATCCAATTTATAGAAGAATGGGGAGAGAGAGAGGGGACAAGGTTCATTAATGGAGGTGTAAAAACCATTAATGAGGTGTAGGAGGCATTAATGCCAAAGGCATTGAAGAAGCATGGTGGAAGGAATGTGCATTAAATGCAAGCATTTAAGAGACATGGTGAGGGGTGTAGGTCCAAGCTTGAGAAGGTGGACTTTAGAGGGAGCCAAGCTTGAGAAAGTTGACTTTCTCAAGTTGGTTGAATTCCTAATCACAGATTTAGGAATGTGACAAGCTTAAGGGTAGCTTAGGATTAGGATTAAGGCTTAAGGCATGTGATTAAGGAGATAGAGATGGGAGGAGAGAGAATGAGTGGAGGGGGGATTAGCTAATTAGGGTTAATTGGCTAATTAAGAAGAATTAGCATGTGAGGAGGGGTTGGGATGAGTTTGAAATCATGGTTGGGTAGTTGAGATTGGTTAGGTTTGAGGGAATATTAATGAAATGAATTGTTGTAATAGTACATTCACTCAATAATAGGGATTTAATTAATCATCTAAGCTTTTTATGTCTTTGTAATAATTAATTAGGACTATAGCCAAATTGAATAAATTAGGCTAGGGGATTGATTTTGCAAGTGATGAGGTATGATTAGGATTTCATTCATTCCTTTTAAATTAATTACCTTAGCCAGGTTTTTATTTAAATTGAATTGATTTGATTGGATTGGCTAAAGTGATTAATGTAAATTAGTGATTAGATCACTTAGGAGATTAAATCTGATTTGAATGAATTATGCCAGTCAATTGAAGAGTTGTCTGGACATAATTGGGAGTATGATCACACTTAGGGAAAACAAGGTCTATGGTCAGAGTAGACTAAATCTAGGTGGTTACACTTATCAATTGATGAGCTAAAGGGGATCTATAATGAATGGTTCATAAGGCACAAAACCTACTTAAGGTTTTTAAAATAGGCTAGCAAGCAAAATGGGTGTAACCTTGGAGGAAAGTCCATGGTTAAGCATGCTTGAATTGGAACAATACTAGGATGGGTGACCTCCCTAGAAGGCCTAATGCCTCACCCCTATCAGCATACCTAGATGTAATGGGTTCCAAGTGTTCCATTAATTCTCATGAGAGATGGGTTCTTGTGAACTACTCATTAAACATGATTCAATGATTTTGACTCAAAAACTACATAGTTGAATCCTAATCTCAATATCACAATTTGACTTTTTGTGGAAAATACCTCCTACTTATCAAGGGGGATTTTTTCAATTAGAAGGTGGGGTCTTGAAACTCATTGAGGTAACCCTTGATAGAGGTTTCAAGATTCCTAAAAGAGTAGAACTATTAAAGAGTATTAGAAAATATTTATTTTGACATGAAGTTATGAAGTCCTAATGCACATGAATGGAATAAATGATACAAATGAGAAAGATGAAAATTATTCACTTGTTAAACAAGATATAGTCCTAAAAATAAAAGAGAAAATATTTTACTTTATATTCTTAAATCATAGGGGAAAGTGATAAAATAAAATAAATGGATCGATTTTAATGGACACAACTCTAATTATTTATTAGGGTCTACATGCCACAAACTAATATAGGCATTTGACAAAATTAGACCTTAGAAATGGATGTGTGAGGCTTGAAATCAAGAAATATCATGTTGGTGGGTGACTTAGACATAAGGAAACCTAGACTCCTCAGACAACCTCGATCTTATTAGATAAGAAACTACAAAATTCAAGGGAGCTTCTCCATTATATTAGAGGCGTGCTATCAAATTTCAATGAAGTATAGAAGCGTAAAATAAGTTATAAATGAATCACAAGTTAAAAATGTGAATGGAAAACCTTAAAATAAAAATTAAATAAGAATTTATCTTAGTTAATCCGCTTATGGGATTTCAAGATTGATCAACGTCAACATATAAGTCATAATTAAAATAATAAATTGATAAAAAAATACATGCATTGAAGTGATCCATATTCAAAGTATAAAAAACTAAAACCCAATTGGTGATGTTGATGGAAAGAGAAATCATACAAACCAAGTGAGGTGAGAGAAAGATTAAAAAACAAGGTGGAAACACAAAATAAAAATGATAATGTTCCTTCAAAGAGGACTAGATTAATAAGCAAACACATAACTCTAAATTAGAATGGTAAGGGTTTTATGAGAGAATAAAAAACCTCAAAGAGGGTAAACACTGGTGAGAGAATAGAAAGGCAAGATAGAATGGTGATGGAAATACAATAGAAAGGAAAAATGACAAGGTGGGGCTAAACGATAATGAAAAAGGATGAGGTAAAGAATGGAAAGTAGAGAATGAAATTGTGTTGATGGATGTTTTGAAGGAACAAAGGCTTGAAAATGTCTATAAAAAAATATAGGAGATGAACGATGGGATCACTACTACATTTGGGGCCAAATTTTGATGGAAACTTTTGATGGATGTTTTTTTTTTGTGAATTTGGTTTTTTTTTTTGTAATAGTCCCCAATAGTGTTACAATTCTGATGGGATTTAAGTAGACCATCAGAATGCCAATGTATGTAGGGTATATATCATGAAAAACAAAGGTGAAACCATATCATTTTGATTTTTATTGTCGATGAGAGAAAATGAGTGGGACAAGGCAAATTTTAGGTCAAAGTTGAGCTCAAAGACAATGTAACTGGCTGGGGTGTAATGTCCTATGTAATGGCTCTGGTTTTTTGATCTTTGATAAACATAGAAGGAGAAAATTTCTATCTACATGTACAAGGTAATAATTTATTTTTTTTGTTCCTCTAATTGTAACTGGCTGGGGTGTAATATCTTGTGTAATGGCTCCACGTTCTTGATCTTTGATAAACATTGAAGGAGCAAAGTTCTATCTACATGTACAAGGTAACATTTTTGAATACAAACTGAATTCTGTAGAGATCTATGTGATAAACATATAGACTATTTTTTTGTTAAATATATAATATAACAATCATTTAGAGCTCATATCCGTTTGAACTTTGTTTTAGGGTTTATTACTTATTTCAAATAATAGGGAAAAATGTAATCTGTGCTCTTAGGGTTTATTTTTTAGCAGTGAATGTTAACAATCGAACGTTATTTTAGGGTTTATTTCTTATTTCAAATAATAGGAAAAAATTTAATATGTGCCCTTAGGGTTTATTTTTTAGCAGTGAATGTTAAATCTACAAACACCCACAAGTTTCTTCTCACACAAAACTTATCCTTTCCTGGATTATGACAACCTTTGATTTTCTATCCTCGTGATATACTCTCTAACTTAACACTGGGAGTCTGGACTAGTTTCAAATGCACCAGACTCTAAATGGCAATACATTTCATGATTGTGTAATAAAGTTAATTTGTAACTTATTTAATCAAGCTACATGTGATCAACTGGAGAAGTAGGGTTATAGGTGGAGATTTTAATAATTACTAGGATAGTCATTATTCTGTATTTAGGTCAGTGTCTTAAACATATTAATTGTCTCTTATTAAATTTTGTGATATACTCATTTCTTTTAATCACTGCTAATTAAATTATGAGTGCTGAGATATTGGCGTTGCACTAATATTCTATGAAGTTTCTGCCTAAATGGAAGTTTAGGAATCCTTAATAGATCGATGCTATTATGTAATGTACATTCCTTGAATAGGTCTTTTCCCACTATCTGATTATTAATTGGTTGTCTTTCTTGAACACTATTACTATTCGATAAATAATCTTTGGACTAATATGTTGTTGATTATAAGTAATATTAATCAACTGGTTAGCAATGTCAATTTTTATTTAATTGCTAACCATTGTCTTTATAGTCTTGGGTCTTCTAGATAATTCCTATCAAGATGGTTTTAGTCTTTTCACCATCACTTAATGTCTATTGTCAATATCCATGGTTCAATTATTCTTCCTTCTAATCCTTGAATGACTAATCATGCAATCAATTCCTTAATCAATTCTGACCAGCTAGATTATAAATCTCAATATCAATTGTAACCCCAGTTTAATACTCCTCTACAAGTCTTGTCTATCATGGTCTTAGTCACATTTTAGGTTTGTATTGAATATTTAGTATTTGATCTTTATTATTCATTATTGTGTTGTAATTATATTTAGTATTTGATATTATTAATCATATGTTATATTATTATATTAATTATATATCATATCATTATACTAATGATATATCATAACAAAATTATTTATATTTATATATTGGTTATTATTTATTATGAGTTCTTTATAGGGTAGAGTTCTACACAATTTTCTTATGTCACTTTATAATTTGATCTTGTAAAGACTTCACAAGATTGGTTGGACAAGATGAGGATATTTCCCATAGGCTTCAAATTAGGGGATATGACAGTCCTACCCTCCGAAATTTACTTATCCTCAAGCAATGAATGATCTATTTTATATTCCAGCTTCTATAACCAGATGTATTATATGCAAGTTGTCCTGATGGTAAATACTAGAATCCAATAAGGTTTGGTGAATCTAATTCATGCTTTTTAATATAATATAACTTTGTTGGAAATATGGATGGAGTAACTGAGAGGGGAGGGGTGAATCAGTTACCACAAAAATAAATCCACAAGTCCCTTAGATGTCTTCAATATGTATTACTGTTACTCGGTAGATTAACTTATCATTATCTTTTAAACATCCACAGTTATTGACATGCATAAAATAAATAACATGAACACAAGTGACACAAGTAACACCAGATATAACGTGGAAACCCAATTTGGGAAAACCACCAATGCAACTAGTTACTGATTTTCACTCTTCTGAAGTGAGCCCTGTTAGGAGCCAACC
>MU227075.1:871081-925127 GCA_018584345.1 Thuja plicata
GGTAGTAACTAACTTCTCGATATAGTATTCTGGAGTGCTCGGTAGACTCTGTAAATAGCTTCTCTTACCGTCTGAACTTGGTAGACTCTGTCTAATGACTGATATGACATTCTTTGCTCGGTAGACTTTGTCTGATGACTGATATGACATTCTTTTCTCGGTAGACTCTGTCTGATGACTGATATGACATATGTGTAACATCAAAGATAATACACAATTAAACAATTGTATCCAACAAACTTTTACTCCATCTATTAATTCAAAAACAAGGCCACACATGGAGTATGCACTTGAAATACAAATTATACATATGAATGCATGAAGACACAATGCATACACATAATGCAAGCATTGTTACATTATTTGTACTGACGAAACCCTATAATTCAACAAGTCAGGGTTAGGAAAATTTATTTCATCATAATTATAAAATGCGAGTAATTTATTGTATATAATTACTAGCTTATTATTTAGAAATCTTGTAGACATGGTTATAATGATCATGTTTAGTATTTGATCCTTGTTACTTTATTAATATTTGAGATTTCATATTATATTTATGGTTTGTAGGGAACATTATGTATGGAAAAGATGTAAATATTAGATCTTTCAAAAGATATGTTATAGAACATTTAGATATACACATTATATATAGATGATTATGATTTCATCATCAGAGGTTACTTTTCTAAAACTTCCTTCAATTTCTTGTCATCCGTGCTAGCCTACAGGCTTGATTTCTTGTTGAAAGTAAAAAAATATATAATATAAATATATGTCCAAGAGAGGCAATGAATATGAAAAATATTCTACTGTAAATAATATAGGTATTTCTCACAACTAATTTTTCATTCCATTGCCCTGTCAACCTTGTAAACAAATGGAAGCACAATAAATTTGGGTGATTAAGATTGTTATTAATTCTATTTTTCATATGTCTTGGTAGTTCAATAGTAATGGCTCCTATTTATAATATAGGTATTGGTGGAGGAAGTCATTATGAAGCCACTAGGTACCAATACTAATTCTAATATAGGCATTGGTGGATGAAGTCATTATGAAGCCACTAGAATGTGCCATCTTTATAGTGTATTTTACAAGTTAAGACTTATTAAATATACTATAGGACAAGAACATTTTGGAGGAATTATAAAATACGCTATGATATGTGTGCATTCTAGTGGCCTCATAGTCAGTGTTTTTTATAAGTTGAGACTTATAAAATACATAATGGTCTCTTTGCATTCTCCTGGTCCTATTCTCTTTACATAATCCAGGAAAGGATAATTTTTGTCTGAGAAGAAAAATGTAATTTGTGCCCATGCAATATTTTTAAGACCTTCAAACACCATAAGGTTAAATCCCAAAGTGACAAGCGACTGTTCTAATCTTGCAACCTTAAATTGTCACAACAACGCATTACCCTAAGTGATCATATTAAGCTAGGGCCTAATGGATTAGTCTAAAGTTGGGTACTTAGAATTGTTACAGTCACTTGGAAGGGTTCTATGTTCTTCAAATACATTGATTCAATTAGTAATTAGTCTCAATTTCACTTTTGTTTTGCTACTACACGCCTTTCTCCTTCTCGCATGCTAAATACATACCCAATATTTAGCCTAAGGCATCAAAGTTCAAGCCCCAAATCAACTTCCCCAAATCTAAGCCTTTTTAATTCATTAGAACCTTTCCTTAACTTACTCTTCACCTAGTGGCATTTATTTCCCATGGAGATAGTAAGTTAGGGCCACATCCTCCAACCCGTCCCCAATTCTTGTGGTTTTTCAACCTGCAGACGCAATTTTCCCTCTAACTCAAGCAAACAAAAACCAAATTAAACAAAACCAAGTGAAACAAAAAGTTAATTCATTAAGGAATTTTATGGAAACACTAGATCAGAAGATGGAATCTGTACACGACCACACAACTTAGAAAATGCTCAAAAATTAGTGAAATCTCATCAAAACTCGCTCCATAATGTTTTTTCTATCTCTGTCCCGATTGGACAGGACTCTTTCCACATAAAATCAACTCCCAAACTGATCCAAATGATTCAAATTTAGTTAGGTTTGTTGGGATCAGAGTTGCATACTCGAGCAACATTTTAGTGAAATGTTGCATTGACAACATTTTCACAATGTGCAACTTTTGACAACATTAAGACGAGTCCTAAGAAAGCCAAAAATTCAGCATCCCACCAAGTGGTAAATGACTCAAAGAACCTATAAATGACAAAAAATAGGTACACAAGACCCAAGAACCACTTCTGCAACCAAACTCCAAAATTTGCATAAAGCACTAGAAACAAGACACTCCAATGAAGTAAGGCATCCTTGGTTTATAAACAGACCAAAGGATCATTGTCCACACAAGATGGACTAAGAAAAAATATAGGATGATCTAGAACACATCCTTTATTATATTGAAAACAACCTAAGAAAACTCAAGTCCTAGGTGCCCTGCACCACTTCCACTCTAACTGACACATATCTAGTCTAATCTCTTCAATAAAATCATCACAAAGCTTCTCAAAAGCTTTCACAATTTTAAATCTATAATATAAGTATTGATCTAGAAATTAATGATGTTTTGGGATTAAATTGGTGTGTTTGTATACTTTCTCCATTTTAAACTAACCTATGACTTCAAAGGAGGAATTATGAAATATAATTGTAGGTAGTTATCTCTTCTATAATGATGGAGGAGTCAAAGGTAATGATCAATGAGGTTGCTGCTATTAGATCATACATTAATACACTTATTGTTTTGAATTTGAGCTTGGACATCATGCATTGTTATTGTTGTCATTGCATGCGTGCTGCTGTTGTGCACCATATATTGTTTTATACACTGTTTATTTCATTGAGACTGTCAGATTGGCATTTGTAATGTATTTGTTGTTATTGGATCAATGTATTTGCTATTATTGAATCAATGTATTTTTCCCACACTTTAACATACCCAAAGCATTCATATAGCAATGTATATGTACATATTCACTAGATAAGACTATCTTGCAACTTAACTATCATTGTATTGAGTTGTTTATAATCAGATATAATCGTGTGACAAAATGAAAAAATGAGGCATAAAACTTCTTTCTGGTTATTTATTTGTGCATTTAATTTGCAAGTTGAAACTTAGCATAGACAATAGTAAGACTAATAAACAAGCATATAAGTGGTATGATAATCATGCATACATATAAATACAGAAGTATGTGTACGTTTATATATATATATATATATACTGTAACCACCCTAATTTGGTCTTCTCTGACCATAGACCCTATTTTCCCTAAGTGTGGTCATACCCATAATTATGTCAAGACAATTCTTCAATTTATTGGCATAATTCATTTAAATCAAATTTAATCTCCTAAGTGATCTAATCACTAAGTTACATTAATTGCCTTAACCAATTAAATTAAATCAATTCAATTAAATCAAAAACAAATAAAAAACATGGCTAAAGTAATTTATAAAAAGAAATTAAATAAATTCTAATTACAACTCCATTTGTAAAAGGGAAAGTCAAATCCCTAGAAAATTAGAGTTAAATCACTTGGGTCACCTCAAATGGATCACCAAAGATTCAATCTCCACCTCTCTTCCACTTTCAATCCTAACCTCTCATTCACAAAATTCTTCTATAAATGGAATGAATTTTAAGCTCAATTGGCCCCTAGTTCTTAATTGTTTAAAGCAAACATATGCTACTCTTATTTTCATAGATCTTAATGCATTTTAGCACACATTTCTTAGGAATCGCTATAATCTTTCATTTGGAGCTTTAAAATGAACATTTCTTGAGCATTTTAGATTAAATCATTCAAATCTTCCATTCTAAGCATGTATATGTCACTGATTTATGCATAATCTGAGGGCAATTATAGCATATTTCACACTCTTCTTAGATAGGGAGCAATAGGTCAATTATAGTGACTGATATGCTTTCTAACTCTTAAATTTCATGTTATTTCACTAATATAATAACTTATTGAAGTGTTGTGTTTCAAACAATAGGTAAACAAAATAACACACACATTTTTGGCGCCCACCGTGGGGCTGATCCTCAGATTTTACCTCACCTTCTAATATTTTTTTGACTAATTTATCTTCTCTATTTTCAGGTATAGATTCGCCTTTAGTCACCAAGGCTCGCATACAAGAAATGGCATCACATTGAGGAAATTAGATCGCATCCCAAATTTCAAAGTTCGCATCTGGGGAATCCCATATCATTTTTAGTAAAGGCCCACATTATGTATATCTTGTGTCACCTTTTGTGCAAATGATCGCATTCGGGAAAGGGTCTCACATACAGTATTTCTAGGATTGCATATAGGAAAGGCAATCACATTTGGTCATTTTATTTTCAAATTAAAATGTCTAACCACTAATCTTGTGACCTTGTTTGCTTCTGTCCTTTAAGAAACCTAACTTTTGATTGCAAATTGCTGTCAGAGCCTTTTTTTATCAAAAAGGTAGAGAGAAATTACTAACTTGTGGTTTGTAGGTGGTTTAAGGGTTTAATTTGATTTTATTTGTTCAAAGAATTGAAACTAAGAAAATTTTCCAATCACTTTCTAAATTAACCAGAGGATTATTCTCTTTTCCTTTAAGGAAAATCAAAAACTCAAAAGTTGATTTAGGATTTGAGAAGAATTTGTGGGAAAATTTAACAAGGCAAACCTACATTGTTTAATTTCTTCTAGGGAGTAATTGAACAACACAAAGCATTAAATCTTGTGGATAAATGAACAAGTTCAATCATATAATTCCTTTGGATAGTAATTGAACAAAACAAAGCTCTAAATATTGTGGGAAAAAGAACAAATTCATTGTCTAAATTTGGAGAAGAAAATCACCTAACTTTGGGGAAATTGTACAAACAAAATTTTCTTTTCAGGTACTTTGTGATTTCATAAATTAGGAATTTAAATTCAAACTTAAGCTTATTAGTTAGTCTCACTAGAGAATTTTCTCTTCCTTCCAAGGAAAGGAATCAAAGACTTGTCATGGGAGATTGAGTTTTGAGTGAAGTCATTTGAGGGAAAGAACTTGCTTGGAGTGTTTGTAGGAGAAAATGACATGGAATAGGAGAATATGCTCTTCTTATTTTGAAGAATTAGAAACCTAGACTCCTAAGCTCACCAATCCTTTTTCAATTGCTTTCAAAAATTTAGAGGGCCTTCCGATTGAGGAAAAATCTCCCGAGATGACCCAAGTGAGGATAGGTTTACGCCAACCCTTCCAACTCACTATAAGTAAATTGCTTCCTTGTAGGCTAAAGCCTTGGAAGATGTAATCGGTTTTGTTCCTTGAATTTTGACATCATTCCTTGAACATGATTGGGTGTGTGTAGAGCAGAGCCACTTGAATCTTTCTTGCAAGACTACACACATTTGAGTACTCATAGGGCTATACGCCTCAATTTTTCCTTGTGCAATTCTATAGGAGACGGTTGCGACCAGTTGCCCCAACATAATAAACACTTGTAGTCAAAATTACCTGATTCATCTCCAAAAGGGCGATAATCTTTGTGCAAGGAAAATATTAATTGGCCCAAGATACTCATCATTTTGTGCCCTCACTTGCATTTGGAGTTGGCTAATATGACATCATGACTAGAGTCATTGCATGCTTTGTGATGGCCGTATTCTGATTAGCATGTGAGTGTTTACCTGAGTCTATGAGCAAATATTTTTATTCTATGCTTAGAAACTAGGGAATAGGGAATGTGTTTTTGACACCCTTAACAAAGAAACATTGCTTGATGTGCTTTAAAATCACTAAAAACATAACTCCAAAACTAAGCAACAATATTCATTCCTTGACATACAATTTATATTTTCAACTCACTGGAAAGTCTTAGAAAAACCTTACTATCAAAAAAAATTTCATGTACTTCGAGACAAAACAAGAAAAACATGGAAAATCGTTAGAGGCTCATTTCTAGTCTGTCTTAGGTTGCATCAGCTCGCATCTAGGGAGAAAACTCATTTTTGGTCATTTTTGCCTCGCATTTAGAGATAAAGCTTGCATTCTATATTTCAAAGCTCGCATACAGGATTTAAAAGCTCACATCTAGTTTAGCATAACCTCGCATCTAGTGTGTCACATCTAGGATAGTGGGCACTTGTAGATTTTTCTCTCAGAGAAATTTAGCTGATTTGGGTACCCTTTTGGTTGTTTAGTCTGGTCCTATTATTTTTACTGGTCCACCAGTCATTGTTTAAAAAAAAATTTAGAAGTCTACCTTGCATGTCCTTTTGGGTTCTCACAATTGGTCTCAAAACATGTCGTCTAATAACTTCTCAAAACAAATTGATTCCCATATCACTATTAGGGAATTCTAACCCTCTAACACTGGAGTCAGTCACTTATATCAAACACAAACAAACACCTACTTGGACACACTTACTTGGACAGTTTGAGACTCCACTTGACACTATTGGAAACCTTTTGACATAGTTGAGATTCAGCTTTCATGGTTAACACAAGATGCAACAAGTATCTTGCTGACGAATTGGAAGTACCTCCTAGATTACTATAATTTCTACAAGGAGAAACATCTTGTAATCCCCTATTTGACCTAGAATCACCCACAATGGGCGCTCCTTGGAATGAATGGAGTAAATCTTTTGAATAATACAACAATGAAGAAAACCAAAGACAAGAAGATAGTAATAGTGAAGAAGAAATACATATCACTCATCTTTTGTTTGAATCAGATAACGACAGAGATGTACCTGAGGAAGAGTATAATAGACTTAGACAAAGTATAAAATTCAAAAGGACATTGGAAAAGATCATTGATGAAGATAAGGAACAATACTTTCTACATCTAGCATCCCATGGAGTCAAACTCTCGAAAGATCATGATGTTGAAAGACTAAAGGAAAAAGAGATACCAACCCCTATCTCTATTCTCACCAAGCAAGTGACCTTGATGCAAGATGAACTTGCAACACTCAAACAAGAAAAGGTCAAACCAACAAAAAAATACTCTTTGGACCACATTTGTCCATTTCCTTTTGACAAGAGTATCAACATGATTCCATTTCCTCCCAACATGGAAAGGCCCAAATATGAAAAGTATATGGGAGAGACTAATCCACATGACTATGTGAGAGAGTTTTGTGCTCTAAGAATAGAGTACATGCACCAACCTACCTATCTAATTAGGCTATTTCCAGGAAGTTTAGGCAGAAATTTTATGGAGTGGTTCTCCAAAATCACACCAAAGGTAAAATATTTTGAGGAGTTAATACAATGTTTTATCCAACATTGCTCCTACAATATACAACATAATGTAACCATGATGGACTTATGTAACACAAAGCAAAGGACCGGTGAATCCTTTACACACTTTTTACAAAGGTGGAGGAAAATCTTTTCTAGGTATTCAAGAGCTATTCCCAAATCAGAAAAGATGGAAATCTTTATTAACAATGATATCTGAATTAAATTATGCTTTGCAAATTAAAGAATCACCTAGCTTTGATAGGATGATCAAAAATGTCATCTGTATTAAAGAGGTCATGGTTAAGAAAGGAGAAATCACACTTCAAAGTGATATTAAATCTACTAACTACAACAACAAGCCTAAATTATGTAAACAAAACAAGTGCTAATCCTAAACCAATGGTGTTCAATTTAACGAACAACTTACAAGAAAACAAAGAGGCCAAGGTAAAAAACACAATACCTAAAGAAAACAATGTTTTCAACAAGAGTAGACCATGGACTTCTAGACCTCAATGGACATTCACTCCTTGCAGAGAACCTCTTGAGATAGTTTTGAAGACAATCTTGGACAACAAAGTTCTTACAATTTCCGATTCAAAACCATGGGAGCCAGAAGTCAAATCGAGATGGTGGGATGAGAATGCTTATTGTGTCTTTCAAGAAAACAAGGGACATAAGACTAATAAATGTGTTAAGCTTAAAGATGTTATACAAGACCTTATTCAAGGAGGCAATATTAAAGTGGAAGGAAACACCACTAATGAAAACCATTCGACATTTAACAAACCATTCCCTAACTATGAGAAAGGGGAAGCTTCTAAAGGAAAAGGAAGTGAATTCAATTACACCTACTCCAATAATGATAATGTGATCAACATGTTGGACATTAAATATGAATCAATCAATGTGATCACTATTAAAGGTGATAAAGACACATTCATACAATAAAATATAGTGACTCAAATTCAAGCACAAGTCACAATCAAGGGAGATAGCTCCTCATCAAAACAAGCAACATCCTCAAAAGTACCTGTTGTCACCATTCCCAGACCAGCAACAAAAAGACAAATAGTTACCATACATTATAAAAACTATAAATTGGTGGATCAATTGTAAAGAACCTCTGCTCAAATTTCTATATTTGAGTTACTCAAAATCTCCTTAGTGCATAGGTAATTTCTTGAATAAGCCCTACATTATGCAAATATTAAAAAAGACATTGATGTAGACAAGTTCTAGGCAATGGTTAATCATATCTCAACACCACACTATCTCTCTTTTTCATAAAAAGATGACAAATCATTGACTCATCCACATAACCAAACCCTACACCTTAAAGACCTAATTCACAAATCCTGTGTCAGACGTGTATTGATAGATGGAGGCATAGGGTTGAACATATGCACTCTCAATCTGATAAAGAAATTGGGTCTTTCTGAACAAACCATTGATTCAAGGAGTAAGATAACTATCAAAGCTTATAATGAAGAAGAAAGATCATCTAAAGGACTCATTTTTCTACCAATCAGAATAGGACCAGTTGAAAGAAATGTGATATATCAAGTTCTAGATCTACCCTTGGCTTAAAACATACTATTAGGGAGACCTTAGATTCATGAAATGCAAGCAATACCATCTACTTACCACCAATGTATCAAATTCCCACATAATGGGGTGGAAGTAATAATTCCTAGAAATGCCAGTTACACCTGCAATAATGCTAAAGCAGATACTATGGTTCCTCATAATAAGGAAGTCATAAAAGAAACTATACCTGAAACTCCTAAAGACATGGAGATGAGAAGCTTTGGAAAGACACTAAAACTTAAAGAAACCAGTATGGGAGAGTACAAACTAGAAATGACCCCATCATTAATAGAACTTCCTATGTCTCCAAGATATTATGGGAAACCTTCCTGATATTTCACACCTACTACATCTAAAGAGCCAGGCATTCACAAAGAAACCAGTATGGTTAGAGCCTCTACTTCTCAAGAGGATGAAAAAGAAGAGAAAGAAGTCATGGCTTGGCTCTATAAAGGAGAACCAAAAGAAAATGAGGTAAAACATGTTGAGCTATCCCAAGGAAAGTATGGTAAAGGATATGACCTTCTCAATCAAATGGAATATAAAGGGAAGGGACCTTTAGGAGATAAATAAATAGGACTTGTTGAACCTATACACATGGAATTCAGAAACACCAAAGACAAAACAGGATTAGGTTTCAATAACAAATTGGAAAACCCTACTTCAAGATATGGTCAAATCTTTGATGAAGAAAGTGATGATGAAGAAGAAGAAAAAACATTATAACCATGGACCTATGAGATATTATTGCATATTGGTATAGAGTATCCCTAATATAAGGGAGAAATATATGTACCTAATTTTGTAACACAGCAAGACACCCATGTTCCTTTATTGACACAAGCTACTATTCAAGAAGTAGAGGAAACATCAGAAGACTCTCCAGAAGTCCCACTGATAGAAATTCTACAGAAATACCCCAAAAAAAATATTAACATCTGAACTGGGGGCAGTTGGTCACAATTTCACATGTCCTATATTTACCTCACTTTGATCTACAAGTGGCTAATAGAGTACATCAGGAAACTACTGCTAATTTTCTAAACAGATCAGATGATGAAATAATAGGCTCACATGATTATGAATGGGATCACTTGTATAATGATAATATGGAAATTGAAGTAGATGTGATTCATAAATTTGCACCGATATTAGAGAGAGGAGAGAATTCTAACACTTCCCCTAACACTCTTGTTGTTCCAGAATCAGATGAGATACCACTACCTAGGATTTTTGGTGAGGAAACTAGTGTTTTACTAGGTCTAGAGGACATTCTAAGACTACAAGCTATGAGTTATATTTTGATGAGAGAAGAAGAAGAAAGCTCAACTGATGATTCACTAGAGTTAGGTCTGCATATTACTAACAACAACCCTATTAATGGAAATTTAACTCTTGATGATCTAAACGTTGTAGAAGTCAACTTAACAAAACATGTCTTGTCAGTTAAAAGTTTTGATGCTGGTGTGATGCTGTCCTTACCAAAATCCAAATAATTATCCTTTATAAACCTCAACCTTATTGATTGGACTAATTCATATCCTACTTCTATCATGAACTATCCTAATGACTACAATTTGGCTTGTTATCTAAATGCTTGTGAACCCTATCCTTCTTCCACCAATGCAAGGAGTGTAAACATGTCAGAGGAGGATATCAAGTTTTTTAGTCACAAATATAAAAATAAAAATAAATAAAGAAATGGTGGTGAAAACCACGTTGTGGTAGTATCAGATTCTAAAAAAGTAAAAATAAAAGATGCATCTAATGGTGAAAACCTCGTAGAGGCACAAAAAGATGAGATTCTTGATATCCTCCCTCAGCACTTTCAAGAAAGATCTTTAGTTTTGATAGAACCTACACAACTAGTTAACTTGGGAGCAACTGAGGTTCCTCAATTTGTTGTCTTAGAAAATTCCTTATCAAAAGAGGAGAAGATACAATTCACTATGTTCCTAAAAGAGAAAAAGATCAACTTTGCATGGTCTTACACTGATATGCCTGGACTCAATCCTGAATTAATAATGTATCATTTATCTATAGCTCTTGGGATCAAACCCATGAAACAAAAATTAAGAAAGATGCATCCGCATGTTGCATTACTAGTGAAAGTAGAGCTAGAAAAATTATTGAA
Organism: Thuja plicata; assembly: GCA_018584345.1. Lineage (NCBI taxonomy): Eukaryota > Viridiplantae > Streptophyta > Pinopsida > Cupressales > Cupressaceae > Thuja > Thuja plicata. The sequence goes on from MU227075.1 coordinate 882,056, forward strand.
CGCTGGATTCATAAGAGTCATCTCTTATGCAGGATGGATTTCTAATGTGGTACCAATATCTAAAATAGATAAATCCATCAGCATCTGCATAGACTTTAGAGACTTAAACAAATCATGTTCTAAAGATGATTTTCCACTTTCAAACATTGATATGATCATAGATCTTACAACAGGCTATCAGATGTACTCACTCATGGATGGTTTCTCAACCTACAACTAGATTAAGATCACTCTTGAAGACTAAGAGAAGATAGTGTTCACATGCGCATGGGGAACTTTTTTCTGGAATGTTATGCCATTTGGATTAAAGAATGCTGGTGCTACATACCAAAGAGCTATGACAAAAATATTCCATGATATAATACATAAAAACATGGAGGACTACGTGGATGATACCTTAGCTAAGTCAAAAAAAAGAACTACTCATATTGAAGACTTACGGAAGATATTAGATCGCATGGAGAAATTTCAACTCAAGATTAATCCAAAGAAATGTGTCTTTGGAGTCCAATCACTGAAGTTACTAGGGTTGATCGTATCAGCAAAAGGAATTGAGGTAGACCCTGAAAAATTTAAAGCTATCCTGGAAATATCACCTCCATACAATATTAGTCAAATGAGGACACTACAAGGAAGACTCCAGTCAATTAGGAGATTTATGTCACAACTTTAGATAAAGCACAAAATTTTACTAAACTACTACATAAGGGTGTTACCTTCAAATGGGACGAACATTGTGAAAATAGATTCAAAGAATTAAAGGTTTATTTGGCTACTCCTCCTATTCTCATGGCGCCCATTCATGGAAAGTCATTACTCCTTTATATCTCAACTACAACTACATCACTAGGAGTATTTATGGCTCAAGAAGATGAAACTAAAAAGGAAAGAGAAATCTACTATATTATGAGGACCCTAGTGTCTTATGAACTCAATTACTGTATAATTGAAAAATATTGCTTAGAAGTTGACTTTGCATCACAAAAATTGAGACATTATATGTTTTCACATACAATAAAGATTATTGCAAAGATAGATCCTCTTATATACCTTTTAAGCAAGAATTCATTGATAGGAAGGCTAGAAAAGTGGGTCCTAATTCAAGGTGAATTTGATATTGAGTATGTGGATAGAAGGGCTATTAAAGGACAAGTTCTCGCAGATCAATAAGTTGATTCACCCTTGCAAGATGAGGCACCTTTGATAATTGAATTTCCTGATGAAACAATTATGCATTTAACTGAACATCCATAGAAGATGTACTTTGATGGTTCTTTCATGCAACAAGGCTCTGGAGCAGGGGTTCTCTTTATCACTCCTCAAGGCTACAAGATACCCAAAGCATACAAATTGATGTTTCCATGCACAAATAACATTTTTGAATATGAAGCATTAGTGAATGGTCTTAAATTAGCTTTGGAATGGAAGATCATAGAGTTACATGTGTATGGTGACTCCCAACTTATTATTAACCAAGTAAATGGAGACTATCAGACTAAAGATGAGAATTTGATGCCTTATAAACAACTAGTTGAAGACCTAAAAAAGTACTTTGTCTTCGTCACATTCCAGCAAATACCGAGGATAGAAAAAAAGGTACAGATGCTATGAATACACTTATATCCATGTTACAACTAGAAGAACATCAATTTTTCTATGAATTCTTGGTAGAAGAATTATCCTATCCAGCTTTTGATACACCTGAGTACCAAGTAATTTGTGCTTTAAACAACCAAGACCAATCTCGGTACACCAAACTTATTACTTATCTTACTGAGAAAAATCTACCCAATGGCCTATCAAGGAATGAAAAACAAGCCTTAATTAGGACATCATCACGTTATGTCCTCATTACTAATAACTTATATAGATGAGGTCTCGATGGTACACTTCTTAGGTGTTTAGAAAAAGAAGAGTCAGATCGCGTATTAAAAGAGGTTCATGAAGGTGCATTTGGATCACACTCGAATGGCTTTTCGTTAGCTAAAAAACTACTAAGAGTTGGCTATTACTAGACCACAATGGAAAAAGATGTTCTATTTACAAAAACATGTCACCAAAGCCAAACACATGGAAATCTCATCCATGCTCCTGCTAGAGAACTCATACCATTTATAACACATTGGCCATTTCAGCAATGTGCCTTTGATTTGTTTGGACAGATATATCCCAATTCTTCAAGTGAACACAAATTCATCATTACAACCACTATTTATTCACTAAGTGGGTCAAAGCCATGCTATTGATCAAAGCCACTGGAAAACAGGTGGCTATGTTTATCTTGAACTACGTTATTTTTAGGTATGGGATACCCTCTTCTATTGCAACAGACAATGGGGGTTGATTTAAAAACCAAGACATCAAAGACCTTTTCTCATAGTTTCACATCACTCAGCATTGGTCTTCAATCTATTATCCTCAAGGTAATGGACAAGTTGAGGCATCTAACAAGAACATTCTTAAAATCTTACACAGAATTGTGAGTAAGTCTGGCAGAGACTAGCATTTGCAACTAAATCTGACACTTTGGGCCTATAGAAAAAGTATTAGAACACCAACTGGAGCAACACCATTTTCCCTAGTCTATGGCGCATAAGAAGTGTTACCTATTGAGGTAGAAATTCCATCTTTGTGGGTATCTCTCCAAGGTCTTGTTATTGATGAACAATACCATATTGATAGGGTGAATGCACTAGACTTACTTGATGAGTGCAAACAACAAGTGTTCAATCATCTAAAAGTGTACCAAAATCACATGTAAAAAGGGACAATAAAAAGGTCAAACCATGACAATTTCAAGTGGGAGATCTCATTCTCAAAGAGAATCCTAAGAACCATCTGAATAGAGAACAAAAAGGAAATTTTGAACCCAACTGGCTAGGGCCTTATGCCATTACTGCAACTTTTGGGACTGGAGCGTATCAATTAGCTACACTTGAGGGAGATTTTCTTCCTGATCCCATCAATACTCTACATTTGAAGTGGTTCTACGCTTGACATCTGGCTAGTAGAGCCCATGTAGTGGAAAATTCTCAAAAAATACCAAAAAAATCAGAAAATTGATTTAGAAAAAATCCAAAAATAGTGGAAAAAGTCCTTAAAAAAGGGTATCCTTGGTGAAAACCTGGCAAACAGGTGCCTTGATACTAACAAAAAAAAAGAACAAAAAATTTGAAAAAGAGAAAAGTGCCTTAGCGAAAACTCGGCAAACAGGTGTCTTGGTAGCAAAAATAAAAAGCTTTTCTGAGTGGTGAAAACTTGGCAAACATGCGTCACTTGTACTCTGTGCTCTATTTATCAATGCATTGATGATACTAATCCTTCATGATTGCACTTGTGCTATTGGTTGACTCTGATTCCTTACAAATTTCCTATCCTTGCCTGGGATTTGTCTGCATTTGCATCTTAGGAATAGCCATTTTGCATTGGGGGCATCTTTGCTATCATGTTAGTTTTTGTCTGCTAGGTTGTCCTAGGTTCCTATCTAGGATGGTTTGCCTCTCAAAATAGTATTTCTCAATACTTGCATCAAAACATCACTTTCACAAACAAAGGCATTTCTCTAACACCACCTACCTATAACAGACATCATACTAGTGTTTCTCAACACTTTAATCAAACATTCTAAACGTACTAGCATTTTTCAACACTTTAATCAAAGACTTAAAATGTACGAGTGTTTCTCAACACTTTAATCAACCAGTATTCATAAACAATACATTGGATTGCAATTTATGACAAAATTAATCTCATATACTTAGACATAAAAAACATATTGCTTAGTTCCAAAATTTTGATTGATGAATCTCTATTGCGCTTGAAAAATGAATTCACAGTGTTTCTCAATACTACTTAAAACACATAGTTTGATCTTGGTTTGATTATGACTTTTTAATGTTCCCATGATGTTTTATACTAGGGGCATCTAAGTGGTTATAAATTTTATTTGATTAATAATAAATTGGTGATTGTTATGTCTTTCAAGTTAATCCATGACATCTATTCAAAGACAAAGAGTCGCAAGGACAAGAGGCATAACATTTTCTTTATTTTCTACGTATGGTGATTGTTTCAATGATCCTATAAATTTCACCTAACTTGGATGTTTATGGTAAGGGCTACCAACATGAGTGGATAGCCGCATATATCTCAATCCTCAATATGTGCAAACTATAGTGAGGTTAAACCAATTTCCTTGTGTGTTTTCTAAATTATATTCTCAATACATTGTACGACACATTATGTACCAAAGGATATGAATTTTAAAGGTTGTTATGGGTCACACATCTTACATTACACTTGAACAGAACCTGATTCTTAATAGTAAAAGGAGATAACTAACTTATCGTCCTGGCGTCTATGCCTTGATGCTTCAATTTATTTCTGACATTGCATCCAATACACATAGTATTCATACTTTCATGATACCAGTGGGTATTAGTGATAGTTGTACTATCAGGTTATGTCCATTACAAAAATGCCCAATGATGATAAAATGCTACAATGTATACAAACCAGTGACAGTCCTAGGAGTTTGCATGTAGATGCATTTAAAGATTGCATGATTCATTCATTTTAAAAGAAAAGCATGAGGACCTAAGCTTAAAATGGTTTCCAGATTCATCAGAAATCCAAGTTAATTACATAATCTATATTACTGATATAACAATGTCATTGCATATCCATAACATGTATTCTACATTCATAAATGAGAAATAGAAAATAAAAAAACAAAGCATTCAAGAATTGCATTTATTTCTACATCCTAAGTGCATCCATACATCTATTTGCATAAAGAAAATCTCAAAAACATACATTTGCATATTCACTTAGCATCATTTGAAACACATTTATATATCAGTAATAAATCAAAAGAGCATAAATGATGTCATCACATAATCTATTATAAACTCATCAAGAGACCAAGATCAAAATCACATGTGCATCTATCTAGACATCTATAAAAGAAAGAGAACACATGAACATATCAAAATCAGGAACAACTATCTTAGATATATCAAAAATAGAACAGATAAAAAATGTGGAACTGTCTACAGAAGAATATTAGAATATCAATGTGGAACAAATATACATGTATAAAAATCTACAGTACAATGAATGATCTCAAAAGGATCATGATATACAATATGTCTCAAAATATGTGAAAATACAAAATCAGGTCTGACTTCCACCCTCTCCTTGATTTGGAGAGGAGGAGGTGGTACAAAAGGAGCTGGTGGAGGAATTGCCCCCTCAGACTACTGTGAAATATATGAATAGGAAGGATCTCTCTGTCTCTCTAGAACTATAGCATGATATAATCCAAAGTAATATGCATCTCACTATCCCTAGCGTGTAGCAGTGCGAGCCCATGTGTCTCTCTCTACTCTCAACTACTCGAGTTGTGCATCTCGATATGCCAATAATGTATCTAAAGTAGCGATCCTTGCTCTAAGATTCTCACGCTCACACTCACACTATAACAATGCATCACCATCTCTACCAGGACCTCTATATGTATCCTATGCAATGGGTCTATCCTATTGTCTCTCTTTCTTTCTCTTCTTCTCTCTAGTCAAAAATAGACCTAGATCTCTCTGTGGAGCCATGAACCTGAGGCGAGTCCATCTGCCACTGGAACCCTCTCCACTCCCACCCACTGCACCACCCCTACCCCTATCATCTTCATCATCATCTTGATCATCTGGAACCTATCCTTTGTTTGGAGGAGGGTGCCTCCCATCTCTCCTACCATCACTCCCCCCATCTATCCTCTCTCACTGTACTCCCCCTCAACATCTGATAGGTCAATTATCAGCTGGATCATAATCTAATGGGTCCTCTATCTGAGGAACTACCTCATATGGAGTTGTGAACCATGGAAATGGATGTTGTAGCATCTGTGAAAGATATCCATCTAAACAACCTACATCTACAACATCTAAAAGTAGGTCCCAACCGACTGCACCCATCTCACTAATCTCATTCTACGCAATCTCATAAACCAATTGTGTACCCCACAATGGCTCCTCATCACGGATCCGGGTGTAAACTGATAAGTCCTGACATATGCCTTGCATGTAGTCATACTGTCTCAAAACATGAGTCACCAAGAAGCACTCTACAATATATCTGGTATATATAATCAAGTACCTTCTCTGAAAAAAGTACAACATATGTCACTTGTCTAAGGCCCACTCCTTTCAATCAAGGTATGGTCACCATATAACTACAATCATGTCATCAAATAACTGGTGCCAATACTCTACCTTGCCCAAATGGGGCTACTAAATACATCCACAGTACATATATACATAAGGTTGTTGATCCAAGTGTTGTCTATCTACTATCAGCCATGTCACAGGGATATGCTCCCAGGCCCAGATCTATAAAACAAGAATACCTACAGTCATGGTGCGGGAATAATAATACACAATCTCATGCAACTCTTGATAAATATGAGCCAGAATGCATCTACCCCATAAAAATTTGTGGGGAGATGCTACCATCTTCTCTAACATATCGACCCAACCACACATGAAACTGTGTTGTCCTTTATCAGGCATGAGAATGCCTCCAATCAATCTAGCTAAGTAAATAGGAAGATGATCATAATGATCACAAATGTAATCCCAAGTAAGATATCAATGAGCTATAGAATCATCTACAAAGAATCACTGAGCCATGGCAATGGCTATAATAGAACTAGCATCAAACTAAACCTCTCGGCCCATCACTCAAACTTGAAGAATCTGCCACACAGCCTCAGGTGTGACTGTCATCTCACTGGTTGGGAGATGAAAGGTGTTGTGCTCTGAATGCCAAATCTCAGCAAGCGCAACCAACAACCCCCGATTCACCTTGATATTGGGTAAATCTCTCAAAGCAAGTAAACCTACATGGACGACTATCTCTACCTCATCCCCTACAGAGATCAGGATAATGCAAGGACATGACTTGGGTACGGTCCTCAAAAAGATACAACCTCAAAAGGAACCTGTTAATAGACAACAGATACATGATCAAATCAACATTATAACTAAGGCAACTATGCAGAAAAGTTTTCAGCTAAGTGTTTTTGATTGTCAGAAGATGAAAAATAGTCAAAATTAGAAGAAAAATGACTCTAAAACCAAAAAAGACTTTGGTTATAAGGGGTGTGATCCTTTTTACAGGATACAATCTGTGTTTTTTGGGATGCGATGGGACATCTAGGAAGCGATCTAGTTTTAACAGGATACGACATGCGATGCAGTGTGCGAGCCTATTTTACTAGGACACAATAACATTGAAATCCCTATCTACACATACCAAATGCGGTTACAAAGTAAAAATAGGGTGCGATCCAAAAAAAATGGGATACGACAAAAGATTTTTGGTAAAAATAGGATGCGACGCGGGATTAACTAGATGCAATCCCAAAAATAGGATGCGATGCAAAATGAAAAGTGCTCTAACTACAAAAATGCATAAAATGAAAATTGAAAATATGGACAGGTAATTTTTGAGGTACCTACCTGGCGGTGGGTAGTCGGCTGGACGTTAATGTCATCGAGTGAGCTCAAATCGATGTTTCTCCATGGGGACCACCATCTTCTTTGTAGACCTCTCAAATTACCAAGGATAAAAGTAAAAATGAATGAGTAAAAAGTGAATTTAGGGATATATATTTGACTTTTTGAGCTATTTAGGAGCTCCAGAATTCCTCCCAGACTACTGAAACTCAATTTTGTTCCCTTTCTGATCAAACATGAATGAAACCAAGTGCACAAGCAATATTTTACACAACACAACAAAATTTTAATGACAGTCACCAAAAATGCAGAATTGCTCCATATGTTCTGAAAATAATTTGCAAGCTTTACAAAATTAGTTTTGCGGGTTCAATATCATCAAATTGCACATTATTCATCAAAATCTTGGTTCGACATCATTTTATCAGACTGAAAAAATCACATTTTAAACGTGATCAACTTGGTAAAAATGTATTTCTCTTAACATACCTTCATTTCTCCATTTCTTTTAGTTGATTCTTTCTCGATTCAATCAATCAGTTCAAGTGATATATCATTCTATAGAGGGATTTTATTCTTTTTCCTTTGATTTTTTTTCCAAGGGGGCATGCTCACACTTAAATCAATCAAATTCTTGCTCAAAAAGCATTAAAATGAATTCATCATCAAAAGACTAAGGGCATGATAGTTTCCCTTGACTAAGTTGGGACTATTGGATGGAAGGATCCAATTCTCACAAGCTGTATATCTTATGTCTATTGGAGATTTTCTTTTTTGCAAATAATTGATTCTATGTTTGCCATTGATGACAACATATAACATACAACATGTATCCTATCTGCAATTATCAGTATAGATGTTTTGGAGCAATGCATGTTTATTTCCATGGTTTATACATGTTCTAGATACTATGTGCACTCATGTTGAGTCAGATATGCAGTTATAGTTGAGTTATGATTAATCATTTATGGCAGTTACAGTTTCTGAAGTTTATTTGTTAAGGAGCTGACATAAATATAGTATTTCTTTAGTTGCACCCATCTTCAGGATATATGGTTTGTATTCATGTTTATTTATGAGTTAAAGATAATTATCCAAAGGTGCTAAAAGTGTTTCAATAGAATCTTGATGTTAGAGTTAATTTGGTGAAGCCGACTTTGTGAAGCGTCACATCTATTTAGTTTGTGTTGCATAGTCTTAATCTTGATTGTGTGCTTGGTTGAGCCACAAGGAAGTTGATGAACTGTTTCTAGATACCGTCATGACCTTATCTTTTGTGAAGATACATATAGTAGTACAGATATGTTCACTAAGTGTAGAAAATAAAGTGAAAAAGAAAAGATAGAGAAGAGAAAAAAGTAAGAAAGAATAAGTTGAAGATCTATGTGAAGAAACAAAATTTGATTACAATTCATTGGAACTGATCAAGATAGCAGGTCTACTCAAATAGTTCATTTACCAGATATAGTTTATATCTTTTATACTAAATATTGTAGCCTTCACCATCTTAGCAGTGAGCTATTGGACAGTGAGTCCTCACCCTTAACAGGGTTATCTCTAAAAGACTCCTAACAGGGTCCGACCTTTAACTAGGTCTCTTTACTTCTTGTATTGTAAAGATCAACTCCTAACAGGGTTGTAAGATCTTCTAATAGGCATCATTATAAACTAGTGCAGTTATTTGTGGGTGCTAATTCCCACTGGGGTTTTTGCCTATTTGGTTTCCCCATAATCAAATTGTTGAGTACTCTATTGTGTTATCTGAATGTGCATTTACTTTATATAAAATTACATTAAAGGAAGAGTAAAGAATTAAATTTACTAATAACTAATTCAACCCCCCCTCTCAGTTATCCTTGGGACTATTCCAACAATTGGTATCAAATCCAAGTGCCTTGGAGAGAAAGCCTAACAGCTTAAGGTAGATCAGATGGCATACTTTAGGAAAGAGAGTCCTAAGTTTGATGGAGAAAACTATCTTGACTGGAAGAAAAAAATGATAACACATCTTTAGTGTGTTGGATTTGAGATCTATGAGATTGTCACTCAAGAAGTTGAAATTCCCACCTTGAAAGATCTTGCAGCTGATGAATCTACTATGAAACAAAAGGAAGTGTTCACTAATAATGCAATTGCCAAAGAAGACCTAATCAGTGCCCTATCTGACAGTGAATTTTCTAAGATCAAGAAGATAGATAAAGCATACTCTATTTGGAAATAATTAGAAGATATGTTTGAAGCAGACATCCAAGAAAATAATGCACGCAGAAAGACATGGAAGAAAAGATACAACAATTTAGAGATGTTACGTGAAGAAAACATTAGAGCTTACAATCAAAGGATTAATGAAGCAATATCAGGTATAAGAAACAATGGCGGAGAAATATTAGAGGAAGATATAATGGAAAAATTAATGACCGCATTGACAATAGACTATGAGAGAAAGATCAATATCCTAGATGAGACTATGCAATTTTCAAAACACTTCAAGAGGGAAACCTTGATTAGAAAAATATTTTCATTTGAGATATCTAGATTGAAGACATAACCTAAAAGTGAGACAGCCTTCAAAGCCATAGTCCACAACAAGAAATCTATAAGCAACTCTAGTAACAATGAAGTGGATACAGAACTAGAAGAAATGATTTCTATGATTGCCAAGAAGTAAATTAAAGGTAAAGGGAAATATGAAGGACAACTACCATTCAAATGTTTCTCATGCAACAAAGTTGGTCACTTTGCATCCAAGTGCACTACAAGAGTCAAGAAATTCATATCAGATTACAAACCTAAATACACTAAAGAATGTTATCATGTTGAGGATGGTGTAATTGATGATGACTCAGGAGAAGATGAAATTGGATTTGTTTCCATTAAAGACATTGAGAAGATGCTTGAAGAAATGGACAAAGAAGATGAAGTAGAAGAACAAGAGTTAGCATTAGTTTAAAAAGTTGACATCAGAACTGACTGGATCATTGAAAATAGATGTTCACACCACATGACAGGAGATAAAGACATATTTGTACATTTGGACAAGTAAAAAGGTGGCATGGTTATATTTGGAGATAACACTCCCAAACCTATCATAGACAGAAGTTCTATCACCCTAGATGGAAAGAACAATACAGGTGATATTCTCTAAGTTGATGGTTTGCATCATAACTTACTAAGTGTTGGATAGTTGCTTGATAAAGGATATCAGTTGGAATTCAAAAAAAAACAGTGCATCATTAACAAAAAATAAGGAGACATGATTGCATCAGGCTCAAAAACCAGAGGTAATGTTTTTCAGCTCAACTCAGAAGTAAGTTGTTTTGTTGAAAAAGTAGATGACAACTGGCTATGGCACAAGAGACTTTGTCACATCAATTTTGACAACATAGTCAAGATAAGTAATCTAAAGGCATTAAGAGACCTTCCTAGCATTGCAAGACCAATTAACACCATGTGTAGGGAATGTGTGGTGGGGAAGCATGTGAGAACCTGATTCAGGAGAAAATAAAACTCTGCAGATAAAAAATTAGATCTGATACATACAAACCTATGTGGACCTACTCAAACAAGATCTTACTATAGAGAAAGGTATTTTATTTTGTTTGTTGATGATTTCTCAAGGATGATGTGGGTTGCGTTCTTAAAAGAAAAATATGAAGCTTTTGAGAAGTTCAAAGTATTCAAAGCTAAGGTTGAGAATGAATCCAGATTAAAGATAAAATGTATGAGATTTGATAGAGGAGGAGAATTCACCTCTGACCAATTTTATGACTACTATGAAGAACATGGAATCAAAAGACAATTAAGTGCACCCAAAACCCCTCAGCAGAATGGGATAGCAGAAAGGAGGAATAGGATAATACTTGACACAACGCACACTATCATGATTGAATGAAAGGTTGCCCATACCTATTGGAGAGATGCAGTCAGTACAGTAGTTTACACTATTAATAGAATACAATTGAGACTAGGCGCAGACAAGACACCTTATGAAATTTGGTTTGGTAATGTACCTACTGTGAAATAATTCATAATATTTGGTAGCAAGTGCTACATCAAGAGAGATGATAGCATTGGTAAGTTTGATGCTAGAAGCAATGAAGGTATTTTTCTTGGTTACTCTTCTAAAAGCAAAGCCTCTAGATGTTTCAATCTAAGATTAAAGAAGATCATTGAAAGTACTCATGTGAATATTGATGATAAGTTTATGATTCAAGAAAGATATTATGACTATGCTCCCATGATTGAAGATGAGCCCAGACCCATCAATAAGGACACAATTATTGAAGAAATGTTTGATTGTATTTATGTTTCATGTAGGAATCTTGAACCAAGTGAAGGAGAATCACAGATTACAGATGAAAGTATCACTCCTAAGAATTCAAAATACACATCCAAATACCACTCTAAGGAAGATATCATTGGAGATCAAAGCACAAAAGTCTTGACAAGATCTAGAGCAAAAGGTTCAACCACTGATGAAGAGGTATGATTACTTTCATAGATGGAACCCTTAAGTGTTGAAGATGTGTGCAAAGATTCAGATTGGAAAAGTGCAATGAAAGAAGAATTAGATCAAATAATCAAGAATGAAACATGGGAACTGGTCCCTAGACCTCATGACAAGAACGTGATTGCAACTAAGTGGATACTCAGGAACAAAATGAATGAAGAAGGCACAGTGGTAAGGAACAAAGAAAGATTAGTATGTAAAGGATATGCACAGAGAGAAGGAATAGACTACACTGATACATTTTCCCCTGTTAGAAGACTTGAAGGTATCAAGTTGTTTTTGGCCTATGCAACATTCAAGAACTTTAAGGTATATAAAATGGATGTCAAATCAGCATTTTTGAATGGTGACTTGAAGGAATAAGTCTACATAGAGCAGCCTAAAGGATTCAAACATTAAGATAAACCAGACATGGTATGTAGCTTAAAGAAAGAACTTTATGGACTTAAACATGCCCCAAGAGCATGGTATGAGAGACTTGATGGTTAATTAAAAAAGATAGGATTCAGAAAATGAGTAGCAGACTGCAATTTATTTATAAGAGAGACAGATGAAGGACTACTACTTGTTGCTATTTTTTTTATGACATTATCTTTGGTGGTAATGACAAACTTAGTGTAGAATTCTCCAAAGAAATGAAAAGTGAATTTGAAATGAGCATGATTGGACCTATTAAATAATTTCTTGGATTGAATGTAAAATAAATGGACAAAGGCATATTCATAAATCAGTCTAAGTATGTGAAGGAGATATTGAAGACCTTCAAGATGGAAGATTTCAAACCAGTAAGCACCCCCATGATAACAGGATGCAAGATTTCTAAAGATGATGATTCCATAGCAGTTGACAAGACCCTATACAATTCTATGATTGGAAAGCTCATATATCTCACTCAATCTAGACTTGAAATTTCTAATGCAGTTGGCATTGTTGGAAGATTTGCAATTGAACCCAAGAAAAATCATCTAATGGCAATAAAAATAATATTTAGATACCTAAAGGGAACTGTAGACTATGATTTATGGTATCCTAACTCAGAGAACATACAACTTCATGTGTATACAGATGTAGATTGGGCAGGTTGTGTTGATGACAGACAGAACACATTAGGAGGTGCAGTATTTCTTGGAGACAGGTTGGTCACTTGGACAAGTAAAAATTAGAATTGTATCTCTCAGTCAATAGCAGAAGCTGAGTATGTTGCAGCAACATTGAATTGTTCAACAATGGTTTGGATCAAATAGATGATTAAGGACTTTGGTATTCATATTGATTATCCTATTTTTATTCACTGTGAGAACACTGGTACTATCAATATGTCAAAGAACCCTATGATGCATGCAAAGACAAAATAAATTGAGATCAAATACCACTTCCTAAGATAAAAATTTGTAGACAAAGAGGTAAAGCTGGATTATGTAAGCACTAAAGAACAACTAGCAGATATATTTACAAATCCTCTATCAAAAGATACTTTTGAGTATCTCAGGGAGAAGTTGGGAGTAATTCCCTTTCCTGAGTTTGATTAGAACTTGCAGCAAGAAAATCAGTCCTTGGTGACTGATGAATGGTTGACTACTCTACTTCTAGAGTAGTACATGTGCTTAATGTTGTTTAACACCCTTTTTCATTGATGTCAAAGGGGGAGTATTAGTAAGGGGGAGCATATGCTATGGGGGAGTATATAGAGCAGCAATAGTGAATAAGAATCTTTGATGAGGATATTGAGAAGATTGTAAAAAGAAGGAAGACACTTTGAGTTGATGATATCATATGTTTCCAGCAATGTCAAAGGGGGAGATTGTTGGAGATTTGCTTCTATTCAAATAATTGATTGTATGTTTTCCATTGATGACAACATATAATATACAACTAGTATCCTATATGCAATTATCACTAAATTTTTTTGGATCTATGTGTGTTTATTTCCATGGTTTATACACATTCTAGATGCTATGTGCATTCACACCGAGTCAGATATGCAGTTATAGTTGAGTTATGATTAATCAGTTATGGTAGTTACAGTTTCTGAAGTTTATCTGTTAAGGAGCCAACATAAATATAGTATTTCTTGAGTTGTGCCTATCTTCAGGATATGTGTGTTTGTATTCATGTTTAGTTATGAGTTAAAGATAATTATCCAAAGGCACTAAAAGTGTTTCAAAAGAATCTTGATGTTAGAGTTAATTTGGTGAAGCCGACTTGGTGAAGCATTGCATCTATTCAGTTTATGTTGTGTAGTCTTAATATTGATTGTGTGCTTGGTTGAGCTGACAAGGAAGTTGATGAAGTGTTTCCAAATACCATCGTGACCTTATCTTTTATGAAGATACATATAGCACTACAGATATGTTCACTAAGTGTAGAAAATAAAGTGAGAAAGAAAATACAAAGAAGAGCACAAAGTCAGAAAGAATAAGTTGAAGATCTATGTGAAGAAACATAAGTTGATTGCAATTCATTGGAAATGATCAAGATAGAAGGTCTACTCAAATAGTTCATTTACCAGATATAGTGTATATCTATTGTACTGAAGGTTGTAGCCTTCACCATCTTAGCAGTGAGCTATTGGATAGTGAGTCCTCACCCTTAACAGGGTTATCTGTAAAAGAGTCCTAACAGGGTCTGACCTTTAACCAGGTCTCTGTACTTCTTGCATTGTAAAGATAAACTCCTAACATGGTTGTAATATTTTCTAACAGGGATCATTATAAACTAGTGTAGTTATTTGTGGGTGCTAATTCCCACTGGGTTTTTTGCCTATTTGGTTTCCCCGTAATCAAATTGTTGAGTACTCTATTGTGTTATCTGAATGTGCATTTACTTTATATCAAATTACATTAAAGGAAGAGTAAAGAATTCAATTGAATGATAACTAATTCACCCCCCCCTCTCAGTTATCCTTGGGACTATTCCAGCAATGTCTACATTTTCTCAGATTCTTATTAAGCTCCTGGTAGCTTTGTACTGACCTTCGTTTGATCAAGTTTGGAGTTAGAATTATCAATTCTTGTACGAAAACCAAGTTCAGAATTGGTATTTTTAAGATCTTTTCTTATTGAACTTTGTTCAATTAAGTTCAAATTCAATTCTACTAGTCTTAGTTCAATCAAGTGTGAGACTGATCTCATCAGACAATTTGTTCAATCAAGTGCAAAATTCTCAAACTTTCTAAAGTCAACATCAAAAATTTCTTTCAATCAATGCGCTGCTCACACATCAATTCAAAGAAGGGAAAATGTAACCACCCTAATTTGGTTTTCTCTGACCATAGACCCTATTTTCCCTAAGTGTGGTCATACCCCTAATTATGTCAAGACAATTCTTCAATTTATTGGCATAATTCATTTAAATCAAATTTAATCTGCTAAGTGATCTAATCACTAAATTACATTAATTGCCTTAGCCAATTAAATCAAATCAATTCAATTAAATAAAAAACAAATAAAAAATCATGACTAAATTAATTAATAAAAATGAATTAAATAAATACTAATTATAACTCCATTTGTAAAAGGGAAAGTCAAATCCCTAGCCAATGAGAGTTAAATCACTTGGATCACCTCACATGGATCACCAAAGATTAAATCTCCACCTCTCTTCCACTTTCAATCCTAACCTCTCATTCACCAAATTATTCTATAAATGGAATGAATTTTAAGCTCAATTGGTCCCTACTTCTTAATTGTTGAAAGCAAACTTATGTTACTCTTATTTTCATAGATCTTAATGTGTTTTAGCTCACATTTCTTAGGAATTGCTATAATATTTCATTTGGAGCTTTTAAATGAATATTTCTTGAGCATTTTAGATTAAATCATTCAAATCTTTTATTCTAAACATGTATATGTCACTGATTTATACATAATCTGAGGGCAATTATAGCATATTTCACACTCTTCTTAGATATGGAGTAATAGGTCAATTTTAGTGATTGATATGCTTTCTAACTCTTACTTTTCATGTTATTTCACTAATATAATGACTTATTAAAGTGTTGTGTTGCTGATAAAAGGTACAAAAAATAACACACACACATACATCAGTATGTATGTGTATGCATCATTACGTTGGCATACTTATTCATTATGTTGGCATACTGATTCATTATTTTTATTATTGTTACTTTGTTTTAGGTCTTCTCAATGGATAGAACATTTGGTATTGATCATTTTCATTTGGAGTCCTTGGAAGAAAAGTGCTCTAGATTATTTAATGTGCATGATGATGAAATCAAACATGCTATTCACTACCTTATGAAACATAATATTGTTGGCTCGCATGTACACAATGGGCTGATCTATAAACTAGTATTTTCTACTCTCTTTGAAGTTACCAGTTGGTTAGAATGGGTCTTGAAGGTGGTTAAGCATGTGGTTGTTTCCAACAATTTGGAAAAAGTTGCGTAGGGGATTCAAACCTTCAATCCAAACATAATCTCTGGTAGGCTTGGCTCAACTTTTGATAATAGAGTTGGCTTTGAAAATAAAATGGTGGAGGCGTGGGAGGTGTTCAAGCTATCTTGCGCTAATGATGACTATGCTACTATGAGTATCTTCCATTGTCACAATGAAGATTTTTTCACTTGTGATGACAGGAATGTTATGATGGACTACTTCTTTGGAGTTGACATTTTTGTCAACAAAATAGGTCATCTTTAGATCAAACGTAGACATGAAACTTAACTGTTTAACATAATGTCTGGAATACTCTTCTTTGTAAATTTTTTTGTTGATACATACTCAAGGTCTAGATATCCATATGTTCATCATCGTTAAAAAAACTTATGTAGCTAATGAACTTTATATCCTTATGCATTATGCTCCTGTGATTTTGCCTCTTTTTTTGACACAATGAATGGTTTCAGATATCAATTATTTGAAAAATGGTGGCTCCATTATATCTTCTTTGAGATTACTATCCTACATTCTAATAGAAGTCTTTTACTGTATTTGTAACTATGGTTTTTTATAATTTTTTCTCTTTCTTACCATCGTTGACTACTAATCATTGGTTTCTCTTTCTCCCTTGGGAATGCTTTTCAAGTAAAAATGGTAGGATACCATCTATCTTTCTTGAAGACTCTTTATTAAAAGGGGATCAATGTCCTTTATCTTGAATCAAATAAGGGCTGCAAAAGGTATCATAGATGCTCTAACATAAATATAATATCCTTCCATTACTACCTGAAAAGCATTTCCAAGGGATCATAGATGTTTTATCCTACCACAGACACATGTGCATTCCTTATCATAGCCTTAACACAAGCTTAACCTCATGAGGTTGTAGTGGACCCAATTGATCTAGATTGAAAAATAACAACTTCCACTTTCTACATTGAAAAAGTACCATATCTCTCTCTTCAAGGGTGGGTTATTCATTACTACCATGTCATGTTGTATGTAGCTCTAATTGTTTATTGTCTACTATGAAATATTTAGCATATGTATCATGTGACTTATGTAAATCTGATTATGGCTGACTTTTATAACATTGAACAGCCACTCTAAACCAAAATATTGGTTTTCTCATTTTTTTCAAATACACTAGGAACCATAGTGACAAGTAAGCCTGCAAGTGCAATAGAAGCCACCCTTGTTCCTAGAAATTTGAACCACCTACTCTATAATCTACATATTTAATCATAAATAAATTTCCAAAACATCATTCATTTCTAGATCAATATCTCTTCAACAAACGTTCTCAATTTGTTGAAGAGTTTTCACTATGATGGATCAAATAGCCCTTAACCAAATCTAAGGTGATTCACTTCAGCTTGGCTGACTTTTCGTTATGTTGAGTCAATTAAATAGGTTTGTTGCAACTAATAACTTCCATTGAAATTTTAGAAAATAAATTATGTATACATCATCACAAAAATTAGAACATACATGCTTTAATAGGTGAGTGCATAACGAATTTAAATAAAAGAAACTAGATAAGGTGTGTGACATTCAATTTGATTGAATAATCAACTAGTCTGACTAAGCAATTAGCAAACTCTAACAACTAATAACTCCTGATAAAAGTGAGACTAAGTTACATAAACAAATCACTGAAGTCTTAGATATGTAGTTGGATACTAATCTGAAATATGATGACATACAAAGCCGTGCATCATTATCCTACACAACTACATCATCTCCATGTTGCTCTCTTTATCGTGCACATGTCAAGACTTGGTGCTATCACTATTGTGCCATCATCATAAAAATTCCATAGTTGTAGTACATAACATTAGAGACAACTTATATGTCTCATACGATCAGTCAATCTGAGCCTTGACGAATCTAATACTATAATTAGTCCAATTAAATAGTTTCAATGGGTCTTCTACGAGTACATGTGTATATGTGTTGCATTTGTAGGGTTTTAGGTGTACATGTGTTGCATTTGTAGGGTTATTGATCAGTAATTTACCTTGAAGTTGATTTGAGAGCCAACACAAAGGTTATTTCATGTTGCTTCTTAGTCATAGACATCTGGGTAAGGTAATAATTTAAAAAGTAGGAGATGTTTTCCACACCAATTCAATTTGTGATATTGCTATCAGGATTCAACTGTCTAGTTTTTGAGTCAAACTCATTGACCCATGTTTCATGAGTAGTGGTTCACAACAACCCATCTCTCATGAGTAGTATTCCATTCATTCTCATGAGAGATGGGTTATTGTGAACCACTACTCATAAAACATGGGTCAATGAGTTTGACTCAAAAACTACATAGTTGAATCCTGAAAGCAATATCACAAAATTTAAAAAATAATTTAGATTCATATGAAATAATATGAATTAATTATTTGAAAAGAAAGTGGTTCATATGAAATATCATTTGATAGAATATGATTGTAGAATACTGAGATGATGAATGATGAAGAAGATTTGAAAATGTTGCACCAATTTGAATTGGATCAATCATCATTTTCAAATCTTATTTTTCAATCACCATCAACCATTTTCCAAGAGAAACACCTTTCTCTATATGAATCTCAGTTTACATTTCCCTGTAATCCTAATGCAAAATGTTTCCATGAAGTACGTCAGGGGTATAATGCATTCAAGAAAAAGGCTCTGGAGGCGGCTAAGTCTTTTGTACTAGAAAACACCTTCTTCTTGGTAATTTGAAGTCATCAATGGAAACTTACAATCCTAAACGATTAGTATACCATTGATGGCTTCATAATTATTAAGTGAAATGGATTTCTCTAATTCGGAACCCCATTTGGTGATGATCCTATGCAGTTCCACATAGACATGACATGTTCCTTAGAAGACTTTTAATCTCACAACAGCTGAGAAATATAAATGTAGGCATCATGGTCACAATTATTTTGAGACACAACATAATTGAGTGGTCTCTCCAAAGAATTATGACCATAATGCCTACATTTATTTTTCTCAGCTATTGTGTCCTAGGACCCCTTATGACCCTTTAAAACCCTTTTACGATCTCTAAGAACACATCTTAGAGGTCTTAAAGTGTTGTAAAGGGTCATAAGAGGATCCTAGGAGGGGCCAGATGAGCTTCCACCTTCACGTGGTTGGCCCTGTTAAGTAGATAATGTTAAAATATTCTTGAAACAAAGGGAATCTCAATATTTTAAGGCCTTCAAATTGCCTTACATTCTAGGATATAGACTAGATATTGGATGCTTTCCTTCAAATATTGAATTCACTTGCTTTCTTGAATGCTTGAATGCAAACTATTGAGTGTGATTGCTTATCATTGAGCCATTGGCCCTTAGTATTTTACCTTGAGGTCAAAGACACATAAAGGCATAAGTATTTAGTTGTTTAAGGTATTTAGTTGATCATTTTCTTCCATTGGTATGGTTCAACATTGATATGATCACATGATATAGGTATGATACACTGTGGCATTCATTGTCTTGTTACATGACATAATATTGGTATGGATATTATGGTACATTGACATTTGAATTCATTTTCCTAATACATGACAAATTATCTTATTGATTTTAGAGCAGTATTTGTTTGGTTCTTTGTACTTATGATTGACAATTTACCTATTATGTTCTTGAAATACTCTTGGATACAGGTGGGTGATCCCAAAATAGTGGGTTACAATTTTTTGGAGGAAGGAATTCCTCATGAAATCTGTGAGGGGGAGGATTTAGTCAAGTACTTTTGATAGAAAGTACCTGATTGTTTCGATTGAAACATTCTTAGTTTTGATTGAAACTACCTTTTTTTCTTAGTTTTGATCGAAACTAACTCAATTTTGATTGAAACTAAGTTAGTTTCGATCGAAACTAATTGGTCAAAATTTTGCTATGTTTTTTACCCATATGCATGTTAAACTATGAAAGTACTTTCAATAGAAAGAAGTTTCGATCGAAACTAATTAGTTTCTATCAAAATTAATTTCTATCAAAATTACTTTCTATCAAAATTACTTTCTATCGAAACCCTCTAAATAGAGGCCATTTGCAGAGGCTAACAAAAATCTACAGTTTTCATGGCGTCAGGGCTCAAGTGCGGGGCTCAAATGGAAGAATTTTTGCATCACACAAGTACTCTGAACAAGCTTTCTAATGAATATAGATTCGACAAATTTTGAATTAATTAGGTCTATGTATTTTGACGTGCATCAGATGTAGGTTTTTTATCAAATATAAACTTCCAGGTTTGACGTCCAATGAAAACTAGTAGAAAATAGAAAAAAAAAATTGAAAAATAACAGTGCCCTCCGGCTTTGAGTCTTCTTTCTATCCAATTTTTTTTTTTGAATTTCGATAAATACACAACAAGTTATCAGCTACGCAGTCAAGGTATGTCAAAATTATGGTTGAATCTACTTCAAACGTTCATAAAATATGAAATAATCATGATAATGTCATCAAACCAATTGCATGCCCTCCGTATGGATGTTACAAAACCAAATTCGAAAGAAGTGCATTGATATCTATTTTAGAAAAAATGTTATGTTGTACAAAGTCATTGTACCTTTTTGAAAATGATGTTTTCAGCAACATAGAAATTTTAGTGGGAGAAAAAAATAACCATTAAAATCAATTCAAAACAAAATTAAAAAAAAGCATTTAGAATCTAGACAAAAAATCCTAAAATACTTTAGTTTACTTCATCTTCCGATTTCAAACAGTTTAATGACAATATGCATCCGAATGTGAAAGTTTTTCTCAAAATGTAGACTTCAATGTCCGTTTAGGCAAAAAAGTGTAACCCACTATTGTGGTATCACCCAGGTTTTAGTATCATCTTGGTACAAATATTGTCTTCAGTATGATAATGTGTACTTATGAGTTTGACATATTTTGGTATGAATATGAAGTGATATTCTTGTTGCACATTGATTGCATCTCAATTCACTAGTAGTCTATATGCCTTATTTGAACCTAGGTATTTATGACCTATATATTTCTCTTTAAATAAGCAATTAATAGCTCATCAACTTTCTTTGAGAATACATTAATTTCTTATTTGATAAAAAAATACATATGTTACCAATACCATGCATATAAGTTATATATGTTATTAATAACAAGATGTATATGAGTGTATTTACAAGGCTACATCTCTTCTCTCAGCTAAACTATTTTGTTCCTATCAGTATTAGAAGGTTATTTCTGTGTTGGTTAACTTTGGAAGTTAGTGGCAATAAAAATTGATGAAATGGTTGTTCTACATTACCATTTTGGTTGATGCTTTTGAGTCACTACTATAGTGACAGTTGACTCTTTGAAAAATTATTCCATCTTTGTTCATACAATATTTAGTATAAGGAAACAGTTTTGTGAATTGGTTTAGATATGATGACAGTTGTTGAGATAGTTTGGATTTAGAGTTTGAGATTGTATGTTTAAAAAATACTTGTTTACTATGAAGGAAATACTTTATTATTATTTGAATGTTATATATATGCATACAAGTTTTAAAGAAATAAGGAGTGAACAAGAAAAAGATTGAATAAACTGAAAAATATAGTGATAATGTAAATATTGTTAATATCTTTCAAAACTTTGAAAAGTAGGGTTTTAGTATGTATCTTTTGAAAAGAAGTATTTAGGGGTTATCATTGAATACATTTCTTGAAATGACACATCTTTGTATATATGTTGTGGGCATATTGTGCAGAAAATTTCACTCTATGCATTATATGTTTATGTCATCTAAATAGAGGATTATGTAGAAGTTTTATATACATTTATTCCTGAAATCTCAAATAATGAGATATTCTGGAAATGCTTTAAAATGATACAAAGATGAAACTTTGTACTTTTCTAATCTGAGACATATTCAATGAGAAACACAAGCTAGTGTGCCATTCTTGATTTTCATCCAGTGAGGCATATATAGCTATTGACATATTTTATAGGGAGTGAGGCATTTCTAGTGAGGCATTTATAACTAAGCCAATGAGGCATTTTTGAGTGGTTTTTCTACCCCATGAGAGTTTTCTACTCAAGATAAATTGTGTTATGTTTACTTGTTTTAAGTCTTATGCTCATGAGTTAATGTTTATCATAAATTATTTCATTATATCATGGTGGTTCATTTTTTATTTTGATATGTCAATTTTAGTTGTCATGATGTCTATCTTAATTCAAAAGTTTTCATGATGTTCATATATAATGCTTCGTCTTAGTTTAATAGAAGTTGCCTTTGATATTCATGTTTGTCTTGTTAAAAGTTTGATTTGATGTATTGTCTTGATAATTTCTACCAATGTTGTTGATTTTGAGTATACATGTTCTCATGATAGTTATGTTCCAAAGTATTGAAATATTATTCCAAGTTTATTTGATATTAGTATACCATTTATTCATCCCCCTCTTAGTGGTATTGTACTCAACATGATCTCCATGTGTTTCCCAAGAAATGGGAGCTTTGGAAGGTTTACCTTTGGTTATAAGGGAAGTTTGGGCAAAAAAAATCATCTTTTATCAACGATCCAAAATGTTAAGAGCTAATCATTTTGTGTCTATGCAACCTCTAATAATCATACGACATGGAATCATTTTATAGCATTGTAAATGTAAAGTTTTGTAATAATCATAACTAACTTTTTAGCAATCACTCAAAAGGCCTACATGCTGATAAATTTGCATATTGGATGACAACCTAGCTTATAATGTATGTGTGAAGGAATTTTATGTAGGAAAACAACTTATTTCAATAAAATTCAATGCTCTTTTTGATACTGGCACTTCATTTACATATTTGGATGATCCAACATATAAATATCTTACCTCAAATGTGAGCCACTAGAACCATCTTTTGTTTATATTAAATTTAACTATGCCCTTAAGGAGTGACACAATTAACTAATTTATGGACTACAACAGTTTCACCTACAGGTATATGATCCCACTGTAACAATAAATAACTTCCCTTTCGAGATTTTTTATAGTCCAAGGTTCATGCAAATTTTACAAAACTATGTATTTTGTTCTTTCCTTTTCTAGGAGCATTCATAGAAGCATCATTTACAAAGAAATAATATTTTTGATAATAGTTGTATAGTGATGATCAAAGAATATCCAGAGCACCATAGATATCCTTGATCTTCAATGAAGGAAAAAACTTTCCTCTTCATCAACCTTTTCTAACAATTATTGGTGATCGGGTAAACTTTTAGTATCATTGGAATTTGAACCTGCAGGCATTCTCTTGCTAAATGCATCCATTTAGATTTTGTCTTATTTCTTTTTAATCTGGTAGGATCCTACAAATGTGGTAGCTTATTGTCTAGCAATGCTTCCAAGCTCAAGCATTATAATTATTGGTGGTAAGTTCAGCACCCTAGGCCTAAATTGATTCTCGCAAAGGGTACTATACTAGTATTCTGGTCAATTCTTTAAAGTCCACTAAGAAAAGGAGCAACGTTCCAGTTGTAATACCATTGGGCATGGTATCTCAACTTTAGAGGGAGCCAACTATAGATAAGTATAGAATTCATTCTTATTCATTCATGTGGATGTGTCAGTGACTCTATTCAATCTAGAATATTTTTTGCTTTACTGCCCCCATTCTCTTTCAAGATTAGTTATGAAGTTTGAGTCTAGTTTTAAAAGCTAGCCCTTTTTTTCAATAATTTTGTTTGATGTCAAAGAAGCTGCATTATTGAACACATTATTTTAAGTTTCTAAGGAATTCTTTTACTCAACTAAATGCACATATAATAAACCCAGAAACACTCTAGCAATAAATATATTTGTATTTTTTGTATATACTTCAAAGTTTAAACAACACATGAAAATTAAAATTTACCAGTCTAATAAAAATATATGAAAATCTGATAACACCTACATAATGACCTGATGACAGTGAGAAGCTCAAACCTGCTTCTTGAGAATTTGCCTTCCAAATATGGTCTGATATCCATGCATGAAGGTTTATCTTCAAAGGCCACAAGCTGTTGTACAGAGCAGTTGCTCTCCTCAGAATGAAATGTCTTAGTTTTTTTCCATTCAGAGATGTCCTCTATACCCCAATGCTTTTTATATTAGATGCTTTCCTTTTTTCATTCCTCAATCAAGACATGTTAAAGGCTGGTTGATTTAAGATGCAGGACTAGAATAGTTGCTTTTTTTTTTGGGATTGGTCATTGTAGAGTTGGAAGGTTCTAAAACCCATGAAAAATAGCCTTGGTTCCTAATTCATGACTTGCATTGGAGGAAAAATTCACTGTTGCAACCTAATAGAGAAGGAGCAAGAACCCTAAGTTTTGGTGTTTGTAGTACTTGCAAAGTCTGCTTGCTTGACATTTGAAAAGATAGTATTAGAGGACCCTAGAAACCATACTTGCCAAGATCTTTCTATGTTCTTTTCTTGTGTTGAGGTAGAGACCATTATTGTAGTCCAAATAGGAGTTAGGACAAAAATCAGAGAGTTAGATGTTTGCAAGACTGTTGAATATAGCTAACTGTGGAAAGTGGAGTCTTAAGGGTCTATAGGAAGCTATAACCCTTATTAGAAGTTTGTGATTGATGAAAATTAGTTATCCATTATTGTGATTTGGTAACGGAAGAGTGTCTCTAAGAACACTATAAACAAAGTGATTGGATATTGAATAAGTTGGGAGGAACTATCTTATGTAACAAGGGATTCAGAGACTTGTATTATGAAAGGAAGTGCAGACAATCCTATTGAAGGATTAAGTGAAATTGAGAACATAATCAAATTGCAGAAGAGGGTAAGCCCACTACACTTCTTTATGTGTTCACTCTGCACCAAATTAAGTGTGTCATGTATATGTTTGAAAAATGACTTTGTAAATATGAGATGTTGATGATTTTGAGATGATTGTATTTGATTTTGATATGAATCTAGGTGTGGGTGTTAGGATCAAAATTAGGGAGTGGCTCTCAAAGGGGTATGAGGCCCAAAGTAGTTTCCCAGTAACCCATTGTAAAGTTGACCAATGTAAGTGATAACATAATAAAATAATGAGGAAAACACATTAATAAGATAATTGATAATTCCCTTTGTGTTCCTTGAGTGCTCATATTGAATAAGGACATAGTGGAAAGGTATGGCCATTTGTGGGGCATTGATTTGGCATAATCAAGCCTCCTTGTCCATATGAAAGGATTGCTTGATTCCACATGAGTCATCCCTTCATGCTATGCAATGACATTCCCACTTATGATTCTATAAGATCCAAGCCCTTTGTAGACTTGAGTAGTGACCCTTTGTGGATTCATGACTTGGAATCATCCCACTTCTTGATGTTTTTGAAAGGAAACTAAGTGTGCAGGAAATAGTTCCCTACACTAAACTCCTCAAAAGAGGATCATGCAAATTCAGATTTAACCCTTATCATTTACAGAATGATAATACAATAATATGCATACATATAAAATGAAGAGAATGACACAATGATTTACCCTGGGGAAAACCTTTCGGTAAAAAACCCCAGCACTCCAAAACCTACACAATGTATTAATAAAAACTATTGATGTTTACAATACACTTGCAATGCAAGTTCTTTCAGGATATGATCGACACTTGAAGACAAATCTGGCAGCATAACAACATACCAACAATACACTAACTTCTCTCTAGATTCACAACCCTAAAAAATGCTTATATCATGCGCTTCCCTTTTTAGGGCAACTTCCAAAGGCAGTCGTATTAGGGTTTTACCATTCTCCAAGAAAATAGGAACCCAAACCCCATAGTTGTAAAAGAGTGTATAGTACTCAACATGATCAGCTGCCACATGTCTTGCATGTCTTCACCCGTCATCGAATCTTTCACAATTAGCTCTTACAAATATTAATGACCATCATAGGAATCCGTCATAACTATTTCAGTCATGATTACCTTACACATTGTCCAAAGTGTCAACATTTGGAAAATAACCTCTACCATAGAAAGGGATGCCTAGATCCACCTAGACCAAGTTTGATCATCCTTGTCATCTTCCAAGTGGAGTGAAAGAACAATGTGTCCACTCAACTAAATGACAAAATGGATATCAAACTTAAATACATTATTTGCAAACAGTTAATTATGAAAACAAATAATATTAAATGTAAGGAAATATATAAGGTTGAGACACCTTATTCCTAACATTCTCCCACTTGTCAAACACCTTGTAAGAGCCAAAGGAAATAACAAAATTTAACTGCTATAGGCCGAGAGGCCCATAGACTCTAAACACCATCTAAACTTCTCTATGCCCACAGGTTTTGTCAATGCATCCGCAACATTCTTTACGGTATCTACCTTCTCCAAACTTACCTTTCCATCCTCTACCATATCTCTCGCAAAGTGAAAATGCACATCAATGTGCTTTGTTCTGGCATGGAAAGTTGGATTCTTTACAAGGAAAATAGCACTCTGACTGTCGCAACAAATTGTAATCTATCCTCCATCAACACCAACATCTAAACATAGTCTCCTAAGCCAAATGGATTCCTTACAAGCATGAGTAGCTGCCATGTACTCTACTTCTATCATGGACAAAGAAACCACAGGTTGTCTCTTACTCATCCAACTGATGGCACAACTAAACATAGTGAACACATAGGCACTGGTGGATCTCCTACTATCAATGTCACCTGCCCAATCTGAATCCACAAACCCACGAATACAAAATAAATACGGAGCTCCAGAAGAGTTTCCATGATAGCATATGGAATACTTTGATGTACCCTTCAAAAATCTGAACACTCTCTTAATTGCATCCCAATGTACTCGTCCAGGCTTATCCATAAACCAACTCAGGACTCCTACTGCTTGGGAAATGTATGGTCTAGTACAGACTGTAGCATACATAAGGCTGCCAAATGCACTCGCATAAGGTACTTTCTCATATCCTCCACCTCACTAGGAGATTTTGGACAATCATCCATAGATAACTTTGTTCCCATAGAAATAGGAACACACAATGGTTTGCAATCTTCCATGCTAAAACTGTCCAACATAGACTTCACACACTTATTCTGACTCAACCAAAGTTTTCTGTTAGATCTATCTTTGTTGATTTCCATACCCAAGATATACCTGGCTGCCCCTAGATATTTCATCTCAAACTATGCTAACAATTGAGACTTCAAATCAAAAATCATACCTGTACCCTTCCCAATCAACAACATATCATTAATATATAATGCAATAATAAGAAGGCAATCATTGTCAACTTTGAAATAAACACAATGATCTGATTTCGATCTCAGAAAACCAATCGACAATACAAAGGCATCAAATTTAAGGTACCACATCCTAGGAGATTATTTCAAACCATAAAGAGACTTCTTTAATCTACAATCCAAAGACTCTTTACCTTTCAGAATATAGTGCTCAGGCTGTGACATATATATATCTCTTCCTCCAAATCACCATGAAGGAAAGTTGTCTTCACATCCATCTATTCTACCTCTAAATCATACGATGCTACTAGAGATAACAAAAATCTAATGGATTTAAGCTTTGCAACAGGAGAGAATATTTCACCATAATCAATTCCCTCCACCTATGAATACCCCTTTGCAACCAATTTGGCCTTGTACCTCTCAACACTACCATCTGCACAAAATTTCCTCTTAAACACCCATTTGCATCCAACAACTTTCCGTCCTTTAGGCAAAGGTACTAGGTCCCAAGTTTTGTTATTATCCAATGAAGCCATCTCATCATCCATGGCCTCAATCTAGGAACCTGCATCTTCCATACCCAAAGCCTCTTTCACAGATCTAGGCTCATCAGTGTTTGTAATCAAGGCATGAGCACAACTAGAATATGAGATAGAAAATCCAGACCTCTCTAGTTTCTTTCTTTCTCTCATTGATCTCCTCAAGGGCTGAGGTTGAGGTTTTTCTACCTCTTCTTCTAATTTTTCAGAGATGCTAGAGCTCTCCTCATCATTAGATCCATCACGGTCTCTTTGTTCAGTCTTCTCAGGGGTAGGAGGCAACTGAACAACATCTTCTTTCATTTGTTTTTCATATGGCTATAGCACAATAGGAGAAGGTGTTAGCTCTCTAAAAATAACATTTCTTCTATACAACACCTTACCAATCACAGGATCCCAAAGCTTGTATCCTTTCACACCAACACTGAAGCCGATGAAGATACATTTTATAGCCTTGTTTTCCAACTTAGATCTTCTCTCCTTAGGCACATGTGCATAAGATTCACAACCAAAAACACGAAGATGTCTAAATAAAGGCTTCTTACTAGACCACACCTCCATGGGTGTCTTACCAACAAGAGCTGATGTAGGAGATTTGTTAACCAGATAGCAAGCAGTGGCCACAGCTTCAGCCCAAAAACCTTTGTTTGAGGCTAGCTCCACTAAGCATACTCCTAGCCTTCTCCATCAGTGTCCTGTTCATTCTTTCTGCAACTCCATTTTTCTGTGGGGTATAAGGAGTTGTCTTATGCCTCTCGATCCCTTGTTCTTTACAAAACTATTCAAACTAAACCAAACAAAACTCACCACCATTGTCAATTCTCACACACTTAATTCTTTTACTAGTCTGATTCTCTACGAGAGCTTTAAATTCCTTGAACTGACTAAAAACTTGTGTCTTGATTTTAAGGAAATAAATCCATGTCCTTCTATTGTAATCATCTATAAAAGATACAAAATATACAGATTTGGAGAGTGAAGGAACTTTAACAGGACCAAACACATCCGAATGGATAAGATCCAAAATACTAGAAGACTTGTGAGAACTGGAGTAAAACTGAACACAATTTTGCTTACCATAAACATAGTGTTTGCAAAAGTCAAACTCGAGATTACAATCGTTTATTCCCTCAATGAGGTTTTTATTTTTTAGGGTTCTGAGACCCTTCTCACCAATGTGGCCAAATCTCATATGCCACAACATTGTCTTTTCTGCCGGAATTTTTCCTTCCAAAGTGTTAGCACCCTTAGGTACACTTGCTGCACTACCATCGGAACCCATTACCATACAATTCTTCACTACTGGTTCAGATGGTGGAGATGAAGTGACTTCTTCTCTCTTCCTTGAGATAGAAGAACTATTGCTCTGTGAAGTGCAAGCATCCAGCTGAAACAAGGTACCTCTCCAAGTACCTTTCACGAGCACCATAGATCCTCTAATCATCTTGCATCCATCTTTTGAAAAAACAACTTGCACACCTGCATCATTCAACATACTTACAGATAACAGGTTTTGTGCCAAACCCGAGATGTGCATTACCCCATTGATCCCCTTTACTCATCCATCAGGGAATCTAATAGTGACTCTTCCTCATCCAACTATCTCTAGGTGAGAATCATCACCCATGTACACCTTTCCACCATCAAAATCCTCGTACTTTGAGAACCAACTTCGATGAGAGGTCATGTGAAAAGAAGCACCTGAGTTAATAAGCCACACATCATCAGATGTGTGGGTGGGGTGGCCAGGGCTGCGACAAAAGCATCGCCATCTTCTTGAAATTTTTCAAAATCTGAATTTGGGCTTTTCTTCTTCTTCTTTGGCTCTTTTCAGTCCTTATGAAAGTACCCAATCTTACCACAGCTCCAACATGTTACCTTAGACTTTCCAAGAGTCTTAGATTTCCCACAAGATTTGGATCTACCCTTCTCAGACTTCTTGTCATTTTTCTTTCCTCTGTCTTTGGATCTACCATGAACAATAAGGGCTTCCTTGGTTGAATCAGAGGTCTTTCTTCACATCTCCTCACATAACAGCGAAGACACCACATCATCCATTTAGAAAGTGACAATAGTACTCCCAAGCACCATCACAAGGTGGTCCCATGAATCTGGCAAGGAACATAGCAGGGTCATACATCGATCATCCTCCTCCAACTTGACACTGGTTGATGTCAACTGTGCAATCAGCATGTTAAATGCATTCAAATGATCTGTAATGGATCCTCCTTCCTCCATTCTCAGATAATATAGCTTCTTTCTTAGGAAAAATCTATTCACCAAGGACTTGGCCAGATACACAGACCCAAGACACGTCCACAATTTGTTTGTTGTCTTCTCCTCGAGAACATTTAGGAGAATAGAATCTGCTAGACAGAGTCTAATGAGACCCTTATCTTTATGATCCTTGAGATCCCAATCTTCTTGAGGCATGTTTACTAGTTTGATATCATTTTCAACTGCCTCCCATACATCACGGTCTACGAGCATATCTTCCACCTTGAGTTTCCACAACTCAAAGTTTGTGCCATTGAACTTTTCCACCTCCATTCTACTGTATGAAGAACCTGCCATCTCTTCCTACAATAAGGTTATAAATACTCTACAAAAATACTCCCACTGAACTAGATATTAGCTCAAAAAACTCATACCCTAACAAATAGAACCAAAACTAGCCAGGCTCTGATACCAACCGAAAGGAAACTAAGTGTGCAGAAAAAATTTCCCTACGCTAAACTCCTCAAAAGAGGATCATGCAAATTCAGATTTAACCCTTATCAATTACAGAATGATAATACAATAACATGCATACATATAAAAAAAGAGAATGACATAATTATCTACCCTGGGGAAAACCTTTGGTAAAAAACCCTAGCACTCCAAAACCTGCACAATGTATTAATCAAAACTATTGATGTTTACAATACACTTGCAATGCAAGTTCTTTCAGGAGATAATACACACTTGAAGACAAATCCGGCAGCATAGCAACATACCAACAATACACTAACTTCTCTCTAGATTTGCAACCCTTAAAAATGCTTATATCACATGCTTCCCTTTTTAGGGCAACTTCCAAAGGCGGTCGTATTAGGGTTTTATCATTCTCTAAGAAAATAGGAACCCAAACCGCACGGTTGTAGAAGAGTGTACAATACTCAACATGATCAGCTGCCACATGTCTTGCATATCTTCACCCATTATCAAATCCTTCATAATTAGCTCTTACAAATATTAATGACCGTCATAGGAATCTGTGATAACTGTTTCAGTCATGATTACCTTACACATTTTCCAAAGTGCCGACATTTGGAAAATAACCTCTACCATAGAAAGGGATGCCTAGATCCACCTAGACCAAGTTTGATCATCCTTCTCATCTTCCAAGTGGACTGAAGACACAACGTGTCCACTCAACTAAATGATAGAATGGATATCAAACTTAAATGCATTATTTGCAAACAATTAATTACAAAAACAAATAATATCAAATGTAAGGAAATATACAAGGTTGAGACACCTTATTCCTAATAGTTTCAATATAATGTTTGGGCTTTCTTATGATGATGATTGATCTTACTTGATGTTTATACTTCATTTCTTACACGTGTGTAAGCCTTATACCCCCCTTGTGTTTTTTAAATAATTATATGGGTCATGTGGCTATCTCCAAGAATGGTGAGGCAGACCTATGAGCTCCACATGGTTGGGTGGAATTTACAACCATCATTGGGGACTGGTGTACTTAGTTTGAGATTGACCATGGAGGCTATCACACCACTTCCTTCTCACATTCCTTCTTTCCTTCTCATTCTTACAAATGTAAACATTTATTGTAATGATTAAATACATTACATAAAAAATGATTATTTGTATATTTAAATACTCCAATGTGGAGAATATGTAATAATATGATGGATATGTATATGGTAGTTTTATGTGATGTGGTGTTGGTATTGGGCATAAATCACTCGTGTTTATGGTTCTCTTCTTATTGATGATTCTTGTATTTATCATCGTAACACTTCCTATAGTGATATAAAATGAGCTTAAGAGTGTTTATTAGGGTATCAAAAGTTGATATAGTCACCTTCATCCTTGGTATCAGAAGTTGATATAGAGTTTTATGGAGGCTTATAGGTATTTTGGTTAGCTTTTGATGTGTTTGAGATCAAGAAACTCCTTAACAGAGCTCATCCATGACACTTAGGATCTACGAAATTATCTTATTTTTTGAGTTAAGTTTTGTAACTTCGGGGAGGGTCTTGGGTGATTGTAAGAAAAAATTATACCTTTTTCTAAGGTTTTTGGGGACCTTTCCCTTCAATTTATTTATTTTTTTGGTAGTTAGACTTCTTCTTGTGTAGAGTTGTGTAGTGATTGTTCAACCCATCCATGGGGTTTGAACTCTATATCATTGTAATCTTTGTGGTTAATGATTATATTTCATGTTCCATGTTATTTTATGTATGTTTTACCCTTTTTTCCCAAAGGGTTCCTTGGTGGGGTGTTACTAAACATTAGTAAGACCAAAATCATCAAACTAGTATATTTGAGGCCTAATTCAGTGGAGGCTAGAAGGGATATTTGTGGAGATTTGCTAGATGCATGTCTAAAATTCTAGAGAATATCTTCTTTATTGAGCTGAGGTGAGACAAAAGTGAGGACGAGGGTTTCCAGATTGAGTACCAATGCAGAGATGATGATCCAGTAACCTATGTCTATAAAACCTTCACAAATATCCCTTCTTTGGCCTCCGCCTGTACCTCTTCTTAGAATCTGGAAACTTTGGATACTGTTTCTCATCCATGCACGAAATGTACTAGTGATCGTATAAAATTCCTCCAGGTCTCTAGTATTGATGATTTGCACAAGTGTAAAAGGTTTTTGCGAGTCTGGAATCAATTATGAGAAGGTAAACAACAAGATAATATTATTGTATCTTTTGTTTATTTTATCCATTCATATTTTATGCCTTCTCTTCATCTTTAGTATTATATTGGCTACTGTGCAGTGTACATAAAGGCAAGGTGGTGATTATTCTCGACGATCGGCATGTATAAGTCTTCTAGGCCTTACCTAGTAGCTAGGACTAAAGATAGCAGAGCTCAAGAGACCATAATAGTTGGTCTTTGTCTTTGGCCCATACGATTGAGGAAATGTTTTACCTTTCGTTAGCTCATCAAATGCAGTGATCTGAAAGAATTTAATAGATAATATTGTAATGTATAACGTACATTATTTTAGTTTGATGTTGCACGAATTTATCTATTTCCCACACTTGTGGATTACAGAGATAGAAATAAATAAGCATCCCCTCCCGTGGCCTGAGTAATACAGGCCACGGGAGGAGATGCTTCTTTATCGCTAGCTTCGTAGTCCACAAGTGTGCGAAGTAGATAAATTCATGCAACATCAACTTAAATAATATACGTTATCATGAAAATATTCTATTAAATTATTTTGAATCCTCACATTTGTTGAGCTAATGAAAGGTAAAACATTTTGTCAGTAATATGGACCAAAGACGGTGACCCTCTATGATGGTCTCTTGAACTTTGTTATCTTTAGTGTGCTTATCCGTCAATTGTTCGATGCTTATGACAACTATTTCAACATCAATGCTATACGCAGGACAAAAATTCCTGTCGGAAAGTCATTGCATGTCCGTCGGCATCCTGACAGGTATAATGTCAAATAGACTACATTTTTGATAGCTACGTTTGATGGGACTGCTATACCTCCGACGGGTTTTCCTTTCACATAGACACTGCATATTAGTCAGCCTTCTAGCAGGGTTTAACGTTGGAGAGACTCTATGTTTGATAGATATTTCTGATAGGAATGTTATATGTCCAACAGGTTTGCCTGTCAAAAACTCACTGTCTATCCATCGACATCTCAACGGTCTGTCCGTCGGAGAGGCGACATGTTCTGTCAGTGTTCTGATAAATCTATCGTATGCAATGCTTTAATAAGTTGCTATTAATGTGGTGAGTTCCTACGGATAGCGATGTTGGTATACTGACTATTACCAATTCTGTAGCAATTTCCAATGAAATAACCCTGATGGCTACATCTGTTGAATTGCCAACAAATAGGCGTTGAAATTTTGACAGATAGCCGTCAAAATTAGGCCTCAAATGTACTAGTGGATCACAAGGAAAGAAAAATGGATGAAGATGGATGGAAGAAATAGGTAAGAATGATAAATATAAAATATTAGAGAACTACATAAAAAACAAATTAAAACCCAAATTCTAGGGATGAAATTGGATGACACGTGGATAAAAACCGTCAAAATCAACAATTTAGTGATGACTGTTTTATTGCAATAATCTCTGAAAACTAATATAAATTATCCAAAATATTAGGGATGAAACTAGCTATAGAAGAAGAAAATTTATTTTGATTAAAAGACCACTTTTGATAATTGAATTCTTACTTCACACACACACACACACACACACACACACACACAAAAGCTCCTCATAGACAACTTTGTATTAACACACTCATTCACAATGAATGATTTTTATAGATGTCTTCTCATCTCTTAATTTATTTTAACTATAAAATATTATTAATCTTTTTTCTTTAATAGAATGTAATCTCAATTTTATTATTGTGATAATACAATAAATCATATAATTCTTCTATTTTCCAAATAGATTTTTAAGTGATCAATACTATTATTCATAAAGTTAAATAAACTTGGTACTATTAGTCCCTAAGATATATTTTCATTTCATTTCTATCAATTAATTCAGTTCACAACAATAGGGTTTACATTAAACGTGGCTTCTCTGATATTACCTTTTTCTTTCCTCTTCATGGTCAATCATAATTTCTACTTAAATAAGCAGCAACTGCTTATTAGAAAAATGACATGTCTCAATCATTTTTTTCGCTCTCCTTTTTATTTGCCTATCATTTGAAATTTTCATTTAAATTTTTAATGCTTAAAAATAAACATCAAATTTTATTTTGATGGGGCCACCAGCTCCACAAATTGCTGCTAAAAATGTGTTGCTAGCCAAAATAAGCTATAAGCACCATTTTTTAGGAAGAGGAGGTCCCACAAAATTTTTTTTGTTTGTCTAAGGATTATTTCAAATCTTCTCCTTCAATTTAATTTCAATTTTTTTAAAAAAAATTTGATTTTGAAGACAAAATAATTTATTTACCTTTATTTTTTTATACACAAAATATGGAACACAAAGTTATTGTCTTCATGAGACCACCCGCTTACAGTTTACAGGCCTAAATTTTTTAACTTACTGCAAAATTTAAAATTCACAAGAGATCACTAATTCTAAAATATTCCTATAAAATAACAAACAACTCCAACACTATTTTTCAGGAAGCTCCTTTCCATATAACCCTAGGCTAAGTAGGGTTCTCATCGTAGGGTGATCATCGTGGAGTTTGATTATCCTCCCAATGTTAATCTCATAGTTTGATTCATCCGTAGGAAAAGTCATCAAATGACAACAAGTCATCCACTCAAATTTGTGATATTTGAAGATGCTCTACCATGCAACAATGCTTCATACATTTGAAATTATCAAATGACAGTGAGTTATCCACTCAAATTTGTGACATTTTAGAAATATAAATAATTATATAGTAATTTAACAATGAATTAACTTTGTTACACAGAACTATCAATAACAAAGAAGTTAACCCGTCAACATTTTTTTTTCAGAAATCATAATGACTGGTATGTTGAGCTTCTTGCATGATTTGTGATGTAAAATGTGTGCTAACTTTTCTATCTCATTGCTTACTGTAAAACTATAAAAATAGAGAAACAAGAATTGCAAAGATAAAAGAGTTGCAGAGATAAAAGAGACAAAAAAAGAATTAGATAAACACAACAACGGTTTTATCGTGGTTCACCAAATGGCTACGTCCACACTAAGCAAAGGTTTCTTATTGAAGTAAAATGGAATGAATTACGATGGTTACACTAGTAGATTTAATAATAAGCTCTCAATACAAAGAGTTAGAAGATGAAGAGTCTTCTTTTGGAGGGAAAGAGAGATGTCCGTTGGACTTCATCTCAACAATCTCCTAGCTGATGGCCAATGGATGCTACCACTGATCAACTGTTCCCCTACTCGCACTGCTGATTTATCTTTTATTTACAAGCCCAAGAGAAGTCCTAGCATTTTTGAACTTCTCTTTGGGTACAAATTTGGTGAATATGTCAGTCGGATTGACCTTTGTGTCAATCTTAACAACCTTCATCTTTCCTTCTTCGACCATGTGTCTCACAAAGTGAAAATGTATTTCAATGTGTTTGGAGCGGTACTGGGATGTATGATTGTGAGCCATGAAAATGGCACTGCGGCTATCATAAAATAAAACATAATCATCTTTTTGATACTTCATATCACCAAGTAAACACTGCAACCAAATAATCTCTCGAGCACCTTCAAAAAGAGCCAAGTATTCATCTTTAGTAGAAGAAAGAGCAATAGAATGTTGCAGCGTCAAGGACCAGCTAATGGAAGCTCCTACAAACATAAAAGTATAGCCGGTAGTAGACCTCCTTTTATCCAAATCTCTAGCAAGATCAGAATCCGTAAATCCTTGTAGCTATTTATTGTTGACACCAAAATAAAAAAATATAATCTGAAGTGCCTTTTAAATATCTTAGTATCCACTTAACCGCTTCCCAATGAAGCTTCCAGAGATTGCTCATGAACCTACTTACTACTCCCATCGCATGGGCAATGTCAGGATGAGTGGAAACCATAGCATACATTATGCTACCAACTGCTGATTTATAAGGAATGTTGTCCATGAATTCCTTTTTCTCTTGTGTTTTTGGACACAATTTAGAAGACAACTGAAATTGAGAAGCAAAAGGAGTAGAAACTATCTTTGCATCAGTCATGCCAAATCTATTCACAACTTTGTTAATGTAAGTCTTTTGAGATAAAGTAATTTATTTCTTCTTATGTCCCGTGTGATTGTCATACCAAGAATCTTCTTGGCTGCCCCTAAGTCCTTCATGGCAAATTTACTTGCCAACTTGGTTTTCAGATCACCAACAATTTGAGAACTTGTATCAGCTGCCAACATGTCATCAACATATAAAAGAAGAAACATGAATTCACCATTAGGAAGTCTCTTGTAATAAATACATGGATCAGATTCATATCTTATGAAGTTTTGATAAACCATGAAGCGATCAAATTTCAAATACCACTGTCGCGAGGCTTGCTTGAGCCCATACAAACTCCTTCTTAACCTGCAATAAAGATGTACTTTTCCTTTGTCAATAAAACCTTGAGGCTGCTCCATATACAACTCCTCATCCACATCACCATGTAGAAATGCAGTCTTGACATCAAGCTACTCCAATTCAAGATCCCACACAGCTGCAAGTCCCAAAATAGTCTGGATGGTTGTCATTTTAACAACCAGTGAGAAAATCTCAGTGAAATCAATCCCTTCTTGCTGAGCGTATCCTTTTACCACTAATCAAGCTTTAAAGCATTTTGTACTGCTGCCTTCATCTTTCAGTTTATATACCCACTTATTCTTAAGTGGTATCTAATTTGGTGGTAGAGAGACCAAATCCCAAGTGTGGTTACCTTCCAAAGAGCTCATTTCTTCATTCATATCAGTCATCCATTTATCTTTATCGCTGCTTAGACAAGCGACTTTATAAGTGGCCGGTTCAACTTGCTCCGAAATTAACAATTTGGGCTCTGCCTCTTAATCAAATAACAACTTGTAATCAAAGAATTTAGAAGGAATTTTCCTATCTCTAGTAGATATCCTTAAACCTTGATGTTGTTTTGAACTAGTAATCTTTTTCAACTGTAAATCAATGTTGCTTTGAACATCATTTTGATTAATTAACTGATGTGCTTTGTTATGTGAATGATTCTTCCCATCAAATTCATTATTTTCTGCACTTGTCCCATAGCCAGAACCTCTATGATTCTGAGTGAACAAATGAGTGGAATTGGGAGGAGGCATCGCCTCTACTCCACGCGGTAGAGAAGGACTGTAGTCACAATGTTTATTGGGACTGCGAAGAATTAATTTGGGTTGTGGTCCCAAATCTACTATGGGATTGCAGACTGTATTGTGCATTCCTAATTTTGGGAGTAGACAGTTAACAATAGAGGGGACCAAATGCTGTGTCAAGTGTGGAAGCCCATCCACATCACCATCATTCGTTGTGGCAGTGCAGCAAGAAAGACATGGGATGTTCCTACGTGGGTCTTCTTTCTCTGCTGCTACTGCAGCATGAGGAAGACTCCCACCCTTCACTCCACGCGGGCCTGATTTCTCTGTTGTTTCCATAGAATGTAGATGGTCATTCACAGGTGAAGTGAATTGGGAAAAATTAGAACCGTAATCCCTGTCTTCATTGCCCATACTAAATTGAGTTTTGAATGAAACATGTGGTCTGTCATGGTGGAGATGACCACTACATTCAGGACAAGGACTCTATTCGTAGCATGTATGTTCATAAGCTCTGTCATCAGGCTGAAGGTAATCATGGTTATTAAAACTTGGATCATAAGTTGAAGATGATAAAGAATTCGAAGGAGCAGGGGTTAAAATAGAGGTAGGTGAGATGTGAGAATGCAAAGGATATGAATTTTGGTTATGAGAGGAGATGTGAGAGAAATCAATACCATTGTTGGTGAAATCCATTAAAGGAACATAATATTTTATATGTGTTTCCTCTGATAAGGCTAGAAACATTGTCTCATTGAAAACCACATCTCCACTCCTCACAATTTTCTTCTTAATTGGATCCCACATATGAAAACCAAATTGATCTTCTCTGTAGCCCACAAATATACATCGCTACGATTTTGAATCTAGTTTGCTCCTCTTCTCCTTAGGAACATAAACAAATGCTTGACAACGAAATAGCCAAATGTGAGAATAAGAAATTCTCTTTCCCAACCATTCTTCTTCTGGAATGCTGAAATCTAATTGAGATGAGGGACTGCAATTGATTACATAAACAATGGTATTCCATGCTTCCACCAAAAATTCTTTTCCCAAACCATCATTAGAAAGCATACATCTAGCTTTCTCAAGAATGGTTCAATTCAGCCCTTCCACTTCCCCATTTTCTTGTGGAGTATATGGGACCAACTTGATTCTACGAATACCATAATCTGCACAAAATTATCAAACTCTAAAGAACAAAACTCACCACCATTATCCGTCTTTAAACATTTTATTTTATGACCACTTTGATTTTCAACAAGTACTTTGAAAATTTTAAATTTTGAAAACACTTCAGATTTACGAGACATCATGTAAATCCACACTTTTCCGAGTATAGTCATCAAGAAAAGTAACAAAATATTTTGCGCCTCCATAAGAAGTTACCTTCATAGCTCTGAAGACATCTGAGTGCACTAGCTCTAGCGGTGTTGTCTTCTTGTCATGTCTATTCTTCAAGAAGCTTACCCATTTTTGTTTTCCAAAAAGACAATTTTCTCAAAATTCCAAGTCAGCAGATTTTAGGCCCGGCAATTGATCATGGTTGATCATCACTTCAAGGCCTTTCTTGCTCATATGGCCTAATCTTTGCTCATATGGCCTAACCTTTGATGAAAAAGAGCTACATCGCTGCCTATGACTGTCATAGCATCTCCCACCTCACTAGGATGCTCTAAAAGATACAAACCACCAACTCTATTGCCTTTGGCACTTACCATGGAACCTTTGGTTACCTTCTATGAATCTGCAAAGAAAAATGTATAGCAGGCTTGTGTATGCAACTGACTGACAGAAATCAAATTTCTTTTTAGCTTTGGAATATGACGAACATCTTTGACAAGCCATTGGCCTCCTCCTTCCAATGGCAAAACAACATCACGTTTGCCAATAATTTCACAAAAAATTTCACAAAAATTATTATCACCCAAATAAACTTTTCTAAATTTGCCTTCTTGATAATTTGTGAGCGAATCCGTGCAAGAAGTGGCATGAAAAGAAGCACCAGAATCCATGACCCATGAATTTTATTTTGTGTCGCTTGTAGAAAGTACTAAAATACCATCATCCTTGTCATGTGCAATGTTTGCTTCGCTTTCCAAAACCCTTTCTTGCGCCTTTTTGTATTCGCGACAATCTTTCTTAACATGACCAACTTTACCAAAAAACCAACAACCGTTTTGTCTACTTCTTGACTGCGATCTTCTTGTAGATTGAGACGTCTTATTGTTGTTGTTTCTGCCTCTATTATGGCTTCTTCCCATGTTTTTGGTACTCACCATTGTTAGAGCTTCGCTGGTTGAAGACTCCATATTCTTCCTTCTCATGTCTTCGCTGAGAAGAGTTGCTGAAACTTCATCAAACAATAACTTTTTTGTGCTTGAAGCTGTAGTGCTAATAGCGGTTACAACTCTATCCTAGCTATTTGGAAGAGAGAACAATAATAAGATAGTCCTTTTCTCATCGTCTTGTTTCATGCCAACCGAGTCCGCTTGGCTGATCAAGGTATTGAAATCATTGAGATGATTCATCATGGCCTCATCTTCCCTCATCTTCAATTTGTATAACTTCTTCATAATGAAGACTTCATTTGCTGTGGATGCCATTGCATATGTGGATGTGAGTTTGTCCCATACATCCTTTGTCGTTGCTTCATTCACAACATTGTATAGCACGTTATCATTTAAAGAGAGAATAATTGTCGCTTTGGCTTTATCATCCAGCGATTCCCCATCTTCGTTACGCATTGTGCTTGGCTTCTTTGTCTTCCCTTCGATTATGATTTTGAAGAAATCCTTTATGTTTCTCAACCAGCGGTTCTAACCCGCTCTGATACTAATTATAAAACTATAAAAACAAAGAAACAAGAATTACAGAGATAAAAGAGAAAAATTTAGAATTAAATAAACACAACAATGGTTTTATCGTGGTTCACCAATTGGCTACATCCACACTGAGCAGAGGTTTCTTAATGAATTACAATGGTTACAACAGTAGCTTTGATTATAAGCTCTCAATACAAAGAGTCAAAAGATGAAGTCTTCTTTTGGAGGGAAAGAGAGATGCCCGCTGGACTTCAGCCCAACACTTACAAGGCTCTTGATCAAGTCCTCGTAAACACTGCCAAATCCACCTTTTCCAACCATAAGCCCTACAGCTCAATTGAACATGACCCAATTGGTGGCCCAAACAAGTAAGTCCTTATAATTCTTCTTTGTCTTGTATATATGTCAAGTTTGATGGTATACAATGTCCAAATTTACTATATAAAGTTTCTTTTAGTTGATAACTTCATTGACCTTGTTAGGATTCTAGCAGCAAACTACAGCAAACTACAACTGGGAAGCAAAATGGGAAGCAAAATGGTAGAGATGATTATGTTTTTGATAACATGATATACACAAATTAATTTGTTAAACAAGATATTGTAAATTATAACCTTTTTCCTTATCCTTCTTGATTTTAGTTTCAATCATTTCACTGCCTATTTGCAATCATTCTTTTCAAGTAATATGGTAACCTGTCAAAACTAGGAAGTCGCTGGTTATTGTTTTTTTAATTTATAGGTTAACATCTTTACATTGATGTTGCAATGTTGTGTTTCATGCCACATATATTCTTCAAATAGTACAAGGGACATATCCAATTTCTTCTCAATTTTAATTCGCCTTCAGGACATAATAGCCCCGACATAAGTAGCTTGGCCACCAAAGGCTATTTGGAAAAAATGTACTCACCAACTAAGATCTCGTAGCTTTTGAAGATCACATTCCAAAGCACAAATGGTATTGGATTAAATATAAGTTTATTTTCTTTCACCAACCTCTCATATTGTGCATGTTGAACAACCCCTACATTTAAAGCCATCAAGAATACACCTTTGGACATAAATTTTACATTCTATTAAATCAATCAATATATCTCACGTTCATTTGCTATGTTGCATATGCAAGTCAACTGCATATGGATATCTTCCTATGCAGCTTTTTAATCCCAGGTCGTATACTCTTTGACCACCTTTTTCACTCTACCATTGATCTATTTTCAGATCCCTCAAGTTTATACATGCAATACAATGTTATAGGGATACAAAACACTTGAGACCACACAATTTTTCGCTTCTTATTTTTTTTTGTATGATTCACTTTTTCATTGATCACAAAGATTGACATTCATCTACCAAGCACCAAACACGAGCACAAGAACAAGATTATAGAAGCCAATTGTTTTCAAATGGCAGGGACTCCAGCTGCATGCATATTTTCAATGCTTTCTTGGCTTCATAACTTGCATGGTATTGAAATGTAACATGTTGATAAAATGAGTTATTTAGCGCTTTGCCTGAGTGAATATTCCTTCAGTGGATGGTTATGATTGCATTCTAGATTTTTATCAATGACTCCTTTGGTCTTTGGCGATTCGCAAAATTATATTGAAAAAACAAGAGCCACTAACCGAATCCAGTGTGTAAAGTATTAATGGCTAGCATCTTGTCGTGAGGATTTATTTTTGAAGACTGGCCGCTTTATGTTTCTAAGGTCCAACATAAATATACCCTTAACCAAAAAAAGCCACGAGGCATTTCATCATTGTAGTCACTTCCTATTCCTTAAGACAATGGGAGTTGTTAGATGATAAAATGTGTCATGATTTATGGAAGCTCTTGGAGGTTCTAGATTCTTCATCGCTGCCCTTTTCTTTTCATTCATGGGGCACACTCAATGGCCATTTCTGAGATCATTTTAATGAGGTTTGGTATTGGCTGTACCTTTCTGAAAACAATCACGCTGTCGAGCCCAAAGACATCAATTCTTCTCAGATACACAGTTTTGAAATTGAGCATGAACTCAAGTGAAAAATGCACAGCCAAAACATGGATATGAAGAGTTTGACCCACTTCAGAAAATGGAAAATAGGGAAATGAAGATTTAACTGC
>MU227075.1:926820-938627 GCA_018584345.1 Thuja plicata
GATCTAAAAACAGAGAAAAAGAGTTTCTAGATCTGCATGTGAGAGTTTCGACGGTGACAGTTAAGTTCGTTGTGTGGATTTGACCCAACCGTCTAATTTGACTGTGCTCCAAATTTATCTCCCCAATATTATGAAGTAATCAATCAAATTAGATAAGTGTTAGTAAATAAATCATTTTCACGCTCGAGTTTACAAAATTAAACACAAGAAAGTACACAAACATCACAAAATAAAAGTATTAAGGAATGGATTAAATACTAAGATTTACATCATTTTAATGAATAAAAATAATTAAAATTTCAAAAGTGTTTGGAAATATTTGTGTGACCGAGTGCTATTGAAATATATTTTTTGAATTGTTAACCTTTGTTTTAAGTAGATTCTATATACATGTGAATTCATGGTGTTGTAACAAAAGAAAGGTGTTTTAGGATTTAAGTGTGTTTATAGATTTGAGGTGTTTTATAATTGGGGTAGTGAGTTCTTTTTTTGTGAGGCTTTTAGAGGTGATGCTTTACAAATGACCTCTTATAATAAAACTAAACCTGATCATTGAAGCTAGAAGGTTGAAAAACCTATGGGTCACTATAAAAATCAATAGGATTGAAAATGATCATTTTGGGGCTTAGGAAAAAATTGAAGCAATAAAATTGTTGTATATTTTTAATTGATCTATATAACCATTCTATTTTGCAAGGTTGGGCATTGGATGCATATATTTGACATGTATATTCTTTCCTATGCAAGTTCTATGCTAATCATTAGAGTGTAAATAGGTGTGGTAAGTTTCGATTTGTTATCAGTATAGTATATAGTATCGTTGGTGTTAGTGAATACATGTAGGGTACAAAGGTCTATGACTAGTCAACTCATATGATCCACAAAAATTAGTAGATCCTTGCTAAATATATGCTCATATTAATCATGAATGTGAAGGACCACCCACTAACTTGATAGATGCTAGTCATGTGGGGGCTAGACCACAACTAGCTA
Source organism: Thuja plicata (assembly GCA_018584345.1). NCBI lineage: Eukaryota > Viridiplantae > Streptophyta > Pinopsida > Cupressales > Cupressaceae > Thuja > Thuja plicata. Next base: position 927,814 of record MU227075.1, read on the forward strand.
ATAGAGGTTGAAACTTGGCCACCAACTGTACAAATATAAGAATTTCATTTTTGTTATTGGTAATCGCTTTCCCACCACCATCAAGACCAACACACAAACTTTTTAGGTGCTAACATAAACTTGGGTTTCCTTTACACCAACACCACCATCACTTAAATCTAATTGTATTACTTTTTCACCACCCAAACAATGTTGGCTTAGTTTTGTTTTGTTCAAATAACCAGCTAGTTGATTTAGTAAACATGACTTTTACCCATGGAGTCAACTTTTCACATTCCTATAGTAAACATAAAGGTCTTTTTTAGAATTACACAGTCTAGTATTAGTTCTTTTTTCACATTTGATTATTTATGATATAAACTTCTCTATGAACATTTATTTTTCTCTATGTTAATATCTTTCACCTATGTTGCTCAATTTTAGACTTCTTATAGACATTAGCGAGCATTTTGATAGGAATTCATAGTGGACCAAGCTGTGAAAGGTTTGTATGTACTTTTTTCACTCCATTTCTATAAAGGTTTTTGTTGGGTTCTTACATTATGGTTACCTTCTATCTACCTTCTATCTATCTATCTGTCTATCTATTTGTCTATCTATCTGTCTGTCTATTGATCCAAGTTGATCTAGTGTTTGAGCCATGAAAATCCAACATCATTTAATCTATATTTGTCTATGCTTTAAATGATTACTTATGTAATGTTGAACCTGCATATTTTATTATGAAATCTATGCGTTGTGATTTTTTTAGGTACTCTATACTTATATGTTGAGTAGATAACTCATACATGTTGCTCTTTAATACCTAGATATCCTTATCCTTGGTACAAATTATCTTGCTCAACCTTTATTTGGTCACTTGGAGCATTGGTATATTTTTCACTATGGAGGAGACACAAAGTATTTGATATATTTATATTTTGGATCCTAAAATTATTGACTATAATGTATGAGAAATTAAAGAGATCTCAATTAAGCTAGAATTTGGTGGAGGTAGATGGTTCAACTCATGTCGCCATAGAAATTATTGGATGCATAGAGCTTTGGCATGACATGGTTGTTTATTTAGATTAATAGCCAGTGGTGATGAAGTAATTCCTAGTTTGTAGATAGTTATTTATATCGTTATTTTAGAGATCATGGATTTAAATGACCATTTGGGAGCTACTGATGTTTCAATTAATTGTTGTGTTTAGTTAGGCTATAGTGAAAACCTAATACTTAAGTTTTATAATAACTTACTATTTGAATAACAAAATTGGTACCCTAACATTCACTTAGATTTAAGATAAATCTAATTAAAATGTCTATTTATGCATCAATCATATTGCAAACAACAAATGATATATAAAAAACCCATAATCTTATTAACAACAAATAAAGTGTAAATCTTGATCTCTTCCTTATTACATAAAGGTCCTATTACATTCAAATAGTCCTTTGATATACTTAAACAACAATTAGAATAAAGGAGATTTGAATGGTATCCAAACATAATAACCCAACCAAAATAACCCTGGACACAATAACCCCGTCATAATAACCCAAGGACAAAATAACCCAAGGTCATAATAACCCATGGATAGAATAACCCATGGTCAAAATAACCCATGGACTAAATAACCCATGGTCATTTTAGATCAAGCTAGTAAACTGGAAATGACATAAAATCAATTAGAACATTGGAACTTAGATAATGAAGAAGGAATTAAACCAAGTTGAGAGAATATTCTAAATGGAGGCCATGGAAACTGTAAAAGTGAAACAATATTAAAAGTTATCATGCATATGGCTCTATCTAGAAGGGATTATTGTGAATGATTGCATCCCCAATGTTTGACGTGTGGATATTTTTCCAATTCTTATACCAAATTTTTGCTCCAGTTTGCACCATTGTCTCTTCATGTGCCCAAATGACCATGAATAGTCATAAAAACTATTTATCAAACTAAATTATAAATATGATTACAAGGAATATAAACAAGCATGGAAAAAGATTAAGTAACATTAATCTTTAAGATAAAAGAGGGATTGTGAGGCACCATAGATTGTATTTAGGTCATTTTTAGACCATATATCCATTATATTCCCCTAAAATAACCTTTATGTTTCTAATATAAAAGTGAGTTACAACATTAAAATTCTATTTAGGTCATTTCTAGACCATATATCCATTATATTACCCTCAAAAAACCTTAAAACACCTTTAATATGCTTAAATAACCTATAAAATGGTAAATAATTATAAAAATAGAGGCAATTTCGTGGGAATTTTAGATTATATAAGAGGCATCGCTCATAATTTGACACTTAAATTGAAAATATGAAAAATAAATTTTTTTAGCAACATACATGTAATTTATAAATTTTGTTTTCCTGACTCTATATTCTTACAGGGTTTTTTTGTCTATAGGTTATTTTGACCACGTAATATTTTGGCTTGGGTTATTATGGCCCAAGGTTATTTTGTCCCTGGGTTATTGTGACTGGGTTATTATGTCCAAGGTTATTTTGGCTAGGTTATTATGTCCTACAACCGATTTGGATCAATATCTAGTGTAGTAAAATTCCATGTCTAGTCAAGTTCAAACACAAACTCTATGTGAGATTGCCCTTTAAAATCACTATGATTTATATCCTATCATTCCCTCACTCCAACACAAGTTCTCAAAATTATTTCTTAAAGATATTTCATACAGTTTGGATGAGACCTCTTGAGTGGAGGCATTCACCCATTTATACCTATCACAATAATAATGGTTTATCCATAATATAAATCCATAACTCCAAAATTGAACAATAATTATGGTTGGGAAAATTTCTGACATATTAAATTTTGCGGTAACAAAACTAAACATTAATTGACATTATAATACATGGTAGTGAATTGTAAAGAGAACACAAATATAGATATAAATATTAAGGATCAAGAATCAGAGATATAAGACTTGTATTACAGGTTGAAAGACATTAATACTTGAGCAATGAGCTTGTTGATGAAGACATGTTTTAAAATTTGGAAAATATGTAGATTGGGCGAAAGGTGGAAGGTATGATAGGATGGAGATGTTCTAAAAGGTTATATGCATGAGAGAAATTTTTGATCTAGATAAGAAAGCATGCATAGATGGGGAACTATAAAACTATAACAACTGGAAAAACTTAGAACACAAGCATGCCATCAAAATTAGAGACTTTGTGGGAATTGTATAGACACTAGACAAAGGAAAAGGAAGAGGAAAGAAAAGTGAGACTAGATAAGATGCGAAAAATGTAAAATATAAAATTTGGTCGTAGCATAGATAATCATAAAATGAGATTCAATATACCATCTCACTTAGAATAGATTGCACTAACATAAAAAAAAATTAGATATTCTAGAAGCCTTCATTTGTTCAAAAATAAAATCTTATAAATGGACTCTTCCCAGTGAATTATAAATAATTTGTGATGGCCCATGTCCTAATTTTTTCATCCTTTTGATGATTATGGAATTAATTACCCTTATAAACAACACTCAACAACCTATAAATGTATATTTGAGATTCAATATACCATCTCACTTAGAATAGATTGCACTAACATAAAAAAAAAATTAGATATTCTAGAAGCCTTCATTTGTTCAAAAATAAAATATTATAAATGGACTCTCCCAGTGAATTATAAATAATTTGTGATGGCCCATGTCCTAATTTTTTCATCGTTTTGATGATTATGGAATTCATTACCCTTATAAACAACACTCAACAACCTATAAATTGTAAGTCGATGTAGTACAATGCAACATAACAATCGTTGGAATGTAAAGCCATCATGGATTCTGGCCTAGTTGTGGTTGAGTCATCATGGCCCTTATACTAGTGCGCTACTAGGAACTTGCCATATGCGGTCACACTGCAATGCATCTTGTCAGAGGTACATTTTTTTGGGACTTACTATAAATAGTAAGTTTTGTTAGGAGACTTACTATAAATAGTATGTATATTTGGCGACTTACCATAAATAGTAATTTCAACATGTGTTAAACATGTAGTTGTATAAGTCATACTAAATTTAGTAAGTTATCTTCAATTAAGACTCTTCAACTTGGTTGTTATATGAAACTCAAAGTCATGTTTTGAAGTACATTTTGGAGATTGTTATAACTGTAAAAATTCCTAAGAAATAATTGAGAAAGATATTTGACTGTGGTTTTTTTCCTGGTATAATTTTAGTAGGGTTTTCCACGTAAATTTGAGTACTATGAATTCTTCTTTGTAATTTTCTACACTTTTAAATTTCATAACAATAACATATCACAATACATGAAAATATTACAAGGGATGGATGTTGGCTTATTAATGAATACTCTTTTGGATGAAACCATTTAACCCGTGTTGATTTATGTTTTGAGACATATCCCCTTAGGTGTCTTCCAACCCTCTAATATGTTAGTTTTGTTTGTTCAATAAGTTTTAGTTGATGTCCTGTTCTTGGAGTGAGCTTTGTGATGAGACTGTTTTACTATCTTTATTGTGTTAATCCTTATGCTCTGTTTTTAAGTATTATCAGAACAATTGTGAGCTTTTGGTCAGTTGAACTTATGTCAAGTATAGATAGAACCATTAAACTATGGGTGGAATAGATATGTCATATTATGCCAATATTATATATATGTTGCAGTATTTCATATAATAATCAGAATGTGTGTTCTAACATCTGGAATAGTAAGTATAAGCTAATTTTATGAATATCTTTTGCATGATAACTAATCTTTCCAGGAAGTAGGAGTCACTGGGAGTGGTCGACAACATTGAAGGAAGACGTTAAAGACCAGTTTGAAATGGATAAACCATCATGGCATCAGAAGACACGGCTACTACAAATCAGGAGCCACTGTTTCAGAGATGCATGAATGCAACTTTTCTATATTCCGCCTGTATTCCCAGCATGTTGACTTGGTCACCCCTACTTCATCGCATATGTCGTGGGCTATTGCGTTTCCTATTTTTCCTCTTTGGCAGGGTTTTAGTTAGATAGTTCCTTTTTCTGTTTCAGAATAAAGAAGTCAATCCTCTATTTATAGGGATGAGATTGATAGTTTGTAAGGGAGATTTTTGGAATACAATGTTTTGATTGTATCTTTCACAGCAAGTTCATTTTCAGTTTCATGTATCATTATCATGTAATCAGTTTTGAAAGATAATGAAGTAACTTTTGGTTCATATTATGTGTTCATAGATTAGTAGAAGCCGACCAAGGGGGCCCACTTGGTAGGTGGATTAGAGTAGAAGTAGAATAGATTTACTTTCTACATTTCCAACATTCTAGATATAAAATTACAATTTCTTCTTGCAGCATTGTACTTTGTGAGTGTTCCTATAGCACCTGCAAGGATAGTTATAGTGAATGCTCTAGGTTGAAAGAATAGGTTTAAGTAGAGTTTGCAAGTTGTAGCATTCATTTTAGTAAGGAGTAAGTGTGTTTCCTTTCGTGCAGCCCTAGTATAGATTCCTTTCATGTACTTTACTTTCCTACAGCATAGGTAGAGTGGCTCTTTAAAGAACTTAGTGCACATATTGTGCTGTACCATTTCAATTATACGTCCCTGGGTTGACAAACTAAATGCACCGTATGGTGGGAGAAGTGATCCTTAGATTGAATAAACTATTCCTAAGAGAGGCTTTGGGCATGATTACTAAGAACCTATTGTGAGGTGGTTCATTTTTGGCACCACTGTCGGGGATGGTGTCAAGCTAAGAAACTTTCTGAGTCATTTTTCATTCTTTTAGTTAGTTTAGTGGTTTTTGGTCCTAAAATTGCTTCACCAGTGTGAAGAATTCATTTGCATGCATCAAAGGGGAAGAAGAAGAGACAAATATGATAGATTTCTTCTAGGAGAACCTATGAATTTGAATTAGCAAGTTGAAGAAGTTGAGTTGCCTTTTGTTGACACAAGTCCTGAGTTTCCTGCAACATCTTTTGCTGGAGCAGAACCTTTTGATATAAGTGGTCTTAGGCCTTTCACTAAAATCTTAGCCAAATTTCTTAATAATTCTGACCCAAATGCACCTGTTGTTAACAATCCTATTGCTAATATTCCTTTCCAATAGCACCATCAACTCCTAATACCTCCAGTAATCGCACAAACTACTTTCCCGTTTCCTCTACCAAGCCTAATAAACAATGCCAATCTCAAAAATATACCTTATGCTACACTTCCAAAGTTTTATGGGCTGATAACCGAAGATCCTAACACCTTTTTGTTCAAGTTTGACATCCTCTATCGTAGCTTTGACTATAACACTGATGCCCATAAACTCAAGCTATTTCCAACAACACTAAAGGAGTCAGCCTTATGATTGTTCATGGGCCTAGGAGCAAATGCAGTAGACACATGGGATGAGATACAGACTCTATTTCTACAGAAATACAAAGAATATTGCAAGGGGAGTGACCCGAGGGGAGATGAAATTTTTAGAATGTCGTAGAAGGAGGACAAAACTTTGGAGGACTATGTTTCTCATTTTTTATACACCATGCAGAAGAGTCCCCAACATGTTCTAGTGGAGGATTCCAAGAAACTAGTCTTCTTGAAAGGAGTGAACGACAGCTGTTTGGAAGCATTAGACCTCATGGATGGTGGGGACATATCCCAATCTTCTTGGGATGACCTCAAGAAAATTTGTCTCAACTACTCCAGATCAACTGGGAAGAAAAGCAGAGGATATCGGTCTACAACCATTAAAGGGAGCAGTTCAGGCATTTCTAAGTTGGAGATATCTAATTTGCTAGCATATTTCAAGAAAGACATCATTAATGATGTTGCTATACATCTCGACACCATGACTGCTAAGAAGAAACATGCAGACACTAAATTGTAGTTAGCTGAGTACTATCCACATTGCCATAAACAAAAGAAAGACTGCAGATGTAAGCTGGTGGCGAACCTGGAAAATTAACATTTGCCTACCGAGTACATGAAGATAGAGGGAGACGATGAGAAAGTGTTCTTCATTGCTCAACATTGACCATGGGCTTCAAGACAAAGTATGCCTCAGGACCCATTACAATTTTTAAATCCTTACAATAGTCAATGGAAAAACCAAAGTTATCAAAATACTCCTCAGTACTCTCAGCCATCCTGGAATAACCAATGGCCTAACAAAAAAATAACCAATGGCCTAACCAGAAAAATAATCAGTGGCCTAATCAGAAAAATAACCAGTGGCCAAACTAGCAAAACCAATGGAAACCACCGCAAGAAAATTGGCAGCAAAATAACCAATGGAGGGGGCCTCCACAATGGCCTAACCAAAATCCTATTTTTCCACAACTGCCACCACTAGTCCCACCTCTTGCAATAATGCCACCTCCTGCTACCACTAGCCCCAATCCAAAGAAAACCCAATTACCTTCTCAACCCCAACCAAATCCAAATAGCAAGCAACAACATTAGCCAATGTATACCACTGATACACATCAGTATCCTACCTACGCTCTAGAGATATCTGATATCCATTTAAGGTCAGGTACTACTATGACTGCATCTGAATGTACTATTATCATAGAAGTTGTAGACACTCCTATAGTATCAACACCTCTTCCATATGCTACATTGCAAAATACCACCCAATCAACTCAAAAATCTAGCAAAACTGATGTTGAAACCTCAATTGACCCTCCTTTTCCACAAAGGCTCACAATAGAAAAGCCTATATCCCAAGAGGAAATGCCTTTTGAAATTCTTGAGCAGCTGAAAAATATCCACATCCAAATACCTCTATTTCAAGTTATCAAAGATGTTCCTATCTATGGGAAAGCTATTAAGGACACATGCCTTAAAAATCCTAGAAGGAAAAAGGACCCTCAAATAGTTCATAAAATAGGGCAACTTGTTCATATCATGTTGGGCAAGGTAGTTATACCCAAGTATTTAGACCGTGGAAGTCTAGTAGTAGATTTGATAATTAAAGGACAATCTGTTAAAAATGATTTAATTGATTTGGGAGTAGCCATAAATGTAATGACTAAAGATACAATGTACAGACTAAGTATAGAGGGTTTAAGAAAAACACCAATAGTATTACAACCTGTTGATAGTTCAACAGTCACTCTAGATGGTCTTATAGAAGATGTGGTAGTCACCTTAGACTCATGGGAATACCCTGCAGATTTTCTCATCTTATCACCAAAAGTAAACTTTGCTGGCTATCCAGTCATCTTAGGAAGACCTTGGTTAGCCACCACTGATACAAAAATTAACTATAGATCAGGAAGTATGACAATTTAAAATGCTCAGGAAATAAAGAAGCTAGCACTCTATCCTCCTGCCCAGCCTTAGCCAAACTTGAGAGATCCTATTTGGCTAGAACTAGGGGATGAGGAAGAAAAGGTCAACTCTGTTGCTCAGCTTATGATGATGCATAGACAGTCTTGTCTAAAAATGCAAAAGGAAGATGATGTAATACAAAGTATTCTTACTAATGAGTGTATAGTAGCAAAAGATGTTTCTGAAAGTACTATTCTGTAGCTATGTACCTATGAAGATTGTGTCTTTCCAGCAAGCCTTGGGATAATTAGCCAATTGTTACCATGTGAAGTAGCTACAAGCTCTGTACCTGAGATGTCAATGATAGAGATAACAACTACAGTAGAAATTTCCCTAGGTCACAATCTCCATGTGAACAACAAGTTGCCACCCCCACAATTGGCATTGTTAACAAAAATCTTGCGTAAGCATGAGAAAGAAATTTTCTTGGGATTATGGAGACATGCTAGGTTTGAACCCCAAACTCTGCACCCATAGGATCGACATTAATGATGGCAGCTTACCACTATGCCAACCTCAAAGAAGGATAAATCCAACATTGAGAGAGATAGTCAAAAGTGAATTACAAAAATTACTAGATCCTGGCTTCATCTATCCAATCTCTGATAGAAAGTGGGTATCACCTTTGGTCATTGTACCTAAGAAAGGGGGGAAATGGAGAATATGTATGGATTACAGAGAGTTGAATAATTCCAAAAAGAAGGATCATTGTCCTTTACCCTTTATTGATCAAGTCTTGGACACTCTGGCTGGTAAGAAATATTTCTCCTTTCTGGATGGATACAACGGTTACAACCAGATCAACATTTCTCCAAAAGATCAGGAGAAGACTACATTCACATGCCCCTGGGGCACATATGCCTATTTTGTATTACCATTTGGATTATGCAATACACCAGCTACTTTCCAGAGAGCTGTAATCAACATCTTTGTTGACATATCACATAATTCTATGGACATATATATGGACAACTTTACTACATTTGGTGTCACCTTTGAGGAAGCCCTAAAGAATTTGGAAAGAGTACTAATCAGATGTCAGGAACACAACTTGTCTCTCAATAATGAGAAATGCTTCATGATGATGCAAGAAGGCGTAGTGCTAGGACATTTTATCTCTGAAGTTAGAATCTAGGTAGATCCTGCAAAAATAGAGGTAATTCTCACATCACCTATTCCTACAAAGCAGACAGATGTTAGGTCTTTCCTAGGACATGCTGGCTACTATAGGAGGTCTATCCAAAATTTTAGTCAAATAGCTAGTCCTCTATATACTTTTCTTACCAAGGAGGCCGAATTCAATTGGACAAAGGAATGTAATGAATCCTTCCTGTAGCTTAAGAAACTATTGATCACTGCACCCATACTTAGGGGTCCTGATTGGACTTTTCCATTTCACATTCATATAGATGCTTCAGACTATGCAATAGGTTCTGTCCTAGGAAAAAAGTCTAGTAACCTAGAGAATGCAATTTACTACATTAGTAAAAGCCTCCATGGACCAGAATTAAACTATATAGTAACCGAGAAAGAATTACTAGCAGTAGTTTATTCTCTGAACAAATTCCATCATTACATAACTGGCTATCCTATTTTTGTTCACACTGTCCATGTAGAAATAAAATATCTCATGAAAAAACTTGCTATAATAGGCAGGTTAGCAAGATGGATTCTTCTTTTGTAGGAATTTGAAATTACTATAGTTGACAAGCCTGGCAAGGAAAATGTAGTAGCTTATTATCTATCAAGAATCCACCATACTGAAGAAGATACTACACTAATAGATGATGTATTTTCAGATGAGCATTTGTTTCATATTGTTGTCCAAAGTCCATGGTATGCTGACATAGCTAATGACCTTGCAGCCAACAAAATGCCAACACACTTTTCTTACAAGGATAGGACACTGCTTGTCAAGAAAAGATTTAATTTCTCTTGGAAAGATAACATACTATTTTACACTGGACCTAATCAAGTAATGCACAGATGTGTGCGAGAAGCTAAGACATATGAAATTCTCCATGCCTGTCATAATGAAACATGTGGGGGACACTTTGCAGCAAATAGAACAGCCCAAAATATTTTAACAACCAGATATTATTGGCCTACACTTCACAAGGATGCAGCTAGCTATTCAAGGAAATGTGACAAATGTCAGAGAATGGGCCGACCAACTAGATATGATGAAATGCCATTAAATCCATAGGTGGTGGTAACCCCATTTGAAAAATGGGGCATGGAATTCATTGGTCCAATATGTTGGTTGTATTTCGAGTTTTTTGCTGTTTTGTCCAGCTCCTTGCCTTGTTCTCTGAGATTTGCAGGTTTTCATGCTTATTCCTTGTCAAAATCTTGTTAAACCCTGCTAAAACCCTAAAGACCTAGTGTAAAATGATGTATCTTAAAAACCCTTAGCCATGTCTTCTATTCCTTCATTACCTTTTTATCCACTTAAGGCATGTGCTATTTAAAAGATTAAGTCAGTCGGGTGATCGCGTGAATC
>MU227075.1:947372-964665 GCA_018584345.1 Thuja plicata
CCCCCCCCCCCCCTCTTAGTTATTACTAACAATTGGTATCAAAGCTTGTGTGATTAGAAAGGATGGTTTCAAGACCTAAGTCAAGATCACAAGATGAACAGATGAGATGTGCCCAATTTGAACAAAGACAACTTTGCTTCATGGCAAAGAAGGATAAGAATCCACTTATCAGGTATTGGTAATGATGTTTCTCAATTCCTAGATACTGAATATCTGTTGCCCACAGGAGTATTGATAGTAGATCAATTGAGAGAGAAGCATGAGCACAACTACATGGTCATAGAGCTTTCTTCCTCACTCTCTAATGCTGAATTTGAAGATGTTAAAGATTGCAAAACTGTAAAGAAGATGTGGGACAAATTGAAGCTTGTACATGGAGGTGATACAAATGTTCCGAGAGCCAAGAAAAAAATCCTTAGAGGAAAGTTTGATGATCTCAGAATGAAAGAAGGAGAAAACATCACATAATACAGAACAAGAATCAAAGAAGTAGTCAATGCTATATGAGGAGTTAGAGGTACACTTGAAGAGGAGATAGTGGTAAGTAAAATCATAAGAACCTTACTACATGTATATTCTATTAGATTTTCTACCATTCAAGAAATGAGAGCAGTAGCAAACAATAAAGTTACTCTTGATAGTTTAATTGGTAGACTGATTTCATTTGAGATGAATAACTTTGATAATAGTGTCTTACAAAACTTAGAGTCTGCATTTAAGTCTTCTATGAGAATAAGAAAATCAAGTCATAGACACACATCTAGAAGAGATAGTGAAAGTGAAAGTGAAGAAGAAGACCTAGATGAAATAGAAGCACTTATGGATAGAAGAATGCAGTGAGGCAAATGTAAATACAAAGGCAAGTTACCACTTGTATGCCTTAATTGTAAAGAGATTGGACACTTTGCTGCAAGATGTCCTAACAGTTGAAAAGATGACAGAGCTAATGACAGATCCTTTGAGAAGAAATCTGATAGAGGTGATAACAAGGTTTACATAAGTTACCGACAATCAGAAAGAAGAGATATGCACAACTACAAGGACAAAAGAAAGAAATCCAGCTACCTAGTTGCTTACAAAGATGAAGATACTGACACCAAACTTGATGAAGACATCGAAATGGTGTTTGTGGCTGTGAAAGATGATTCAAAAGAAGATGAAAGGTATGTAGAATCTGTACTCATATCTAAGCTTAGAAAGAATGACATCTAGATTATAGATAGGGGCTGCACTCACCACATGACCGGTGACAAAGAAAATTTTAACACTTTTGAGTATTATAATGGTGGTATAGTAAGAATGGGTAATGATACACCTTGTCCAGTTGAAGGTAAAGGAACTATAATTTTGAATAACCTGATTAAATGTGAAAATGATTATTGGTTAAAAGGATTGAATTATAATCTATTGAGTATTTCTCAGCTGAATAATTCAGGTCGCAGAGTAGCATCTGAGAATAAGAAGGCAAAGATCTTCAATGAATCAGGAAGATTGATTGGTACCGGTGAACAGACTAAAGGTAACTTATTCTATCTGAATGATACTAACACCACATGCTTAATGGCTAGAAATGAAAACATATGGCTATGACACAAAAGATTGTGTCATGTGAATTTTGACAACATGATGAAAATAAGCAAAAGGAGAAACGTAAGAGGCTTACCGACGATGTCAAATCCTTACAACATCATGTGAAAGAATTGTCAAAAAGGTAAGATGACAAAGTCTAGTTTCAAAAGTAAAATCCATACATCTGATGATATTATAGAATTAGTCCATACTGATCTATGTGGACCAATGAGGACAAATAGTTAATATGGAGATAGATATTTTATTCTCTTCGTTGATGATTAATCTAGAATGATGATAGTTATCATTCTAAAAGATAAATCTGAAGCATTCAAGATGTTTAAATGGTATAAGGCTAAGGTAGAGAAACAAAGTGGTAAGGATCTGAAATGTTTGAGATCAGATAGAGGAGGAGAATTTATATCAGATGAATTCACTAATTTCTGTAATGAGCATGGTATAAAAAGATAGGTTTATGCACCAAGAACACCACAAAAAAATGGGATTGTTGAGAGAAGGAATAGATCCATAGTTGATTGCACTAGAAAATTGATGATAGAGAAAGGCATCACCCAAATCTTCTGGAGGGAAGCTGTCAGTACTATTGTCTACAAATTAAACAGATTACAATTGAAGAAAGACACAAAGAAGACACCCTATGAGCTATGGTATGGTAAAACACCCAATGTAAGTTACTTGAAAATATTTGGTAGTCAATGTTATATCTTAAAGGATGATAGAAATGGAAAGCTTGATGCCAAGAGTGATGAAGGTATCTTTCTAGGGTGTTCCACCAAAAGCAAGGCTTATAAATGTCTTATCAAAGCTTCTAAAAAAATTGTTGAAAGTACAAATGTAAAGATAGATGAATTTGTAGAAAAGAATGAGCTAGAAAGCACAAAAGAACCAAAGGACTACAACAAGTTTGTATAATATGAAGAACCCAACACTCTACCTGAGAAATAGTGCTTAATTCTAGAACAATAGAATGTTGCAACCGACGGTCATGCTACAAATACTGATGGTCAGGATAATGATCAAAATAATGTGCAAGGTGATGAAGAATAGAATGAAGGAAAAAATGATGATCAAGCTGATAGACAAAGAGTTGTATCTGTACTTGAAAGATATGTAAGAAGGAACCATCTAGAGATCCAGATCATAGGAGATAAGAAAGCTGGTACAAGAACAAGAAGTAAGTCTTTAAACTCAAATTGTTTAATTTGTGAGTTTGAACCAAAATCTGTCAATGTTGAACTTGATAATGAAGAATAGATAAGTGTTATGAATGATGAGATTGAGCAGATTGAGAAGAACAAGACATGGTCACTTGTGCCAAGACCAGATGACAAGAATGTCATCGGTACTAAATGGATATTCAGGAATAAGATGAATGAGAATGGAGAAGTCACAAGAAACAAAGCAAGACTAGTATGAAAGGGGTATGCACAAGAGGAAGGTATTGACTATGGAGAGACCTTTACACCTGTTGCTAGCATGGAAGGTGTAAGAATACTACTTTTTTATGCTTCTTATAAAGGATTCAAGGTATATCAAATGGATTTCAAGTCCGCATTCCTAAATGGAATACTTGAAGAAGAGGTATACATTGAGCAACCAGAAGGGTTTGTAGATCCAGACAAGAGAAACATGGTATGTAGACTTTGTAAAGCCTTATATGGATTAAAACAAGCTCTTAGAGCCTAGTATGAATGACTTCATTCCTATCTTATAATTATTGGATTTGTAAAGACTAGTGAAAACAATAATCTTTATTTGAAGGAAGATACTAATGCTAACACTTTGATTTCTAAAATATTTGTTGACGACATCATATTTGGAGGCAATGATATGCTATGCAAATCATTTGCTAATGAGATAAGCAAAGAGTTTGAGATGTCTATGTTTGGAGAGATCAAGTTATTTCTTGGTCTACAGATCATGCAACAATGTGAAGGTATTTTCATTACACAGTCCAAATACATTAAAGAGGTCCTAAATATATTCAAGATGGAAGATTCCAAACCACTTGGAACACCGATGGCTACTAGATATAAGTTGACAAAGGAGGATAAGAAAACAGAGATAAAATAGACTTTGTACAGATCAATGATTGGAAAACTCATGTATGTTGTATACACTAGACCATATATTGCACATGTAGTAGGAATAGTTGCAAGATTTTTTGCTAACCCTAGGGAATCACATATGACTGTTGTGAAAAGAATTTTAAGATATCTGAAGAATACTAAGGAATATGGCTTATGGTATAGAAGAGAAGGAAAATTTGAACTTAAGGTGTTTACTGACATTGATTGGGCTGAAAATCTTGATGACCAGAAGAGCACAACTGGAGGAGCATTCTTTATGGGTGAAAGACTTGTCACATGGATTAGCAAGAAGCAAGGATGCACATCTCAGTCCACTGTAGAAGCAGAGTTTGTTGCTGCTACTGAAAATTTCTCAAATATTGCATGGATCAAATAGTTACTGGAAGGTATGCATATAAAGATCTTAGAACCAGTGATTATCTATTGTGATAACACTAGTGCAATAAACATTTCCAAGAATCCAGTCATGCATGCTAAGAATAAACACATTGCTATCAAGTATCATTATTTGAGAGAACAAGTTCAAGCAAAGGAAGTGACACTTGAGTATGTGAAATCCAAAGAACAATTAGCTGATATCTTCACCAAGCCACTACCCAAGGATACATTTGAGTACTTGAGAAAAATACTAGGGGTTAAACACTTGTCTACCAGTTAGTAAAATGACTAAAGGCTGCATCAGCCTACATATTATCAGAATATCAGTAATATTGATGCAAGCAAAGAGATGAACTTCAAAGCTACATATATATACAGACATGTATATATCTTTACCGAGCATTAGAGAATATTGTTTTTGGATAAGGGAAATTCAAGGAATATATTATGGATGGAGAGAAATGTGTATTTGACATGAATGTCAGATATTTGTTTGGCATTGTTGTAAAAGGGAGATAAATTATCCATATTATTAGATATTTCTAGAAAGGGAAAGAGACTATCCACTATCACATTACTCCAATAGGGAGAGATTATATCCTTAGGGAGAGAAATTGTATGGAAAGATTATACAAAGGGAGAGTTGTTGTCAAAACAAAAAAAAAAGACATCAAAAGAGAAGAACAGTCGAGGGAGAGAAATTGACACAAGGAGAGAACACAACACATCAAAAGCCAGAGAGCTGCAAGAATCAAATCTAAGCTAAAACAAAGCTTACTGATGGTTAGACATTTATCGGTTATCAGAACAAAAAGATTGGTAGTTTGATGAATCTCGACTGTTGTATTTCATATTGTATTAGAAATAGTATAGTATGATAATATAGTATGTTGTCATCAATGCCAAAGGGAGAGATTGATGACATGTAACTGATTGAATGTTTGATAATGTTAAGTTGAAGATAATGCAAGGAATTAAATCAGTTAATGTATTGTATTATCATTGATGTCAACTTGATATCATCTCTACGGTCATGTACATAATGCCAAAGATTTCATAGAATCAAAGTAACAAAGGTTACGCTTTCATCAATGCATAAAAGTCAAGTATTCACTAAGTGACAAACAACACTAACAAAGTGCACACCGACAGACATAGCAAAGAAGAATAGTCATGGTGATATCTGACGATCAAAAGTATAGTGTTGCCAACAAAACTAAATGATGTCCGACAAGCTAAAGAAAGTATTGCTTGATGAGTAAAATTCCAATGATGCTCGATGGATGGACACCATGAAGCTAACTAGATTCTCACCGACAGAACTCTCAGTTGTCACCGACAACTAACTGCAATGGTGACCGAAAGAACAAAGAGTTCAAAAAATGACAAAATATCTAGCTGGCAGAGATAAAAATAGACTTAACTGGTTATCTACTTTGTTTTATTTGACCAAAGACAAGTGATTGATTTAAAGATGATTTGTACAGTTGGAAAGAAGATATCTACGAGACAAATCAGGAGTTATGCTTTAAATTTGATTGGCTGGATTGTTTTTCATGCCAAGAATCAAGAAACAATAAATATTATGTCTATATAAGAGACATGCTTAGTTCATTTATGGATGGGATTAAGGGGAGTGAATAAAAAGAGGATGCTAAAGAACAACTTCATGCAATCCTGATCAAACAAGCTGAAGGAAGAGCTAAGGAATTCTACAGACACCGATGACTAGTGAGCATAGCATCATAGAGAAAAAGTATGGAGCACAAGGATTAATTGATACATTGGTCAGAGAGGTAATGTACTTAAATAGATCTAAAAATCTACAATTCAAAGTTGCAATATGAACATGTCATAGTGTTTTAGTTTAACCATTGAAGCATCAAGTCTCTTAACCAAGCATGACTTAACAGTCTTCTATATATTGAGGTACATCTCATGGAGTGCCAAAAAGGTTAATTCATGAAAGTAGCATTGGACTTTCCCGATACCTATTGACAGTCTAAGGAGGCTGATTCAAGGATGGTAGCAATAGATGCCCGATACTAAGTGACAACCTCTATGTATAAAATTATCTAACAAGGTCACACTTAATAGTGTGATTGTAACCTTTAACAGGGTTGGCTCCTAATAGGGCTCACTTCAGAAGAGTGAAAATTTGGGGTACTGGCCCCAGTGGTTTTTCCCTTAATAGGGTTTCCACATTAAAAATTCATGTGTTATGTGTGTATGATTCATTTATTTACTATCTTGTATCTTACATATGTAACTCTGGATTGATCAGTATACTCTTCTTATTTACCGAGTTTCGGTAAATAGTTATACTACTTATCAGTAATCAAGAAAGAATAAGGATTGACAGAGAAAACTGACAGATAGTTAATCTTTAGTATTATTTCATGGCATGCATCTTAGGATGTAATAATATGAGGCTTATTGATTAGTGGTTAAGTTTGAAGGATAAATTTTTGAGGCCACTGATTCACCCCCTCCCTCTCAGTTATTACTAACATTATGCACCTAAAAAGAAACATAAGATAAGCTGAGGCAAGAATGTAAAAGTGCACAGGTGCTAGAGACCACTAAGGATATTTTAATGCAATTTTTTCCTGATGTGGACACTGATGAATAAGTCCTCATTCTTGATCAACTTTCCCTGCTCACCGAGGCAATAAACACTACAGACATTGATGCCAAGAAGAAGTTATAAGAGAGAGAAGAAAAGAAGATTTAGTACAAGGTTATTGAGAAGATCAGCCAAGCAGTGGCATTTAAAAAGGCAACTCTTTCAAAATTTGTAACCAGTTTAGAACAAGTTATAACTAAAGCCCTTAAAATTCTACAAAAGTTATGCACTTTAGATCACTTCACTACTGAGATTAGTGAAAAGATGAAGCAATTAGATAAAGATCTAATAGATAGTGCTAATAATCTTTTAACTGAGAAACATGCATTGTAGATGCATTACACCAAGGTTCTAAAAATTCAACAATTGAGACTTGATCTAAAAAAGGAGAGGAAAAAATCAGAGAACAGGTAACCGAGCTATAGGCTATGTTACTACCACATTTGGTTCTGATGCAGAAGCATGTGATGTTGGCAAAGAACTTGATTGTCACCCCAGAACTATCATTTACTGAGATCATATATGATATGTGTGCTCAATTGAACCTAGAAATTTTGAACCTTGAGCATGTAAAGGAGGAATGGAAGAAGTTAATGGAAAATCTCCTGAGCCCATCCTAACATTTTTGACAAGTTGTTAGTTTTATTTTTTTTGTCATTAATTTCAAAAAAGGGGGAAATATATTTATATAAAGGGGGAAACATTATCAGAAGGAGACATATGCATATACTAAGCATGTACAAAGGGGGAGTCACTATGTATAGTAACTATGTATAAGTTCTTGTGTGTATACTACATCTACATATACAAGTTTTTGATACTAATGCTAAAGGGGGAGAATGTTACTCCAAATGAGCTTTGAAGATTGTCATTAGTATTCAAGCACTCAAAATGACAGTAGGTAACAGAGTCACAGATAGAATCATTTGGTATGATCACCAAAGTGCAGAGTTAATTGAGTGCACTGATCACACACAGAGTTAGCTGAGTACAATGATCACTGAGAAGATAGACTTTACTGAGAAGCAGTGTACACCGAGCAGCAGTGTACACCAAGCACACAAAGAACACCAAGATACATAGAGAACATCGAGAGATATTACTTACCAAGAAGATCAATGGTCACATAAATGTTTGTAATGGCACATCAATCTAGGTAACAAATTTTTTTGATCTCGATAATAGTTTACAATGTTTAAGGAGAACCTTAATTATAGATTCACAACATTAATTTTTTATCTCCTATGTTTAGATGATCAAGGTAAATTTTGTACACCGTTAATATTAGGTTATGTAAGATATTGTAAATACCTAATTAGGTCAAGAAGTTTGATAAATGTAATGTTATGATGTTATTTGTATTGTATGTTGATCAACTAATGATCAAGTAGTCGCCATACTATGGATATCAGAGATCAAACAGGGTTTTAGAAAAAGGACTATAGTGCAAGAATTTAGTTTTTAGAATAGAGGCAAGGCTATAGAGCAGAACATAAAGGTATTTTAATTCAAAGTAAGGTGATAGATTTATATGAACTTAAAGGATCTATATTCAAAATATAGATATTATAATCCATTCAGATCACAGAACTTTGTTACTCTCTGACAATTGTAACAATCCAAATATCTCCTAACATAGTAGACTTAACCATCTTTGTATAAATCTCTTAACCGAGTTCACACATATTTTGTGTTGCTAAATCCTCACACAAGGTAGATTAATCGATCTCATCATCACCCCTAAAAGGTTAATGTCACTAGAAGTGATTAATCTTTTTAAGCTTTAATAGGCTACTTTATTTTCTGCAGTAGTGAAGTTTTGTGGGTCTCATCCCCACCGCAGTTTTTACCTTCTAACAGGGGCTTTCTACGATACCAAAATACTAGTATCATGTGTACTTAAATTTGATGTATGTTTATTGTTTACATTACATGCATTTACATTTGAGTAGTGACATTGCATGTTTGGTGAATGTTATCTACTCAGTCAGTTATAACAGAACATTTGGTTACAAAGATTTGTTTGAAAGTTTTTAAGGGTACTAATTCACCCCTCCCCTCTTAGTACACACCTTTCTATTATCCAAACACTTACCTGGAGATTCCTCTTTTCCTAGAGCCTCCTAACTCTTTTTGGAGTTCGCTGGTAGATAGATTTCATAGTAAATTGGCTGGATGAAAGGGCACATTACTGAGTCAAGCTAGTAAGATTTAGATGCTTAGAGCTACTCTTCAAATTTGATCTCTTTATGCCCTTAGCAATTTCAAAATTCCTAGAAAGTATGGAGAAGCTATCAAAAAAATCCAGAAAATCTTCCTATGGAATAGAGTGGACAAAAAGAAAAGGAAAGCTCTTATTTCCTGGGAGAAGGTGTGTAGGTTGGTGAAAAAAGAGGTTTAGGTCTGCGCAAAATTAGGAGCCAAAATAATCATCTTGTTGCCAAACTAATTTGGAGATATTATAAATCTAATGAGGAATGGACATCCTCATGTAGGGCACCTCCCTATTTATTTTTTCGATGGTGTGTAAGATTTTTTAGGAGTTGAGTGTGTGTTAGAATAAGTTCCAAAAGGTTGGAAACATGTTAGTCTAACTTCATAATTGTAAGAGCCTTAGTGCTCATTAGGTCATTTTGGCCTCAATATGTGAAAAGTTGTCATTTTAGGACAATAGGGGTTGGAGGTATGTTTTAGGACCCTACTTATGCTATTTAGGGTCTTAGGAGTCAACATCAACCATAGAGTTGACAAAGGAAGTCAAAATGCTTTCTAATGCAAAAAGTTGCTAGCAACTTTGAAAGTTGATCGAGCAACTTTTGCAAGATTTGACAAAATATGGTTAGAACTGAATATAACCACCCAAGCTTAGTATATGAGCTTTAAATTGATGTTTGGATGAGGTTAATTAAATTTTGGATTGAGACTTTTACTTCTGACACCTTGGTATGGATGACTGCACCCTCATTTGCATAATCTGAACTATATCTTTGCTTTTGTACGGTCCTGTACGAATTGGCATAGGTGATCAGCTTCCATGATAGCATAGTGTTCATTTTCATCTTTCTTATGCATTAAGTAGTTTGATTTTAAGTGCAATAGGATCAAATTTAGAAGGTTTGGAAGGTCACTTGTCTGACAGAGGCAAAACAGTGATCACTAGATAGAAATGGCTCTAACCTAGATTTCCTCTGATGGATTTGTCTAAAACCATGGGGAAGGAAGGGTTAGGGTCAGTAGTTATTTTTTTTGTTATTTTTGTTGTGGTCTCAATGGA
Organism: Thuja plicata; assembly: GCA_018584345.1. NCBI lineage: Eukaryota > Viridiplantae > Streptophyta > Pinopsida > Cupressales > Cupressaceae > Thuja > Thuja plicata. Next base: position 957,331 of record MU227075.1, read on the forward strand.
TTTCATAGGCCTAAGATGATTCCCTATGGCTAACTGGTGAAACCAGGAGAGCCAGGACAGGGATGAGATTGAATTTGTGTAAGCACCCTTGACCTTTTGGGAAAGACTTGATAGCATTTTTGGATGCTCAAGAAGGTCTCCTAAAAGGATTCAATGGTGGTTGGAGGTGAATCAAGATTTCGAGACATGTTTAGCAATTATTCATATTGATTGGTCCAAAGGCCTAATTAATAGGCTATAAACTAGGGCCTATAAGAAAATAGGGCTTTGGGTGCAATCAGAGGTTAGGGCTTTGGATTTTGACAGGGTAGAATGATATCTTGAATATTTTCAAGTTTGTTTGCAAGGTAATTTGGGGGTTTTGGAATAAATAGACAAAAATTAGTAAAAGCAGGGTTACAAGGAATTGAACAATTAGCCCTCCTAGTGAATTAAAGACCAAATGAAAGGATGGGGCATCTTGGAGTGTTAGGAAGGATACTGAATGACCAAGAAAGGGTCAAGAAGTGTATGGAGAGTCTTAGTGAGTGATGTGAGAAGATCCTAGGTAGAGCTTTGACATACTAGTTGGTGAATTGGTAGAAGAAACTAGGCTTTTGGTAACTAGTCGGACTAGTTAAGCTTGGTAACTTTGGATTCTTCTTGAATCCAACTATACCTTGGAGGATAAGTTGGTTGAGGGGTCTTGGAGATACTATTTAGAAGAAGATACAACAAGAACAACCATAGGATGGTTGAGTTAGGCACAAAACTAACATCTTGAAAGGAAGATATCGCTAGTTGTCAAACCCTCTACATCATAGTGGTACCAGAGCCAAAATAACTTGAAGATTGTGTATGTCGTAAGGGGAGGAGAGTCAAGAGAGTCAAGAAGTTGACAATATGACTCCTAAGGAAATGAGTAGGGATGCCATAGTAGAGTTGGTCTAGGGCCTCTTGGAGAAGGCTCATGTGACCGAGACAAAAAGAAAAAAGGTCACTGAATGGGGTGATGAAAGTGATGGGGATGATGATAGTCAAACTGAGGAGTCATCCAACAAGGGCAAAGAACCTAAGATAGACAAGGAGAAAAAGGTGTTTTTAGATGCATTCAAATCCTTAAATAAGGACAACATGGAACACATACCATTTTATTGTGGTAGCTTGAATGGAGAGGATTTTTTGGATTGGCTAGAAGCCATAGACAACCAATTTGATTACAAGGAGGTAGCAGAGGAGAAGAGAGTTAGCTATGAAAAGGCTAGACTCAAAGGTTCTACACTAGTATGGTGGAATATGATGCAAGATGAAAGGGTAAGTAATGGGAAGAAGAAGATTGTTTCTTGGGAAAGGATGAAAATCAGGTTGAGGGCACAATTCTTGCCCACTGATTATGAAATACAAATGTACCAAAAACTCAAGAATCTCAGAAAAAAAGAAATGTCAGTGAGTGCATATATAGAGAAGTTCCACAAACTGAGCCTAAGGGTTAGGAGACAAGAAGATGAGGTGGAGAAAGTGGCAAGGTATCTTAATGAACTAAGGCAAGGAATACATGATGAGATAAGCATGATGGGTCCATAAAGCATGCATAAATGTTTTCAATTGGCCCTGAGAGTAGAGGATAAAGCAAGGAGAAGGAATGAATTTCATCAAAGAGGAAGAGGTGGCAGTAACAATAGAGGTTTTTAGAGAGGCATGGGTAACTATGGTAGATGACAGAGCCCTAATAGGCAAGAGGAAAATTAGTCCATGGAGAACAGTGGTGGAAACCAGTTTAGAGGATCTTTCCAAAGGGGAGGATATAGAGGTAGAGGACCACCAAGAGGTAGGTACCAATCAAAAGGAAGAACTAATTCAGTTTTCACTAGAAGGTGCTATAATTTCAACCAAGTGGGTCACACAATGGGTAGGTGTCCTAAGAAGGATTCTTCATCTTCAATGGGGGATAGGAGGAACTAGTTAGTCCAAGAGGATGACACTCAAATTTTTACTTCTCCCATTTCCAAGGAAGGACCAGTACTAGATGGAGAAAACTTGATGTTAAGGAGAACCTTATTGAAAGTACCTAACACCATAGAGCCACCACAAAGAAAGAACTTATTTAAGAAAACTTGTAGGTCTCATGGGAAGATTTGAAAGGTTATAGTGGACACTAGATCTACTGAGAACATAGTGTCCATTGAGATGGTGGAAAATTTGAAGTTGAGAAAGATACCTCATACCACACCTTACAAGGTTTCATGGTTGAACAAGGGTTAGCAAATAGTGGTAGATGAACAAACTCTGGTAGAGTTTGAGATTGGGGATTACAAGGACAAGGTCCTATGGGACATAATCCCTATGGATACATGTCATTTTATCCTAGGATGTCCATGGTAGTATGATGTTAAAGCCATACATGATGGGGAAAAGAACAACTATGTCATTACCAAGCTTGGAAAGAAGTTTCAAATAGACCCATTGGAAGAACCCAATGAAGAGAAGTATGTGGGAAATAGTGTGATGCTATTGAATGGGAAGGAGTTTCTCAAAGTCATGAATAAGGAGAAAGGTATTTGTTTTGTAGTAATAGTGAAGCCTAAAGAGGAGACTAAAGAGAAACCCAACATGCCACCAGAGGTACAAGCATTGTTGGAGAAATACCATGAGATTATAGATAATGGTTTGCCAAGTTCCCTACCACCTATTAGGGATGTGAGTCATTAGATTGAATTCATTCCTAGATAAAATCTCCCAAAGAAAGCAGCATATAAGATGACACCAAGCCAAAATGCATAGATAGCCAAGCAAATCCAAGATTTTTTGGATAAGGGGTTAATAAGAAAGAGTTTGAACCCACGTGTTGTACCTACAATACTTGCACCTAAGAAAGATGGTAACTAGAGGATTTGTATGGAATCTGGGGCTATAAACAAGATCACCATCAAATATAGATTCCCAATGCCCTAGATTGAAGACTTAATGGACAATTTAGGAGGTTCTTGTTACTTTTCCAAGGTGGATTTGAAGTCAGGGTACCATAAAATAAGGGTAAGGCTAGGAGATGAGTGTAAAAAAATGTTAAGACCAATGAGGGTTTTTATGAGTGACTAGTAACGCCCTTTGGCCTAAGTAATGCACCTAGCACATTCATGAGACTCATGAATGAAGTGCTGGCAGAATTTATTGGTAAGTTTGTAATAGTTTACCTTGATGATATTTTGATATTTAGCAGGTCCAAGGAGGAGCACATGAAGCATTTGGAGATGTTCTTGAGGAGTGTTAGGGATTTTTCTTGTATGAATCACAGTGCTTGAAATGACTACTTGAACACTATGCGTTCTAATATTGATTCAGAGACAAGAAAAGCCTAATTGCTAAGGACTGGATAAGGTCCTTCTTCGTTTTGAGCTCCACATATACTCAGGCAGGTTTTACCTTTTAGGATTACTATTTACAAAGTATGTTATAGTGTGGACACTGATTTGCTATGTATCTTTGTTAAACAAACTTATAAATCACTTTGCAAATGACCAAGCATAACCAGATGCAAAATTTAACCATACAAACTATGATTGTAAATATAGAAAATACCAGTGATACAAGGATTTTCATCCTTCTTCCTTTTCTTATAGGAGGGATAACCTAATGATTCACTCTCCAAGGAATCACTAAAATGGACAATGTCCAGCTGACATAGGTCCTTACTGAGTTCAGTTTGTTCTTAGTAACAAGAATATTTTGATTAAATTGGTTTTGAAACCTTGAAATAACTTGGACAAAGATAGATTATCAGACTAATTTCTGGACCAATGCCTATCCTTTGGGCTACAGAGTCAAATAATCTAAGATCTCATAAAAACAAAATACAGTAAGCTGCCTTACAACCCACATGCAATTCAGATAAGTTGCCTTACAAGTTACCCTATCACCTCTGAATGATTGTATCAAATATTTAAACAAAGAAGTATGCTCCCTGAAACTACTCATAAAACTTAGTTCTTTCCTCAAAAGAAACTTGCAAGCAATCAGATAGTTACCTAATAACCAAAATGCTTGAGAATGCCTTGCAGACTTAAACATAAAAGTGCATACACAGAGAATAAAGAGACAACAATGGAGGAGATTAAAATCGCACCATATATTATTTATATGATCCAGCTTCCATACATGAAAGATTATAAAACCTCAAAAGATAGACAGAAGTTCAAAACATCTGAATCCTGTAATATATTATCTCCTTTCCAAGAAATTCCAACATCCAAGACCCCTTACAAATTACAACTCTCATCTTATATATATGTTTTTGACCATCTTAGAATCCCTTAAGGATGCAACAAGCTTCAGATGGTCAAAGAAAACCTAACCCTAAAGTTACAAGAAAGACAAAATAAAGAGAGAGAAGAAGCGGTGGAATGACCAAGTCAATAAGATATAAACAGATGTTCTTGATTCTTCACCCGATCTGGTGACTGCAATCATATTTGCATAAAAGGTAGATGGTAGTATTTATGTTGAGTCTGGATAGCTGTGCTTGCATACTCACCTACATTCTCCTTTTGCAATAATTGTCCCTCTTGTCTTGAACAGTGCAGTGCCAAGTGTTCATCTTTACTCATCATCTAGGATTTCTTCTTCTACAACTGGCTTCTTTTTCTTAGGTGTAGTCATCACTTCCCAAGATTTCACTTCATCGTCCGATGGCCACTTAAAGTCTTGAGTACTCTATACTTGTACCTTTTGTCTATCCCATCTAGCATCAGTGATATTTTTGACATCAAACAAGAACTTGTTGATGTCAGTCTCTGCTTTGAAGGCTTCATCCAATATTTTATTGAATCCTTCTATATCAACATCTGCTCCCAAAAGAAATTCCTCATCACTAGGCATCTTGGTGTCAAATTCATTTTTCCAGGCATCTATAGCCTTCACTTGGTCATCATCTCCCCTTAAGGAAGGAATAAACCTATTAAAATCACTTGAAAAGAGGCTCAAATTAACCTCTATCTGATTTAATTTTCGTTTAAAGAATGAGAGAGCAACATTGACTCTTTTGATCTCATCTTCAACTTTAGTCACTATTTCAGGAAAATCTGGTCTTATGGCTTGCAAAGATGATAAATTTTCAAATAACTTTTCCCTAGCAAACCACTTAGTAAAGTAAGGGTTTATAATGGCAAGGTACCCCATTACCTACATATGAAAAGCTGGCAATTTGTTGTATGTATTGATTACAACATCAGTTTTATCCTTTAGAATATCAATTCTATGTTGTAGTATACCCTTCAATGCTTTCAAAGTAATTGCATTTCGCTTTTCCTCATCCATTTCTTTTTCAACAGCCTCCTCTAACTTAGGCTTATCTTCAATTTGCATTGGTGATGATTGTGCAGGTACATATACCACCTTAGGCTTTGTTTCCAATTCTTCTGTTAATGTCTTGATCAACTGATCTCGCTGGTACAATTGTATGTGGCACATTTCCCTATCCTTAGACAATGCACTTGTCTCTTCCAATAATATGCTACACCTCTCAGACAATTGTTTAGTCTTGTCTTCATTCAAGTGAGCCCAATGTGTCATGATTTGAGAAATTTCCAAATCCCCTGTATTTTGTACAGACCACACCATTTGATTGCCCACCATATTTTCTTGAATGTTCACTAGTTGGGGCTTTTGGTCTTTAGGGCTTATGCTCCACATTGCAAAAGCCTGAGATTTTGGGCTATACCCAAATCTTTTTGTCACATCTCCCTTCTGGACCTCACTAGCCATCTTGAGATCTGGCTATTTTCTGATTTGGTCTATGATAAAGGCAGATGCCAAATTCCATCCCTCAGCCAATAGTATTCCACTTCCTAGCACCATTTTCCTAGCTTCTTCAGGTGAGATATCCTCACTCTCAGGATCATAAGACTGTAAAGCTACTAGAGCTTCATTTTTTATTGTCTCTTTTCCATCCACAGTCAACTGGGATCTTATTTTCTCTGTTTTATGCCATCTTAGGAAGTCTTTAAACTCCTCTATTTTCACAAAGCTATCATCACTTAGAAACTTCTGTTAATGAATCAATCTCTCATCAACACAGGCCCTGAGTGGCATCTCAACATTGTCATTTAGGTCAGACTGCTGCTTCTTACCTTCCCTGATCACTTTTCTTAGGTTATGATCATATAACTTAGTGCCAGGTACTAAGGCCTTAGCCTTATCTTTTTTCTTGCTTTGTCCTTCCACTGAAGGCTACCCTACTTCCAATTTCTGCCTCTTTGCAGCAGGTTCTTCTACATCATCAGGTTGGGTAGCAACTGTCAAATCTATAATATGACCCTCTGCTCCTTCCAACTGTGGTACCTCAGCTATATCCTATTGTGATGCTTGTTATGGTGAAGGATACATAGTAGGACGTGCATAATCACTGTCACTACCACTAGCATACTCTGACTCTAAATGTTTAGGTGTCTAAGCACCTTTCTTGTCTAGCACTATATCCAGTTTCTCTATAAGCACATAATAGTTGTCTATCATGACCTTAATTCTATCAAAATATGGGAGGTCAGGGTAAAAACCCCCAAAAGACAACCCATTTCTCTTTATCTTCTTTTCCATCTTTAGCAACTCCTGGATTCTCAGTCTTCTAGTATGGATATCATCTTCATCCAAGATGTTCCTTGTTGCATCTTCTTCAATACACTCACAGTGGACATTTGTATTGGGGATGGTAGGTGTATAATATTTCCTAACCCCTGCCATGAAGCCCTCTAGATCAATGTACCTATAAGGGGCTGCCCCCATTCTATATTTTTCCAACCATTGACCCACTACGTCAATGGCACCTTTGCCAATTGTAAAGTTGAGAATCTTGAATTGCCTAGGGGTTATAGTCCCCTTCTTGTGTGGTGCAAAGTGGTCATTATCTATTAACAATAACTTCCATATGAATTCCATTGTAGCCACTCTTGCAGGCACATGATATGGTAATAAATGAGGTGGGTGAATACACCAATATACTTTGATAATAGTATAATTCTCCTCCAAGAATAAATCACCCCAATTATGCTTTCTAGGCCAACTATCTGTATAATCACAGGGCCTAAGAAATTGTATTACCTTCAATGGGACTCTTGTCCTGCTTGTTCCAAAACTTTGTACCATTGGATACACAATCCAATTGTGAAAAGTATAGTAGTCACACTCCCTAGAAGTGTAATTCCAAACCCTCACCCAAAATTGGATAGGATTTGGAGCTAACTGGTAGAATCTCTGAGGAGTTAAATTATTAACATCCATGATTACAAAATTGAAGTATAAGAGGAGATGCATAAGAACTGAGTAGTGCAAAAATTTGGGCTCCTTCTCCTTTGGGTTCTTTAATCT
>MU227075.1:978540-999910 GCA_018584345.1 Thuja plicata
ACTGAGTTCAGTTTGTTCTTAGTAACAAGAATATTTTGATTAAATTGGTTTTGACACCTTGAAATAACTTGGACAAAGATAGATTATCAGACTAATTTCTGGACCAGTGCCTATCCTTTGGGCTACATAGTCAAATAAGCTAAGATCTCAAAAAACAAAATACAGTAAGCTGCCTTACAACCCACATGAAATTCAGATAATTTTGCTTACAAGTTACCTTGTCACCTCTGAACGATTGTATCAAATCTTTAAACAAAGCAGTATGCTCCCTGAAAATAGTCACAAAACTTAGTTCTTTCCTCAAAAGAAACTTGCAAGCAATCAGATAAATACCTAAAAACCAAAATTCTTGAGAATGCCTTGCAAACTTAAACATAAAAGAGCATACACAGAGAATAAAGAGATAGCAATGGAGGAGAGTAAAATTGCACCATATATTATTTATATGATCCAACTTCCATACATGAAAGATTATACAACCTCAAAACATAGACAGAAGTTCAGAACATCTGAATCCTGTAATATATTATCTCCTTTCCAAGAAATTCCAACATCCAAGACCCCTTACAAATTACAAATCTCTTCTTATATATATGTTTTTGACCATCTTGGAATCCCTTAAGGATGCAACAAGCTTCGGATGGTCAAAGAAAACCTAACCCTAAAGTTACAAGAAAGACAAAAGAAATAGAGAGAAGAAGCGGTGGAACGACCAAGTCAAAAAGATATAAACAAATATTCTTGATTCTTCACCCGATCTGGCGAATGCAATCAGATTTTCATAAATGGTAGATGGTAGTATTTATGTTGAGTCCAGATAGCTATGCTTGCATACTCACCTACATTCTCCTTTTGCAATAATTGTCCCTCTTGTCTTGAACAGTGCAGTGCCAAGTGTTCATCTTTACTCATCATCCAGGATTTATTCTTCTACAACTGGCTTCTTTTTCTTTGGTGTAGTCATCACTTCCCAAGCTTTCACTTCATCGTCCGATGGCCACTTAAAGTCTTGAGTACTCTGGAATTGCACCTTTTTTCTGTCCCATCTAGCATCAGTGATATTTTTGACATCAAGCAAGAACTTGTTGATGTCAGTCTCTGCTTTGAAGGCTTCATCCAATATTTTATTGAATCCTTCTATATCAACATCTGCTCCCAAAAGAAATGCCTCATCACTAGGCATCTTGGTGTCAAATTCATTTTTTCAAGCATCTACAGCCTTCACTTGGTCATCATCTCCCCTTAAGGAAGGAATAAACCTATTAAAATCACTTGAAAAGAGGCTCAACTTAACCTCTATCTGATTTAATTTTCCTTTAAAGAATGAGAGAGCAACATTGACTCTTTTGATCTCATCTTCAACTTCAGTCACTATTTCAGGAAAATCTAGTCTTATGGCTTGCAAAGATGCTAACTTTTCAAATAACTTTTCCCTAGCAGACCACTTAGTAAAGTAAGGGTTTAGAATGGAAAGGTACCCCATTACCTCCGTATGCAAAGCTGACAATTTGTTGTATGTATTGATTACAACATCAGTTTTATTCTTTAGAATATCAATTCTATGTTGTAGTATACCCTTCAATGCTTTCAAAGCAATTGCATTTCCCTTTTCCTCATCTATTTCTTTTTCAACAACCTCCTCTAACTTAGGCTTATCTTCAATTTGCATTGGTGGTGGTTGTGCAGGTACATATACCACCTCAGGCTTTGTTTCCAATTCTTCTGTTAATGTCTTGATCAACTGATCCTGCTGGTACAATTGTATGTGGCACATTTCCCTGTCCTTAGACAATGCACTTGTCTCTTCCAATAATATGCTACACCTCTCAGATAATTTTTTAGTCTTTTCTTCATTCAAGTGAGCCCAATGTGTCATGATTTGGAAAATTTCCAAATCCCTTGTATTTTGTACAGACCACACCATTTTATTGCCCACCATATTTTTTTGAATGTTCACTAGTTGGGGCTTTTGGTCTTTAGGGCTTACGCTCCACATTGCAAAAGCCTGAGATTTTGGGCTATACCCAAATCCTTTTATGATATCTCCCATCTGGACCTCACTAGCCATCTTGAGATCTGGTTGTTTTTTGATTTGGTCTATGATAAAGGAAGATGCCAAATCCCATCCCTCAGCCAATAGTATTCCACTTCCTAGCACCATTTTCCTGGCTTCTTAAGGTGAGATATCCTCACTCTCAGGATCATAAGACTGTAAAGCTACTAGAGCTTCATTTGTTATTGTCTCTTTTCCATCCATAGTCAACTGGGATCTTATTTTCTCTATTTTTATGCCATCTTAGGAAGTCTTTAAACTCCTCTGTTTTCACAAAGCTATTATCAATTAGAAACTTTTGTTGATGAATCAATCTCTCATCAACACAGGCCCTGAGTGGCATCTCAACATTTTCATTTAGGTCAGACTGCTACTTCTTACCTTCCCTGATCTCTTTTCTTAGGTTATGATCATATAACCTAGTGTCAGGTACTAAGGCCTTATCCTTATCTTTTTTCTTTCTTTGTCCTTCCAGTGAAGGCTGCCCTACTTCCAATTTTTGCCTCTTTGTAGCAGGCTCTTCTACAACATCAGGTTGGGTAGCAACTGTCAAATCTATAATATGACCCTTTGCTCCTTCCAACTATGGTACCTTAGCTATATCCTACTGTGATGCTTGTTGTGGTGAAGGATACATAGTAGGACGTGCATAATCACTGTCACTACAACTATCATACTCTGACTCTGAATGTTCAGGTGTCTGAGCACCTTTCTTGTGCAGCACTGTATCTAGTTGCTCTATAAGCACATAACAGTTGTCTATCATGGCCTTAATTCTATCAAAATATGGGAGGTCAGGGTAAAAACCCTCAAAAGACAACCCATTTCTCTTTATCTGCTTTTTCAGCTTTAGCAACTCCTGGTTTCTCAGTCTTCTAGTATGGATATCATCTTCATCCAAGATGTTCCTTGTTGCATCTTCTTTAATACACTCACATCTTCATCCAAGATGTTCCTTGTTGCATCCTCTTTAATACACTCACAGTGGAAATTTTTATTGGGGATGGCAGGTGTATACAATTTCCTAACCCCTGCCATGAAGCCCTCTGGATCAATGTACCTATAAAGGGCTGCCCCCATTCTATATTTTTCCAACCATTGACCCACTGCATCAATGGCACCTTTGCCAATTGTAAAATTGAGAATCTCAAATTTCCTAGGGGTTATAGTCCCCTTCTTGTGCGGTGCAAAGTTCTCATTATTTGTTAACACTAACTACCATATGAATTCCATTGCAGCCACTCTTGCAGGCACATGATATGATAATAAATGAGGTGGGTGAATACACTCATATACTCTGATAATAGTATAATTCTCCTCCAAGAAGAAATCACCCCAATTATGCTTTCCAGGCCAACTATCTGTATAATCACAGGGCCTAAGAAATTGTATTACCTTCAATGGGACTCTTGTCCTGCTTGTTCCCAAACTTTGTACCATTGGATACACAATCCAATTCTGAAAAGCACAGTAGTCACACTCCCTAGAAGTGTAATTCCAAACCCTCACCCAAAATTGGATAAGATTTGGAGCTGACTGGTAGAATCTCTGAGGAGTTAAATTATTAACATCCATGATTACAAAATTGAAGTATAAGAGGAGATGCATAAGAAACGAGTAGTGCAAAAATTTGGGCTCCTTCTCCTTTGGGTTCTTTAATCTTTTCAGGGTTGCAATGAAACCCTCATGTATTTCATCTATAATATGTTGAATATAATCATAGCTAGTGTTAGAGTGGACCTCTTGTAGGTCCAATACCATCATCAGAATCCCTGCATCTATCTTTTTTGCATCACCATCTATTCCTAACACTCTACACAGGGCATATGCAGCATACTTAATGTAAAAGTGAAGATCCTTTTAATAATATGGGCGATCCCCGGATATAGGATCTAAATATTTTTTCACTTTCTTTAGCATATGTTTTTGCACCTGGCCCCTACCAATCCCAAGCTTTTCAATATACCTCTGTTTTTGCTTTTTTCATGTCAATTTTGGTAGACATGGTGCTGAAAAAGCCGAAGGCTTGCATGAATGAATTTCTATTTAGAATTAAGAGGGTGGTGCCATCATCCCTCCTGGTATTTTTAGACAAAGCATCATAGTGATTGGCTAGGTCTAAGAATAGGTCTACATCTAGGAAGACATCAGGAACAAGTAACCTGGCTAAACCACAGGTCCAAGGGTTTGATACTGGGATGGGCTTATCAGAATTCTTACAAAAATAATTGAATAGGGAAAAACCTATTGTCCCTGGAGTCACAGCATCTCAAATGTCTTTATACTCATCAATGAGGACATTAGCATTAGCTTTCTTATTCTATGTTGAACCAGGCAGGAGACAGAGGAATTCATCAGAAAAACTCACCTTTCCCTTAGCTCCTCCTCACTTCCTCCACTTGTCGAAGCAACACTCATAGGCCCACTCATATTTGCAACACCCTAAATCTCTTGCTCCTTAATGATATTGAAACAAATCTATCTCAGAGATTAGCTTAACCGTCTTGTGCACAATTTTCTGAGACTTAGAACCTTTTGATCAACTTTGAAACACTGCAAACTAAGCAAAATATATCTTCTTTCTGAAAACTTAGCAACTTGGGCTCTGAAAACTGAAAGCACGGTGACTGAAAATGAATGCACCATCAACTCCTTATAGCCATCATTCAAGGTACGCAGCTCACAATCAGAAAACATCAATTCTATCTTAAATTTGACATACTGTGAACTTGAACAAAAACCTAGCCGTAGTTGCATGAAGTTGACAGGAAATCAAATTTTGAAAAGTGAATCCTTAGAATAATCTAGCTGCATTCAAAAGGGCTGACATGTCACACTGTGATTCGTTAACTGTCTTACATCTCAGCTACTTCTTTTGCACAGTAATCAAAATAAAAGTCTGTGATTTGTTACCGAGCGATTCATACTGTCATATCAAAAACTGCCACCATTTTTTATATTTTGGGATCTTGCGATCATGTGATTGCATATAGTCTCTTTGTTGCGGGCCTCTGTTACTAACCCATGATTTATCTCGAGACATAGAGACAACACATTTTCTTATCTTTGGCTGACCCAAGTTACCATCCTACGATCACGCGACCCAACTGAAATCATAGTCGCTCATAGTTAACATTAACTCAATATCTTTTTTGAGACCTTGCGACTAAACGTTGCCTTTAACCTTTTACAGTTATCTCCTAGTCACTGAGTGTTTTTATTTTATGTTAAGACTATGCGACCATACCCAGTCGCCCAATCATAGAATACAAGTTCTGAGTGTTTAATTTTATCATAACAGTTATATGTGCCCTTTTTCCATTTCTGACGACTGCGCGACATACCTTAATTGCCAAGTCGGGAGGACTTTTCCCTTCGGGCACTTTTCTTCTCAGACTACGCGACCACCGTTAGATCCCCTGATCTCTTTATCCTATGGCCATTGCTTAATCGCCAAATGTTCTTTCATACCCTTAAATCTTTCTCAGACATCGCGACTAAAAGGAAAGCACTTAGTCTCGTTGTCGCTTAGTCCATTTTCTACTTCTGGTGACCTTGCGATAATACTTTAACATCCACTCACCTTATGACACATGTTACACAGTAATTTGTTGACTTTCTTCACAACGAAAAACTGAGTCATCATCTTGTTCTGGCGACAACACGACTATGCATTACTCTAAACCACAGACGGTCAGTCACGAAGTCTCGGTCAAAATCTCTTAACGGTCGTTCCTTTTCGAGACCACGCGACTGAAAGCTTTGGCTAACTTTTAACTTTGGATCCACATGGCGATAAAGCGACATGAAGTAATCATGAAGTCTGAAGACATATCAGTAACTGTTGATAATTTCTTGTGATTACCCGACTAAGCCGTGGGTCCCTTCTGCATAATGCTTTATGACATAGTTATCTTGTGACTACCTGACATGAAGAAATCGCAGAGTCTGGTAATACCAAAGGAATATACCGAACCTGAACGAGACCATGCGACAAAAGGAAAACGCCAAGTCAGGAAGACTTTTGGAATATTCGGTTGGAGTAATGTGACAAAGTGATTTAATTTAAAACACATGCCTTAAGTGGATAGAAAAAGTAACATCAAAACAGAAGAACATGACCTAGGGTTTATTTTTCAACATTTAACACTTGGAAGGCTTAGGGTTTTCAGGGTTTTTTGCAAATTGAGGTAAGTTTAGACTTGAAAACCCAAAAACTTGGCACAGGTAAGGCAAAAGGAATGAGAGACAGCCAACTAAAAATACCAAATCACAAAGAGAAAAACAAGGAGCCAGGAAAACTGCCAAAACAAGAAATACAACCAACAAGGAGGCTACGTCAAGAAAAGTTAATGATCAATCAAGAAAAGTGTGAGTTTCTGAAAACTGAACTTGTTTACCTTGGTTTTGTGGTTGCTAACGGATGCATGAAAATGGACCTTGAAAAATTTAAGTCCATATTTGAATGGTCTACACCTAGGTCTATAGGGGATGTTAGGATTTTCCATGGATTGGCCTCCTACTATAGGAAATTTGTAAGAAATTTCAGTCATGTATGTGCCCCAATTCTGAACACCATAAAGGATGGAATCAAATGCAAATTTGAATGGATAGTAGCAACAAATCAGGGGTTTTAAATGTTGAAAAAAAGGATTTTAGAGTTACCTACACTTAGATTTCCAAATTTTAATCAACTCTTTGTAGTAGAGTGTGATGCTAGCAAGTTGGCTATAGGAGCAGTGTTGAGCCAAGAGGGACACCTTGTGGGATTCTTCTCTAAGAAGTTGAATGAGGAAAAAAAAAAGTACTCCACCTATGATTTGGAGCTATATTCCATGGTACAAGCCTTAAAGAAGTGGAGGCACTACCTGTTACCTAGGGAGTTTGTGGTCTATACTGACAATCATGCCTTAAGTTTATTAAATGGGCAAGAAAATTTGAACCAAAGACACATGAAATGGGTGGAGGCATTATAGGCTTATACCTTTGTGATTAAGCACAAGAAGGGGGTTAGCAACAAGGTTGCAGATTCTCTTAGTAGGAGAGAACTCACAATCCAAGAGATACAACTAAAAAGTGTAGGAATGGATGATTTGAAGGATCTCTACAAGGAAGACAAAGACTTCAAGGAAGCTTATGAAGCTTGTGTACAATTTTTGTAGGGGTTCAAGGTGGATTTAAGTGAGTATATATTGCAGGAAGGCCTATTGTTCAAAGGTCACCTTATGTGTATACCTCAAGGATCAATGAGGGAAAAAATTGTGAAGGAGAAACACCAAGGGAGCTTGGGAGGGCACTTTGGAGTGGATAAAACTTTGGAGCAGCTGCATAGGCATTACTATTGGCCTAAAATATAGTAAGATGTGAGGAGATTTGTAGAAAAATGTCAGATTTGTTAGAGGGAAAAAGGACAAAGCAGCAATAGTGGGTTATATCAACCACTCTCTATACCCCAGAGGCCTTGGGAGTGCCTTAGTATGGACTTTGTTTTGGGGTTACCCAAGATAACTAGGGGTCATGATAGTGTATTTGTGGTGGTAGACCATTTCAGTAAGATGGTATACTTCATTCCATGCAAGAAAAAAAATGATGCTTCTCAAATTGCAGGACTCTTGTTTAGGGATATTGTTAGAATTCATGGTTTACCTTTGAATATTGTTAGTGACAGGGATACAAAGTTTGTGGGTCACTTCTGGAGAACTCTTTGGAAGATGATTGGAACTAATTTGTCCTTCTCCTCAGCCTACCATCCACAATTAGATGGGAGAATAGAAGTAGTGAATAGGTCACTTGGAAATTTTCTAAGGTGTTTGACCAAGAAACATAGACAATCATGGGATCATATCATTGGGCAGGCATAATTTGCATACAATGACTCCATGAATAGGAGTACAGGTAAGAGCCCCTTTGAGATAGTTTATGGGTTCAATCCTAGAGAAATTTTGGAGCTGAGAGATCTCAGTTTGCAAGACAAGAGTAGTGCACAAGGGGAGTCATTCGTAGAACATATGAAGGAATTGCATGAGAAAGTCAATAAGACCTTACAAAAACAAGTGGAGAAGTACAAAATTAGAGTTGATAAGACCAAGAGGGATTTACAATTCAGAGTGGGGGATCTAGTACTTGCCTACCTTAGGAAGGAGAGGCTACCCAAAGGCCAACCTACTAAACTATTGATGAAAAAGATAGGGACTTTGAAGATTTTGCACAAGTATGGCAAAAATGCCTATGAGGTGGAGTTACCTCCTGATTTGGGAATCTCACATCTTTAATTTTTGTGATTTGTATCCCTATAGGGGATCAACCTCAGATACAAGTTAGTCAACACTTGCAAATCTGGAGGATGATGAGTGGCTGAAAGACTTACCTATCCCAAATCCATTATAATTGGAAAGGGTATTGGATTCCAAAGTAATCAAGAAGACCAGGAAGGGATACTACAAGGAGTACCTCATCAAGTGGCAGGGACTTCCTGAAGCTAAGGGAACTTGGATGATAGAGCTGGACATCCTGAAACATGGGGTCACCGTTGAAGACCTCCTAACTCAAGGGACTTGAGTTATTTTTGAATAGGCGAGTATGGTGCAGGGCACCTCCCTATTTCTTTTTTTCATGGTGTTTAAGATGTTTTATTAGTTGAGTGTGTGTGTTAGAATAAGTTCCAAAAGGTTGGAAACATGTTAGTCTAACTTCATGATTGTAAGAGCCTTAGTGCTCATTAGGTCATTTTGGCCTCGATATGTGAAAATTTGTCATTTTAGGACAATAGGGGTTGGAGGTATGTTTTAGGACCCTACTTATGCTATTTATGGTCTTAGGAGTCAAAATCAACCATCGAGTTGACATAGAAAGTCAAAATGCTTTCTAATGCAAAAAGTTGCTCGAGCAACTTTTGCAAGATTTGACAAAATATGGTTAGAACTAAATGTAACCACCCAAGCTTGGTATATGAGATTAGAATTGATGTTTGTACAAGGTTAATGAAATTTTGGATTGAGACTTTTACTTCTGACACATTGGTACGGATGATTGCACCCTCATTTGCATAATCTAAATTGTATCTTTTCTTCTGTATGGTTTTGAACACATTGGCATAGGTGATCAACTTCCATGATAGCATAGTGTTCATTTTCATATTTATTATGCATTAAGTAGTTTTATTTGAAGTCCAATATGATTAAATTTAGAAGGTTTTGAAGGTCACTGGTCTGATAGAGGAAAAACAGTGATCACTAGATATAAATGGCTCTAACCTAGTTTTCTTCTAGTGGATTTGTTTGAAACCATGGGGAAGGAAGGGTTAGGGTCAGTAGTTAGTTTTTTTGTTCTTTTGGTTGTGGTCTCAATGGATTTCATAGGCCTAAGATGATTCCCTATGGCTGACTAGTGAAACCAGGTGAGCCAAGACAAGGATGAGATCGAATTTGTGTAAGCACCCTCGAGATTTTGGGAAAGACGTGATAGAATTTTTGGATGCTCAAGGTCTCCTAAAAGGATTCAATGGTGGTTGGAGGTGAATCAATATTTGGAGACATGTTTAGCAATTATTCATACTGACTAGTCCAAAGGCCTAATTAATAGGCTATAAACTAGGGCCTGCAAGAAAATAGGGTTTTGGGTGCAATTAGAGGTCAGGACTTTGGATTCTAACAAGGTAGAATGATATCCTAAAGATTTACAAGTTTATTTGTAGGGTCATTTGGGGTTTTTGGAAGCAATATACCAAAATCAGTAAAAACATGGCTACAAGGAATTGAACAATTATCCCTCCTAGTGAATTGAAGACCAAAATAAAGGATGGGGCATCTTGGAGTGTTAGGAAGGATGAAGAATGACCAAGAAAGGGTCAAGAAGTGTATGGAGAGTCTAAGTGAGTGATGTGAGAAGATCCTAGGCAGAGCTTTGACAAACTAGGTGGTGAATTGGTAGAAGAAACTAGGATTTTGGTAACTAGTTGGACTAGTTAAGCTTGGTTACTTTGGAGTCTTCTTGAATCCAACTATACCTTAGAAGTTAAGTTGGTTTAGGGGTCTTGGAGATTGTATTGGGAAGAAGATCCAACAAGAAAAACCATATGATGGTTGAGTTAGGCACAAAACTAACATCTTGAAAGGAAGAGATCACTAGTTGTCAAACCCTCTGCATCACATCCATATGGGAGAACAAGTACAAAAAGGAGTGCCCTTCTCTAAAAAGATTTCTTAGTAATGATATCATCCATGGGGGGTCTTTTATTTGGAAAAATTTCTTGAGAAATAAGGAGATCATTAGAAAAGGATTTAAATGGAAAGTTGGGAATGGAAGGACAATACAGTTTTGGGATGAGGATTGGTTGATGAACAATCCTTTGAAGGAGATTCCTAAGTGGAAGGATTTTTTGGATCAATGCAAGTTGAGGTTTGGTCTTAAAGTCACTGACTATTGGGAGAGAAACCATTTGGGTGATCTCTCTGTTATTGATCAGTCTCTTTGGAAGCTTAATAAAATCCTAAACTCTATGACTTTGATTGAGGAAGAGGACAACCTTATTTGGAAGTATACTACATCTACATATACAAGTTTTTGACACTAATGCCAAAGGGGGAGAATGTTACTCCAAATGAGCTTTGAAGATTGTCATTATTATTCAAGCACTCAAAATGACAGTTGGTAATAGAGTCATAGACAGAATTAGTCTGTACGATCACTGAAATGCAGAGTTAACTAAGTGCGTTGATCACACATAGAGTTAGCTGAGTACAATGATCACCGAGAAGACAGACTTTACTGAGAAGAAATGTACACCAAGTAGCAATGCACACCAAGCACACAGAGAACACCAAGATACATAGAGAACATTGAGCATTGAGAGACATTAATTACCGAGCAGACCAATGGTCACATAAATTTTTGTAATGGCACATCAATATAGGTAAAAAATAATTTCTTGCCTGGAAAATGGTTTACAACATTCAAGGAGAACATTAATTACAGATTCACAACATTAATTGTTTATCTCCTATGTTTAGATGATCAAGGTAAATTTTGTACACCATTGATCTTAGGTTATGTAAGATATTGTAAAACCCTAATTAGGTCAAGAAGTTTTATATATGTAATATTATGATGTTATTTGTATTGTATATTGATCAACTAATGATCAAGTAGCCACCATACTATGGACATTAGAGATTAGACAGGGTTTTAGGAAAAGGACTATAGTGCAAGAATTCAGTTTTTAGAATAGAGGCAAGGCTACAAAGCAGAACATAAAGGTATTTTAATTCATAGTAAGGTGATAGATTTATATGAACTTAAAGGATCTATATTTAAAATATAGAGATTGTAATCCATTTAGATCACACAAATTTGTTACTCCCTGACAATTCTAACAATCCAAAAATCTCCTAACATAGTAGACTTAACCGTCTTTGTATAAATCTCTTAACTGAGTTCACACATATTTTGTGTTTCTAAATCCTCACATGAGGTAGATATAATCAATCTCATTATTACTCCTAAAAGGGTAATGTCACCAGAAGTGATCAATCTTTGTAAGCTTTAATAGGCTACTTTATTTTCTGCAGTAGTGAAGTTTTGTGGGTCTCATCCCCACCATAGTTTTTACCTCCTAACAAGGGTTTTCTGTGATACCAAAATACTAGTATCATGTGTACTTAAATTTGATGTATGTTTATTTTTTACATTACATGCATTTACATTTGAGAAGTGACATTACATGTTTGGTGAATGTTATTTACTCAGTCGGTTATAACAGAACATTTTGTTACAAAGATTTGTTTGAAATTTTTTAAGGGTATTGATTCATCCCTCTCCTCTTAGTACACACCTTTCTATTATCCCAACACTTACCTGTGGATTCCTCTTTTCCTAGAGCCTCCTGACTCTTTTTGGAGTTCGTTGTTAGATAGATTTCATACTAAATTGGCTGGATGGAAGGGCACATTACTGAGTCAGGCTAGTAAGATCTAGATCCTTAGATCTAATATTCAAATTTGATCTCTTTATGCCCTTAGCATTTTCAAAATTCCTAGAAATTATGGAGAAGCTATCAAAAAAATCCAGAAAACCTTCCTATGGACTATAGTGGAAAAAAAGAAAAGGAAAGCTTTTATTGCTTGGGAGAAGGTGTGCAGGCCAGGGAAAAAAGGGGTTTAGGTCTGCGCAAAATTAGGAGCCAAAATGATCACCTTCTTGCTAAACTGATTTGGAGATATTATAAATCTAATGGGGAATGGACATCCATAAGGGAGAAAAAGTACAATAAGGAGTGCCCTTCTATACAAAGCTTTCTTAGTAATGATATCATCCATGGGGGGTCCTTTATTTGGAAATATGTCTTGAGAAATAAGGAGATCATTAGAAAGGGATTTGAATGGAATGTGGGGAATGGAAGGATAGTACAATTTTGGGATGAGGATTGGTTGATGATCTATCCTTTGAAGGAGATTCCTTAGTGGAAGGATTTTTTGGATCAGTGCAAGTTGAGGTTTGGTCTTAAAGTCACTGACTATTGGGAGAAAAACCATTTGGGTGATCTCTCTATTATTGATCATTTTCTTTGGAAGCTTAATAAAATCCCAAACTCTATGAATTTTATTGAGGTAGAGGACAACCTTATTTGGAAGTATAATAATAATGGGAATTTCTCTATTTCTTCTTTGTAGCATCAAGATTATGAGAATCAAACTGAGCCTTGTTTGGCTAATGCTTGGATAAAATGCCTTACTCCGAAAATCAATGTCTTCTTTTGGACCATGCTCCAAAATAAGATCATATCTATTGATAACTTGAGAAGAAGAGACATGATTATGGTTAACATTTGTTACTTATGCAATCAGGATGAGGAAACTGTTAACCATATCCTATTTCCCCTATGTGTGCAAGTTATGATTCAAATGCTTAAAGCTACTTAATGTGGAATGGATCTTCCCTGAGGACTTACATAGTATTTTCAATTCCTAGATACCTCCCTCAAAGAATGAAACGGTGGATAATGTCTCAAAATTCATTTTACCCTATATTTGCTAGGGGGTTTGGAAAGAAAGAAATGATAGAGTCTTCATAAATAAGGCTTCCAATGAAAATGTGGCTTTTCATAAGATCAAAAGAGCTATGTTGGAGAATCTTTATTTAAAAGGGAACCTGATTGAACCTTGAAATATGGAGGACATTACTTTCTTTGACAATTGGAAGATTAAAGGCAATATGAAAAACTGTTAGAAAGATTCCATAAGAAATGAAGCTAGATGGGATTGCCCTCCTAGTGGGTGGATGAAGGTTAACTTTGATGGAGCTTCAAAAGGTAACCTAGGGGTGGTTGGATGTGGTATGGTAATAAGAGATGATCATGGTGTTTGCAAAGGTGTGACTGCTTTACTTCTTGGTAATCAAATTAATCATGTTGCTAAGGCTAATGTGGCTTTTCATGGCTTAGTTATGGCTAAGGAGAAGGGTTGTATGAAACTTTGGCTTAAAGGGGACTTTTTAAATATTATAAGATGTTTAAATAATGATTTTACTCCCTCATGGAGAATTTATAATGTTATGCATAAAGAAAAAAACTTAATAAGATCCTTTGAGGAATGTGTTATCAAGCATAATTTTAGAGAAACTAATGCACTTGTTGACTGGGCAGCTAACCTGGCTTGCAAGTTGGAGATGATGACAAAATGGGATGATAAGGATGATCTATCATTTGAGGTGAAATTATTAATAGATAGTGACCATTTACGGAGCAGGCAGGGAGTATTTTAAATGGTGTTTTTAATGAAGAGTTTTGATTACAAGGTGAGGTTTCATTATTTCTCTGTCAGCAAAAAGTACAATTTTGTGATGATGCTCCTAATTTGGCACAGATTCTGCATTATTTTTGTGAATCTTAGTGAAGCCAGTCTTTTTCAGAATGACATTTGTGGTTTTAAAAGAGAAATGGTGAAAGTTAAGCAGAGAGAAGATATGGGAGGAAGTAAGAAGAAATTTGAACCCATGAATTTTGAAGAGTGGAAATAGAAAAAGGACGTGTAAAACATCCTAAAAAAGGTGGTATGGAGGGATTTATGGAGAGATTGCATGGAAAAAACCCTTCCATTTCTAAGAAGTTCTTCAAAACATGGAAGAATGGTAAAGTGTTAGTGGGTAGTTAGCTAATGGAGGTTATAGAGGACATTATAGCGGAAGCTATTGGCATGAGTATGGAAGCGTTAAAATTTTACAGAGATAGAAGTATCTCTGACAAAGCCTCTAAGAATTTTCATGATATGGAGGAGGTAAAGATGAGGTTGGTGAAGGAGGACACTTCCTATCACAACCCTAAGTGCATCTCTCAGACATGGAGGTATGTATTATATGTTGTTATCATCTATATCACACTCGATGGTAGATTTATTAGATCTTATGGGCACCACTTTATGTTGTTAAATAATTTTAGACATATTATGAAAGTTAGTCTACCTTTTTATTTGTTGAGATTGCTAGATTTTACTATTAAAATTCTTTAGAAGGACCCGAAAGGGGATGACACTTCAGACCAGGGCCTTATGCTTCTAGTGTATGAGCTTCTCAAAAAATAAAAAGTGGCAAAACCATTCTTGAAGACTAAAGCCAGGGATGATGATGAGACATAAGGAGATGAAGAAGATAAGATGTATGAAGAGGATACAAAGGATGATGAGGAGGAGCCATCTGGGGATTTTACCTTGAATAAGGGAATTTCAAAGGCTCTTCTTCTAGAAAAATCAGAAGAAGGTTGTTGTGGAAGAGTCTAAAATGGAAAAGGAAAATTAAAATGAAGACTCTGAGGAGGAAAAGGGGAAGGAGGGTAACAAGGGAAAAAGGTGAGCTTAGTGGCCGCAAAAAAAAGAATAAAAGGTTGAAAAGTACTAGTAAAAGGAATATTTTTCTTTCCTATGAGGATGATGAGGTTCTAGAAAAGGAGAAGAGTACTGGGGAAAATAATGGGGAGGAGATAAGGGAAGAAGGCAAGATGGAGGGCAACATTGGCAATCTAGGTGAGGGCCAAATTTCTCTGCAGAAGGAGGAAAATCTGCATAATGTTAACCAGGTTGTGGATAAGATTGTGGAGGGTATTGACAAAGTTATTACAGGGACCAAGGTTACTACAAATACAAAAAATGAGGAAATTGATAAGGAGAGAAGTAGGGTTAGTGATATGACTAAAGACAAGAAAAGCCTGGTGGATTTTACTTGCATGATGGGAAATTTGATGGATGATGTGGGTAAAATTAAAAATAAAATGTAGGTGATGGGATGCAAAGTTAACCTCATTAAGGATATTAGTTTTGGGGATAAACTAGTTGCCATGTGCCTTGATGAAATAAATGATGTGGTTGGTAGGGAAGATTCTTATGCTGAAATGGTTCAGAAGGTCTGTGAGATGGAAAAAATATTTAAAGAGAAAGAGGACAATGATATTGATGGGGATTTTGAGGGAAAGCTTCAAATGATGTAGAACAGAGTGGAGAAAATAGAAGAAACCATGTGTAAAATTGGGGAACAAACCCTTTTTAGTCTCAAAGAAAACACATAATATTCTAAGTTCTTGGTTGGCAAGATGAAGAAAGAAATGGGTGAAAA
The DNA here is from genome assembly GCA_018584345.1 of Thuja plicata. Taxonomy (NCBI): domain Eukaryota; kingdom Viridiplantae; phylum Streptophyta; class Pinopsida; order Cupressales; family Cupressaceae; genus Thuja; species Thuja plicata. The sequence goes on from MU227075.1 coordinate 994,190, forward strand.
AGAGGGAAAGGATCTAAAGGACACTATGGGACCGAGAAAGTGTACATAGGTTAGCACAAGGAAGATCGGCACCAAAGATGATAAGGAGCTGGAAGAGATCAAGAACTCTACTGATCAGATGCAGCTTATGGTGGTCCAGGCTGAAGACTTAATAAAAAGCATCTAGCTGTCTTTTTTTCTGTTGGCCTATCTTTTTAATGTCCTGTTTTGGGTATAGCCTATTTCTTTGGTTGTTTAATTTTATTTTCAGGCTTTAGTTTATGGGTGTTTTGGCACAGTTCCTATTAAACTTTTATGCTTTCTTTTAACTCTTTGTAAAGGTTTTGGGTCCTTGTAAAACCTATTTTTACTTAATCAAAACAAATTTTGCAGAAGTAAACTCACTTCCTCTATCAGATCTTAAACATGTTAAACTATTACATGACTCCTTCTCAACCAGTGATCTAAATGCCTTGAGTTAATGGAATGCATCAGACTTCTCTTTCAAGAAAGTTACCCACATCATTCTAGAATATTAATCAATAAACAATATGAAATATCTTTTACCTATATAACTTCCTTGTCTCATTATCCCACAAAGATCAGTATGTACTAAACCAAGTATTTTTTTAGATGAAAGATATTTTCTCTTAAAAGTATAACTAGTTAACTTACCCAACTGACATTCTTTACACAACATGTTGTTTGGTTTGACTAATTGAGGCAATCCTCTAACTGCATTATTCTTACTTATTTTGATCAAACTATCAAAGTTTACATGATAAAACCTTCAATGTCATAACTAACTATCTTCAACCTTTGCAACCAAACAACTATCCATAGTAGTATTTAGATGAAATAAATTACCTTTAGTCTTCCTACCAGTAACAATCTCATCACCAAATCTTCCAATTATTCTGCATATACCACCTTTGAAATCCAATCAGTAACCTTTATAATTTAACTGACCCATATTTAACAGATTACGTGTTAGACCATCTACATAATAAACATCATCTATGCTATTATTTCCATTCACATAAATTGTTCCTTTTCCTTTAACCAAACAAGGTGTACTATTAGCAAACCTTACCACACCACCATGAAACTCATCAAGTTTAATGAACTTACTCTTATCACCACTCATGTGATGTGACCACCCATTGTTTATAATCCATTCATCATTTTTTCTTAAGTGAGAAACTAGTTCCTTTTCTCCTTTAGATGGATCTTCCTTGACTTAAAAAATACAAATTATTCTTCCTCATTGTCTCCTGATTCTTCATTGGTAACATCTTCATCCACTGCAACAAAGCATTGTTTCTTCTCTTTTCCCTTAAACCTTCTAAGCTTATCCTTTTTATTTCCATCAATAAGTCTATAAAAAAAATATGTCCAATTATTACATGATAAGCATTTCAGTGGAAGTTTACCTTTGTATTTACCAGTCCCTCTAGGCAGTCTCTTAGCTAGTAAAGCCTCAAGCTCTCCTTGTTTCCTTCATTCATCCAAGACAACTTCAAGTTCTCAGGCATTACTTGACATATAATCATAATCATGACTTGTTTCCTTACCTTTCCTTGTCGGTACATTAGACATCGATGCTTTGAAAGAAGCTTCAACTCTTGGAATACTATTATCAAAGTAATTTTAGCTAAAATGCAATAAGCTTAATGATCAGTCCATCTATAGTAACATTATCAAATTTTCTCAGCTCATTTATAGAATACACTCTAATGGAATAAGCATGCAATAAAGTTCTTAACATTTTACTTACTACCGTATCTTCCTCAATAATTCCACCAACACCTCTAATTGAACTAACCACTTCTTTTATTCTTAGGTCGTATTATGCAATATTATGTCCTTCTACCATTTTCATGTCATCATATTTTCCTCCAAGACTGTCTTCCTTAGCTTTCTTCACATGAATATCTCCACCATAGCTAAGTTTCAAATTTTTCTAGACATCATAGGCAGTCTCTAGTTCATGAACATTAACATATTCAACATCAGATAGGGTACTTACAATGGCTTCATGTGCTTGAGTATGCTCTTGTTGTTCCTTTAGTTCATCTGTAGTTAGAGTTCCAATAGGGGTGATATAGCTATTTGTGACATGCATCCAGTATTATGGTCTCATACCCTTTAGGTATAAATCCATTATGTCACACCATACCAAGTAGTTGTCGTTAGAGAACTTGGGAGGTTCCTTATTTATCATTTGAACTTTTCATCAAGCTGTTAGGCTTACCACAAAGAGAACCAATGCTTTGATACCAATTGTTAGCATGATTAGGTCCAAGATTACTGAGAGGGGGTGATCCATTAATCTAACAATTCCAAATTTTCATTAACCAATCAACCACTTGCATCAATAAGCATTCATTGCATGAAAAACTAAACAAAAAAGACAAGCATCCACAATCATGCAATACAATGACACCAAAGTTTTTCCAGTGGAAACCTAACTAGGTAAAAACCACATGTGGGGATGGCACCCACTAAAATCATCATTCTTCTAAAGTACATTTGGTTAAAAGATTAGCCATGTTAAAAGATTACAATGTGTCCGGTTAAGAGAAAGACCCTGTTAGGAGTCACCCAGTCAAGGGATTTACCTCTACCGCTGTTAGGATCTTTACCCTATTAGAAGTAACCTGATTAAAGGATTTTAAACCCTAATTAAAGAGTCACCTAGTTAAAGGATTTACAATTTATACCTATTAGGATCTACCCGGTTAAGGGATTTATCTTGATGAAGTTGTTATGAATCAACAACTAAATGATTTGAGAAAATAACACTGTCTACCAATATAGATCAAGTTAAAGCTCAATCTCTGCTACAGATGCATACAATCTCTTCTCTTCTATCTTCTCTCAATCACACCTTTGCATCCATGATCTACACTTGTTCTTTTCATATTTATACATTACAAGTTCATTAGGGAAATTAACCACCTTAGAAAATGTTTTACAATATTTTATGCTCAATAAACAAACCCTAAAACATGTTACAAATATAGAAACTTTCTAACAAACTTAGGTCGGCCTTCAAATTCATTGCACATCGATTTGACAAAGAAAAATCAAACCACAACACCTTCTTCAATGTTTTTGCACAATCTCCATTAAATCCAATCACAATGATTACAAACATGCCAACTCATCAATCCTTGTCAATCAAAAACATCGACACGATCCATAGAATAGATAAACGTTCACAATAACAAGGTGCATCATCATCGATCAAGGATGTGATTGTCTGTTCTAAAGAACACCTTTAGTTATTTTATACAAAACCTTCTGTGACTTGAAACTTCATCTTCTAATCATCAAAACATGATGCAGTCACAACCACAACCTCATAACATAGTCCAAATAAACATATCATGACCACAACATTTGAATCCAATCTTAGTTGACAAAACATCAAATCAGTCTTCCTATACTACATCTTGTTCTTCGTGTTAATCCGTCAACCTTAAAGCAATCATAACTCACTCAATACATAAGATAAAATCTCACGGTCATAGATACACCATCTAGAGACAACACTTAAGCTTATGTTATGATTTCACACACCAATTCTTACTACAACTCATTATCTAACATCATGAACATACATCAACATAACTAGTACACATTCAACTAACAAACACTAAGTTGACATCAATGACAACATCATAACTGATCAACCTATCATCAGATCTACATTAAACACATACCATAACATCTTAACATACTCAAAATTAGTTATTCTTACACCATCCACATAATAAACATCATCTTTATTACTCTTACCATTCAAATAAATAGTTCCTTTATCTTTAACCAAACAAGGTGCACTATTTCCAAACCTTAGCACACCATCATCAAACTCATCAAGCTTAATGAACTTACTCTTATCACCAGTCATGTGATATGAACACTCACTATCTATAATTCATTCATAATTTTGTCTTAAGTGAGAAACCAGTGCCTTTTCTCCTTCTAATGGATCTTCTTTGACTACAACAAATACAAACTCTTGTTCCTCATTATCTCTTGATTCTTCATATGTAACACCTTCATCCACTACAACAAATCATTATTTCTTCTCTTTTCCCTTAAACTTTATGAACCTATCCTTTTTTTCACCATTAGGACATCTAGCAACAATATGTCCAATCTTATTACATGAGAAACATTTCAATGGAATTTTACCTTTGTACTTACTAGTCCCTCTAGGAAATCTCTTTGCTAGTATAGCTTCAAGCTCTCCTTGTTTCCTTTCTTCTTCTAAGACAACTTCAAGTTCCTTGGCATAACTTGACATATATTTAGAATCATGACTTGTTTCCTTACCTTTCTTCATCGGTGTATTAGACACTGATGCTTTGAAATCTCCTTCAACTCTTGGAATATTATTATCAAAGTTGTTTAACTCAAACACAGTAAGCTTACTGATCAGTCCATCTATTGTAACATTATCAAATGTTCTGAACTCATTTATAGCAGACACTCTAATGGAATAATAAGGAAATAATGTTCTTAACATTTACTTACCGCAATATCTTCCTCAATAGTTCCACCAGTAGCTCTAATAGCACTAACCACATCTTTTATTCTTAGGCCATATTGAGTAATTGTGAGGCCTACCCCAGTCTGACATAATCTTAACACTATTTCTCATTTATATGTTCTCTTGTCGATTCAGATTTTGTTATAGTTGGACTATTTGGCCACATGTATTACTTTATGGATCTATTGAATCTTTTGCTTGTATACAATGCCTGATTATGTAATCAGGGAATCTATTAGATACTTGTGTGAGTGATGAAGATTTCCTTTTAGGACTTAGTTTTGATGGCTTAGTATATTGAATTAGTAAGTTGATGTTAGATAATATCAGTATGCAAATTTATTAAGATTTATGTTTATACATATGGAATAGATGTAGATATTGTTAAGTTCAATGAATCTTTGATGCAAGTGTGAGTGAATATGTCTTCAACTTACATTATGTATTCTATTATTTTTATGAGTTGATTTATTGGACCTACTGATATGTGCAATGAGTGTGTAGGAAAGTTGACCATGGTACTAATCGGGGATTCATAAATGGACCTATGTGAAAACCATGATGCTAAGGTCCTATCTATAAAAAGAGACATGGGCCTCGTTGTATTGTATTTTTATTCAGAAAAATATGGTGTGTGGTTGTATTTTATTTAATTGAGTAAATGTGTAATAAGTCATGCTCATGTAAAATTGTTGTGTCACTTGACACATGTGCACCTTGTGTGTTGGCATGGCTAGTGAATGTGACTAGCATAGGCTTAACCTTACCCAGGAGTTACCTAGTATAGTCCCTATGCTTACCCTAAGGTTTAGGAAGATAAGATTGAGATGAGATTGAGTCAAGAGAGATTATATTGAGTCTTGTAGGTTGGATTTTCGAGATTTAACCTTGGGTAGAGTTTAGAAGGGTCATTTGGACTCCCAGGGAGTAACTAGGGTCAAAATTAACTACCCCACTTGGTACCTTAGGGGTTGTGGGGTCATTTTCAGCCCATTAAGAGTCTTAAAAGTCATTTATGACTCCCCTAAAGTCACCATTTTGGGAGGTGGCTAATTTGGAGAGTTGGAAGACTTTGGTTAAGCCATCCCTTCTTTCCTTGCAAACATTTAAGTCCATTTATGAAGAAGGAAAGTGGGGAGAGTAGATGGATTAGAGTCTTCCCTCCATTTATGACTCTT
>MU227075.1:1012317-1043156 GCA_018584345.1 Thuja plicata
TTTCAGCTTCATGGGTTTTCATGGAGTTTATGTGTTGTCTTGTATTTTATTTTGTAATTGATTGTATATGGGGTTCTTCAAGGCTTATTCACCCTTGGGAGGGTTGGGTAACCTTTATGGGGTGAAATTTAGTGATCTACCCAAGTAGTGTAGAGTCTCCCATGTGTGGAGGGATGTACATGGGTATATGGGTGCCCATGATGCCAAGAATTCCCAAGGAGTTTGGGGTTCATAAGAAAAATTGGAAGGCTTGAAGCCATGCCTTGTTTTTTGAAAGAAAGGTAAATTTTACTCCAGTTGCCGCCGTAGGGCATGGAGGTGAAGGGTAGAAATTTGTTCATGAGTCCATGTGTGGCCATGGAACAAGATTAAAAATATGGTACTTAGGAATGTTGAGCCCATGTGTGGCCTATTCCTAGTGTACGTATTCTGTATTATTGACTTTCTCCTCTTATGGTAGTGCTCTTTCACCCCTTTGTTTCAAGTCTTTTGGAGACTTATGTATATCCTTGGGTAATGGGTATTTTCATGTGTTCCTATTTTCAGTTTCTTGGTTTTTATGTGTGTATGTATCCATGTTCAGTTTTGGATCCCCTAGCTCGGGGGTGGCCTTGCAAAGGCCTAGGTTGGGAGGTGAGCCTCCATGGTCAACCTTGATGTTCTTGCAGGTTCAAAGAAAGCTTCTAAAAGTTTAGCCAAAGTCTTGGTGTCTTGGATGAAATTCTACCCCAAAGTCTTTTTCTATTCAAGTTACTGCCTTGTAAATTTTAAAAGTTTTTTGAAATTGTAACCTTCTTGTTTTGAAGACACTTATAAAATCATTGTATTTCATTTCTATTAATAAAATTAGTATTTGGACCCTTATTTAAATGGTGGTTATTCCAAAATGAAATTTATGGTTGTTTTACTAAATATAGAATAATCTTTCAATTCATTTAATTTTGTGAGATTTAATAAGCTCAGTAGATTAAGGTTTAAATGCTTGGATTTTGGGGCATGGAAAGAATTTTATCTCCTTCTACCATCTTCATGTCATTATACTTTCCTCTAAGACTATCTTCTTTAGCTTTTTGCACATAAATGTCTCCTCCATAGGTGAGTTTCAACTTTTCCCAGACATCGCAGGCAGTATCAAGTGCATGATCATCAACATATTCAATATCAGATAGGGTACTTACAATAGATTCATGTGCTTGAGTATTCTCCTATTGTTCCTCCAGTTCATCTGCAGTGAGGGTTCCAACAGGGGTGATATACATGTTTGTGACATGCATTGAGTATTGAGATCCCATACCTTTTAGATATAACTTCATTTTGTCACTCCATTCTAGGTAGTTGTCTTTAGAGAACTTGGGAGGTTCCTTCCTCATCATTGGATCTTTTCCTCAAGTTGTTAGGCTTACTACAAAGAGGACAAGAGCTCTAATACCAATTTTTAGTATTATGAAATCCAACATTACTGAGAGGGAGGGGGGTGAATTAGTAATCTAAAAATTAAAAAATTTCATTCACTATTCAACCACTTGCATCAATGAACATTCATTGCATAAAAAACTAAATAATAAACATAAGCATCCACAACCATGAAAGACAATAACACCAAGTTTTCTCATGGAAACCCAACTGGAAAAACTCGGTGTAGGGATGGAACCCACTAAAATTTTCACTCTTTTGAAGTATGCACGATTAAGAGCTTAGCCCTATTAAAAGCTTACAAAATGCCCGATTAAGAGAAAGACCCTGTTAGGAGTCACCTGGTCAAGGGATTTACCTCTTTCCCTTTAGGAGCTTTACCCTATTAGAAGTAAATTGATTAAAGTATTTCAAACCCTAATTAAAGAGTCACTTGGTTTAAGGGTTTACAATTCAAACCTGTTAGGATCTACTTGATTAAGGGATTTAGCTTGATGAAGCTGTTAGTAATCAAAAATTAAATGATATGAGAAAGTAGCCTCTCTCCTAATATAGATCCAGTTCAAGCTCAGTATCTTCTTTAAATATAGACAATCTTCTCTCTTCTCTCTTATCTCTTTTCTCGATCATACCTCTACATCCACAATCTACACTTGTACATTTCATCTTTTTACATATTTATACATTACAAGTTCATTAGGAAAAATAAATTCCTTACAAAACATTTTACAATATTTCCCACTCAATGAAAAAACCCTAAAACAAATTTAAAATCTAGAACACTTGCTATCAAACTCAGGTCGACCTTCAAATCCATCGCACATTGATTTGACAAAGAAAAGTCAAACCATAACATACTTTCCAAAATTCTTGCACAAACTCTGAGAAATCCAATCATAATAATCATACAAAATACCAGCTCATCAATCCTTGTCAATCATCAACATCACCATGATCCCTGAAACACATAATCACTTACTGCATCATCATTGGTTAAGGATATGATTGATTGTTATTAATAAATTCTTTAAGTCTTTGTTGAACATCCTTCTGTCATTTGAAACATTCTCTTACAATCATCAAATCATGATGCAGTCACAACCACAACCTCATAACATAGTCAAGATAAACATATCATAACCACAACACCTGAATCCAAACATATTTGACATAATCATCACATCATTCTTCCTGGCTTCATCATGTTCTTCATGTTAACCTGTCAACCTTCAATCCATCATAATTCATACCAAACATAAGATAAACTTGTGTGGTCATAGAAATAGCATCTAGAGACATCACTTAATCTTCTATTATGTTCACAGATACCAACTCTTACCACAACTCAGGATTCAACCTCTTCAACATACATCAACATAAAAGGTACACAATCAAACAACAACCACTAACTTGACATCAATGACAACATCATAACTGATCAACCTATCATCAGATCTATATTAAACACATACCAAAACATCTCAACTTAGGTCTTCATTAGTTATGCCAACACCAATATCATATCAAGATGCTCAATTTCAAATGGTAATGCACATCCACACCAATATCAACCAGATGTATGCAAAAACATTGACCAAATCAATATATAAAATACATCATCGTTCAATGAATTAATTGACACCAAGTTATCCAACCATATGCATCAAATATATTTTAGTCCTAATTATTTGATGGGGAAATATAATTTGTTTATTCACATAGCCTATGAATCCCTCACCTAATATAGAGTACTAGAACCAATTTAATGTATGTGGTGAGTAGATAAAACTAAAGTCTCATAAGGACATATTCTTTAAATATATAGCCAATGGATTAAAGAAAGTGGCATCAAGTGGAATCACCCATAAGGCACTTTCTTCCTCTCATTTTAATCTAATTTATGCATTGTTATGATAACCAAGTCACTCCTACCAAGTCTAGAATAAGGCATACAATAAAGAAGAATAGAATGCACTTCCAATTACATTTACACATGTAACACCCCAAAAAATTAGGTACATAGTGCATAGTTAGAGATAATTTAGCATCAATAATTGGAATTAGATGTAATCAAGTAGGATACCATCCTCACCTTTCTACACAATAAAATAAAAAATACTATTTTCTTTTGGTTCTTATCCGTTTATATACAAATATGAAATACAAAAAATGATGATGAAATAAAGATGGCTCCTATTTTATTTTGATTAAATCTAACTAATATATCACTAATATTATCTCAAAATAGTCAAAAATAATAAACAACCAAGAGAACTTATCTTGGAAATTGCAAAGACACTAGATCAAACTATTTACAAATATAAAAATTCAGAAGTATAAATCAAAATATCAATACTGTGACTAATTATGGAATCAAAAATTTATTCAATAAGAGAATCTAGATGTTTTTATTAAGAGAAAAGAAGGTTTTAAAGGACCCAAAACCTTTACAAAATAGAACTACAGATGTTCAAAACAACCCCCAAGGAAACAATGAGTAGACATAGAAAAACAAATATAAAAGACTAGCTGGGAGCCTATAGATTAGGTTGGGTTATTGTAGCAACTATAATTGCAAGCTGAGTGGATAGAAAAAAAGGGCAATTCTATGGATAGCCCTACTATTCTATGGCCCTATTATTCTATTATTCAATTCTATGGCACGCATCCTTAGAACAGTAGGGCATTGATTAATCAAGAGGTAGATTAGTTGCCCCTACTATTCTATGGGTGGAAAGCTGATTAATGGCAGCCCCTACCATTCTATAGGCCCCTACTATTTTATAGGGGTAAATTATGAACTATATCATCTTTTTCTATAGCGGGGGGCGGCGATCCGTTGATGATTCTAATCTATCTATCTATCTATGCTTGATCTTTCTAACTGGCTTGGATCTCACATCAATTGGATGGGTGGGAGGGCCCCTAAAATTCTATGGCCCTACTATTATAAAGGGGTAGCAGCCATGCACAGGTTCTTGAGTGTAAGGTAGGTTAGTTATACCATACCTTGTTGACTTCTACCTTGAGCGAGCGTAGCGAAGGCATATCTATAGATTCTAGTAGATAGACCCTTCTTAGATATATAGAGAGTATGACCCTTCTAAAGATTCTAGATAGTTATTTCTAGATAGATAGATAGTATGACCCTTCTTGGATAGATAGTATGACCCTTCTTAGATATATAATAGTTCCAAAGCTCAATCAAGATCAGGATCAAGATCAAGTCATGTAAACACTGGGCTCTAAATGATTAATAAATGAATGGGATTTCTATAGGTGGTAGGATGCTATGCTATGCTATTCTATAGTGGCTATGTCTCTTTCCATAGGACCGTAACCCCCCAACTATAATTAATACACCTGCTAGAATAAGCCCCCGCTAGAGTAAGCGAATACGCTAGAATAAGCGAATAAGCAATATAAAACCCCATAATTGAATCTGAGGGGGGGGCCGGGCCACCCACTAGGGGTGGGAACTTAGGAGGATATAGGGCCCCCTACTATTTGATCTAGTCCTCTTTTCTAGCCCCAGAGTGTCATCCACCACGTCCTTGTCAACATTAATTTCTGAAGTGCCCTTATCCTGCTCCAGCTTACCAACTAGAATTTTAGCATGCTCCATAGAAGCTTTCAGAATTTTATAGCTCCGCTCCGCCATATTTTTCAAAATTTCCTCCATTTTGTCCATTTTAGTCTCCATAGACATAATTTTCTTATCCATGTTACTATCCTTCCCATAGAGTTTCAACTGGGTAATCTTGTTCTCAATAGTATGGAATCTATCATGTAAGGAATCCTTCATATCTTCAACATGCTCAATGGATTGGGTCATCTCCTCATACACTTCGGGAAGGATTTATATTTTCCAAGGCCCATATCCTCAATGATTTGAAGGAAAATACAAAATGCCCTCACATCCTTCTTCAACTACAAATTGTCATCAATGATCCAATCAATAGTTTTACTGAAACTCCTCACTCTCGGTTTGCCAATCGAGATAGAAAGAGTGTCTCTGATTACATTATCCTTCAATGAATTCTCTTTACACTTCCCAATACCATGCTCCTAATCCATGGGATTCTTACCAATAATTTCCTCCTTCCCAGAATCTTTCACAACCTTTTTCACATTACCCTTGAACATCTTTTACATTTTCCCCCTGAACCACATCTTTATCCTCAATGGTTTTAATCTTAGAGGTTCAAGATTTCTTTCTCGATTGAGAAGTCTTCTCTTCCTCAACTAACTCAACATAATCCTGCTTCTCATCATTATTTGAGGAATCCATCACAATGTGGGACTTTTTCTCTCTTTGCTTGGGGCTTTTCTTTGAAGTAGAAGCCTTAGCCATTTTCTTTGGAGTCCATTTGCATTTTCCTTTAATGTCTTTAGAAGAGGAGTTCAATTCAGACATAGAATCACTCTCTAAACCCTTACCCACAGAGATTTCATCATCAATACCTTCCTCCTTTGAATTAGAGTTCTGAGATAGGGTGTGATCAATCTGCTTGGCCTTGAGGTGTTCATAAATTAGAACCATCAGACCCTGGTGCATGGCATGATCTCATTGTGGGTTTTCCTTATTTTCTTTCATGGTAGCATTCATGGAATAGAGTAAATATATGGTAGAGAAATTTTATCCCCATGATAGAAATGGTTAAGAAGAACAAAGTGATAACCATAAGCCCTAGTGTATCTTCTGTCAAGAGTAATATAATTCATAATAGCATAAAGAAATTTGCGCCAAGGGCTCTCAATTTTTTTGGGAGAGTAATAGGAATTAGCAGGCTTTATCAATTTCCTTTTCTCCTTGTCAGTCTTAGGAAAATGTTTGACAACTCCCTCTATCAGCTTATGATCCCTATAGAACTTACTTCCATCATGCGACAAAATAGTAATCTCAAAGATGAAGGATTCATCAACCTTAATAGTCTGATTCTCCATAGTCAAGCTACCATTCTAGTGTTTCATAAAATGTTTGGTAATGGAAAAATCCTTACTATGCATCCTCTCCATGTACATAGTTAAACCTCCTTCCATAAGAATGTCCCAGACCTCTTCCTTTTTCCTCCAGTCCTTGTTGGAGATCAGCTCCATTATTTTTCTATTGCCTCCCATTTCACAATCAAATCCTCTTCGATTAAGGTTTTTTCTCTCTAGAATTATGAGGTATCTTCGTCTCAGAGTAATTTCATAAGAAGCCAAGTGATAGATAGAACTTCAGATTACGGTCCCTATTTAAATAATAATGGATATCGATAACCCTTGTCATTTCATAATTCATTACTTGGATATGATTTTGACACATTGCGTGCTATGAACTTTATCACTAAAGATTAGTGATTTCAGCTCATACAGAAAATGATCCTCTATGTTCCATTTCTTGAGATCATTGCTCGTCACTGCCACATTGGCAGCCCAGTTATCCATGCCATTTATCTTTCTATAACCATGGGTAATAATATAATAATCAAAATTATTGATTATATCCCATGAGGCCTTCATAATGGTTGTGATAGTCCATGAGGGGTCACAATTTTTGGTTAGACATTTAACAATATTATTTGAGTCCCCTTCAACCCATATATTATTGCATTCCCATTTTTTAGCAAGGAGAAGATATTGATAAGCCACCATAACTTCTTCCTTATCATTAGTTTGAGTCCCTAAAGGAACAACAACAATCTCAATACAATTTCCTTCCTCATCCCTCAGAATAGCACCACAACCTCCAGGCCTTGGGTTACCTTTAGAGGCCCCATCAAAATTGATTTTCATCCAACCCTTTGGGGGCACTTGTTAAACAACTTCTTCCCTTTTGGTAGTGACATTATTCTTCTTATATCTTCCTCCAAGCTTCCACTTTTCTAAAATTTCCCCATATGTATTGCTAGTAGGCACATTCAGGTCTCCCATGATATACATATTCTCAAGAATATCTCTTTCAATTCTTTGGAAAACAACATTCATTGGAGAACACTTATCCCTAAAAATTATATCATTCCTCTCCTTCCATATTCCCCACAACATATGAGGCATATAGATTCTCTATAGATTTTTTATAGAGGGGTTTTTTGAAGGGCATTTCCAAGAAGAGTAGAAGGTTTTAATTTCCTCAGGGAAAACCCATTCCATCTTAAACATGTCCTACATACTGGACCACAAAGAGAAAAAAAATTAACAGTGGATGGAAATGTGTTCCATCATCTCTTCCTCATAACAACATACAGAACATCGATTAGGAATACTTAAGCCTTTGCCTTTCAAGTTTTCAATAGTTAGGATCTTATTTTGCAATAATATCAAAAAGAACATGTTAATCTTAGGGGTAAGACCTTTAATCCAAGAATTGGACCACTATGGGGACCCTTCTTGACTTTTAGACATTATATTGATCATGGAGGAGGTGTTAAAACATCCTTCAAAATTCATCTTCCATATCATAATATCTTCTTCTTCAGTAAGAATCATAGAAAATAAATGTCTTTTAGGCTTAATCATATTGGAGCTAATAAAATCTACGTCCCTCCACTTATCCTTATCCCAATAATCAGCAACATAATGACAAAACTTTGTTTTTCATTCCAAGGCATAAGGACCCCAATCAGAGTGGTTAATGAGAGGAACATCATCAAGCCAATGGTCTTCCCAAAAATACTCTCTCACTATTCCCAACCTTCCATTGAGTGCCCTTAATCATAAGATTTATGTTGGTGGTTGTATTCTTCCATATGTGATCCACTAGGTACAACATCAAAGTTTATAAATCTCTCTACAGTTGTGCAATTTCTAGTATATTTATTTCTCCATATGTGATTCCATTCACCATTTGAATGATAAACTCTCCATATTTGTTTTGAGAGTAAGGAAATGTTCATCACTCTTATTATGCTAAGACCTAATCCTCCCATATTTTTGGCTTCAAAACTTTGTCCCAGGCAATAAGAGATATTCTCTTTTTTTCCTCAACTCAAGTCAATAGAAAATTTCTTTGGATTTTTTCATTGGCATAAACATACTTTCCCAAGATCTTAAAGAGGCTTAGAGAATATATAGGAATACTCTACAGAGAAGCTTTGAGAAACTGAACTTTTCCAACTTGTCTTAGGATGATGCCTTTCTAGCTAGCTAACTTTTTATTGAAATTTTCCACTAAGGAGCTCCTGAAGGAATCTCAGGGATTGATACAGAGACAAAGACCCAAGTACATTGAAGGAAGAGTAGCAATTTGACATCCCAAAATTTTACTGATCCTCATTTGTCTATTATCGAGAGTTTTGATAAAGTAAACACTAATTTTGGTCCAATTGATAAGCTAACATGTTGTTGATCCATACTTATTGAAATTTTCTTTAAGAATCTTTGCTTCCGTTATAGTTGCCTCCCCCAAGATAATCAAATTATCAAAAAATCGCTAATGAGAGCAAACCCAAGAAGAGGACGAAGGGTGAAGCCCTTTGAAAGAACCAATGTCTACTAGATGAGAAATGTATCTTCCCAAACATTTTTCCAAAATTACAAACAGAATAGGAGATAGCAGGTCCACTTGTCTTAGAATTCTAGAGGATTTGAAGAAAGGAGAGGGAGTACCATTAATCATAACTAAGAAAGAAGTCAAGAAAACCAATTGCATTACCAGCCACACACTTCTCTTATTGAAGCCAAAAGCCAAAATATTTTTTTGCAAATAGTCCAGTCAACTCTATCATAAGCTTTAGAAAGATCTAGCTTGAGGATAAAGCCCTATTTTTTTGGTCATAAATAAGGAATGAATATTTTTATGGAAAGTGATTATGGAGTCAAGGATTTGTCTCCCCGACACAAAACCATTTTTTTTAGGAGATATGATGGAAGGAATTAAAGTAAGAATCCTAGAGGTGAGGATCTTAGAGATGATTTTATAAAAAGAATTTCAAAGAATGATAGGACGAACTAGATCCAAAGAATCAACACCTGTAACTTTGGGTATGATGACCAAAAAGGTACCTTTAATCTCCTTTAATATACTTTTATCCCCAAATAACACCTTGACAACCCAAGTAACATATTTACCCACTATGGACCAATACATCTGAAAGAAAAACATAGGGAAAACATCTGGACTTGGAGCCTTGTTTCCTTTGAAAGAAAAGAGAACTTTTTTAACTTCTTCCCCTGAGGGAATGACCCCAATAAAATAATTTTGGTCTTAATTGATAAGAGGAGGATTGAATTGAACCAATTATTCTTGAGTAGCCTGGTTCAGATTGAGGTCTTGAGAGAGAACATCAACAAAATAGCTTTTTGCCTCCTACCTTATATCATCCTCCTCTTCAATAGTGCCATGATTCAAAAATTAGTTTTGATATTTTGTTTGCAACTTTATGTTTCATAGTTGTCATGTGGAAATATCTAGTATTCCTATCCCCTTCAGACAACTAGAATGAGCACACTCTCTATTTCCAAAAGGTCTCTTCCTTAGCAATAATATCATGGTACCTCTTAAGAATTTTATTTTCATCAGAGATAGAGATAGTATTGTAACTATCTAGTTGAATTTGATCTTGAATTTTTTAAAGATTTGGAGAGAATATATTGCCAAAACACTCCTTATTCCAATTCCTAATACAATCCTTTACATGTTTAAGTTTCTTGACCTCTCTAAACATAGAAGTCCCATCCACATGAAACTGCCACCATTCTTTTATTTTATAAATGAGGATGCATAGTCCACATCTTCTCAAATATAAAAGAGAAACGTCTTCTACATTTAATAGAATCAGCTAAGAAAAAAATAGGTTAGTGATCCAATCCAACTCTAACATGGTTGATAAAGAGAAAAAGTAGTAAACATACCAGTCATTGGAAATCAGATCTCTATCCAGACGAACTTGAATCGATTCTTGACCACATATTCTATTAGTCCAAGTGTACTCAACACCCTGAAGGTCCAAATCATGGAGTGATTGAGAGTTGATGAAGTCCTCCAAGTCCATTCCAATCTTGAGTTGAGAAGGACATCCCCCATATTTTTCATGTTCCTTTAGAGGGGTATGTTGACGGGGTTTTGCTGACCGGGTCCGCCAACAGTCATAAGTTGTCACCGGGTTCCAGAGTCTGGAGGGATCGGCCAACTCCACCTGCAAAGGTTGTCTGGGGGAAATAAATCCTCTGGGCCTTCAAGCACCTGGGTGTTGGGTCACGACGGTGCGGGACTCGGTTGGGAGAGGTGACTGTTTTCGAGGGGGATAGCTGGTTACTTCAACTCATTCTCCTGAAGATTCAGAATAATAAGGGTTTCCCGGAGTATTCCACACTTATAAAATAAAATGAAAAAGATCCTATAGGGTTAGGAACATTTATCTAACTATAGTCATGCTGAAAAGTCCGAAACATCAACAAAACTCTGAAAGACTACACTAAATACCGAAGAAATACACAACCATTAGTTAGCATTTTATCAGTAGCGAAAATAAAGAGGTCGTTAATCTACTTTAACATATCAGAGTGAAGGACATACAGAACATCAAAACATGAAATACCATTAACTCAGAAGCAGAGACGTTAACAACTTCATTGCCAAGGATCCTTCCTTCTTCATTAATGTAGTCCAGCAAGCACTGGTGCGTGATACAATGGTCGCTCCAATGGAGCATTGAGCTCTGCAACTGAAACCAGAAAATTAATTTTGCTATTTCTTATGGACAACAAAATCATCAATTTCGCCGACCCTTGGAAATGGGCCGATCTACCTATTTATACAACTATTTCTAACCCTAACCCTATTTTACTACTCTTTAATAAAATACAATATCTGGGGGCCGGTACTACCTGCGCCACCCTACAAAAGACCTAGAGACAGAATAGATCTGCCATGTCAAAAGAAGAAGACAAGAATATACATCGGAAGAATTGGCCTCGAGAAGAGAGCCAAAGAGGGGAAAGAAGGAAGTAGGTCCCCCGGGGATCGAGGCTACATGCCTCATAAATGGGAAATGCGGCACCCTGTCTCCAATGTGCCAGGTGTACCTTTGAATGATGCCTCGGGAAGATCACCCTGTCAGAAACCACCTGCCGAGCCAATGCCTCTTGATGAGTCTAACTACCCTCTGACAGTCTTTATTAACCACCTCTGAAAGTGACCAGTCGACCTCGGGGACCGAGACACAGATCACTTTTAAAGAATACAAAATTGTGGATCCGGGACTCCGGGATCTAGGGACTTACGTCCCCAAAAGAATAAAGAATGTTGAATGCTCAAATTTCCCTGGTTCCCAGAGAACGCTCAAGGCTATTTATTATCGTTGAAGGCCTGAAGGATGCGGAAAATGCCATCTTCATCAATTTTCCTTAGGCTGGCCCTTCTGTGTCTGGCCACTTCAACTTGTTCCGCCAAGTCCGAAACATTATTTCGGAACTCATCTGCCATCCTTGCAGCATCATGACCCTTAAGGACCATTTTGGTCAGATTTTCCATTCGGGTCCCATCCATCCCCTCCGGGGATTGATACCGGGAGGCCATTCTTTCATCAAAATTCCCCAATACTGACTCCTCGGGGGTATAAGTATTTGTGCCAAGGGGATCAACCCCGGAAGCTTTTGTTACAAAGGACCTATATAGATTGGAAGAATGCTTTAATGTGTTTACCTTATCCTATAAAGACTCTACCAGTTGCTTGGTTACCTCCAATGTGAGGTCCAGTCTAGAGTGCTGAGCCTTTACGAAATCAAATGATTCCTCACCCAGAATTCCGGATTCAGAAATTATGTCTTCTCCCAGGGTGAGGAGCTCTTCGAACTCCACCTTCCACGCCTGGTAATTCTCGGCGTCACTCTCCCACTGCTCAATCAGTGCTTTTGCCTAAAAAATAATCTGCCAAGCCGTATACAAATCTGGGAGAGTGGCCGCCAGGAAACGCCGGGTGTTTCCTATTTGTAGAGCGACCCAATCGTCTACTGCCTAGGCCTTCTTCTTCATTACACGTAGGGAGTCTATGTCGCTCTGCGGTAATTCCTCTGATGTGGAGGTCTGTGGAGGGGCAACATTGAGGGGTCAGGCCAGCTCTGTAAGCAACCCCATGAGGTTTGCATTCTTCTCCTTTTCTGCCTTGAGCCTCTGGGCCTCTTTTTCATATCAGGCCTCCACTGCCCTTGCTGCTTCTTTTAGCAGGTCCACTTCACCCTGCTTTCCTCTTTTGCCCAAGGATACCTCTGCGATATTGTAATCCGCGGGATCCACGGTCACTTCATCGGCGTCTGGGGGAGGAGTTGCCACCACCGCAACTGTTTCTTTGCCTGGCCCAGTTTGAAGGGTATGAACTTTCTGGGCCTTCTTCGCCTTCTTCTTCCCGGTCTTTCAGGTCCACAGCCTCTTGTTCTTGCTCTGGGACTTCTGTCCCTACTTGCGTATCGCCCTCTTGTAGATTTCTGAACTCATCGGCTGCGAACATGTCAAACTCCTCTTCTGGAGGGGGACTGGCTGGGATATCTTCCTGTTCTGTTTCCTTCTCTAGTTCCGGGGAACTAGAGGAAAGGATCTCTACTTCTTTTGGGAGGGAAGCCCTGGGCGCCGGTTCTGCCTTGGGCTATTTTATGTGCTTTCTCTTCCTCTAGGTGATCAAAGGCGGCCCTGCATCTGCTATTGCTGCTGCCTCCAGAGGATCCACCCCTATCGCCTTCGCCATTAAGGCAGCCAGTGATGGGGAGGAAGGAGGACGAATCAGTCCGGCCATTAGTGGGGGTGTGGCAAGCCTTGTGATCAATTGCTCCCTCATTTGTTGGGAGGCCGCTATAGATTGCCTAATATGTTCTTGAATGGGGACTTGCTACGTGGGGGGAGTTGTCTCTATCCCTTTTCCTTTATCTGCACCTTGCGCAGAAGTCCCGGCCCCCAGAGTCAACCTTGGTAATGTTGGTGGTGCTTTTGTTACCGGCTTGGAGGCTAGGCGCACACTCCCGGGGCATGCCTTCTTAAAATAGGCATGACTTCTCTCGACCACCTCCCAAGTGAAGTCCTTAATTGTGTAGTCCTCCTGGACAGCCCAATTCATTGGTGCCAGGGGCATTTTGTCTATCCCCTTCTCTTTATACTAGGGATCTATGGCGGGGGTGTCATCTGAAAAGCCTATCGGGAACCTCCAGAGCTTTAGCTCCTGAATCATTTTGGTCGTCATCCTATCATAATGCCGGCTGCGCACATCCATATCATCCTGGAAATCTTCCCAGAAGTCTTCTATGTGTGCGTGGTGGGGGTCCGCAGCTCGGGGTAGTGTCGTTGCAATTCTGCCATGCGGATCAAAATTTTTCCGTGCCAGATAAAATTCCTGCAAGTTGTAACATTGAAGCTCATTATCTGCCTCCTTCACAGCGGCCAGATTGCAGGTGTAGTTCCCACAGGAGATTGGGAATGAAATGTTTGGGACCTTTTTGTGGGCCAAGAGGGTATGCAGCTCCATCATCTGCCGACAATATTCCAGCAGCATGATCTTGTCCCCACAATGTTTGGGCAACAAGTAGGGTTTCCCAGAGAAGTCGGCGACCCTAATGTAAGTGTGTTGTTGGAACTGGATGTAGTAGTTCCCATAACTACTAACCAATTTCATCGCCTTAGTAGACAGGCGGTATCCGGCATCCCGGGTGGGTGTGAGCAAATGATAGTAAACGAAGGAGTCATTTACCCGGTAGTAACTGGGGAAGCTGGCTTCCCATTGAATCTGTGGGAAATTGTCCCACAGTGCCTTCTGTCCCCGGCCAAGTCTGAGAACGCCATCTGTAAGTAGGCCATTGGAGTGGGGCCTCTATTGGGCCAGAGCCCAGAAAACATAAGAAGTCATGTAGAACTTCTTATTCTTGTTCAGCTGTCAGAACTGGGAGTCGACATGGTTGGAAATTATGGTTGCCCAGTCGAAGAACTCTCCCTTAGTGGAGATTCCCAGGAGGAAATAGTACATCCACTTTGCAAAATCCTAGGCGGAGGGTTGCCCAAATACCCGGGCCAATGCTATCATCCCCATTTGGATGCTTTCCTTGAATTCAGAGCGAGGGATATCTATTTTAATTCTTTTTGGATCCCTCTTTGGGACCTTCAGCCAGTGAGTGTTCATGTACACCCGGGCGGCATGCTCCAGTTGGTTGAATTGTTTCAAGGCCTCTGTCCTTGTGAGCACCAAGGATCTCTCAAATTGCGGGATTCCCAGGCCTGCTTGGAAAGTAACTGGATCAAGGGACACCAGTGGAGTGGGGAATCCCGACGGTTCTGCTGGTGCTAACATGAAGGCCCGGACAGAAGAGTTATAGTGGGCCACCAGAGTAAGAACAAGCTCCGGAGACTGCACGAAGCATGGGAAGCAAGCTTCCCAAAGAATTCCAGAACCTCTGACGTTGGTCGCAATCGTATCTCCAGCCTATCATTGTATATGCATTATCTTTACTAGAGCCTGCATTTCTGCCCAAGTTTCGACACTGGGGTCGGTCATAAATTTCACCTGAGACTCAATCTTTGAGCCCACAATCTCCTCACCCTGCATATACTTCATGGTGAGGGGGAGCTTTGCCAGGGCCTTCTCTATCTTAGACTTTGCCACTGCCCTGGTCTCGGTTGTGGATGACAACTTCGGACTTCCGGGAGGAGATGAGGTGGATGCTTCAAACATGGTTATAAAGTGAAGTCCGGACCTGCGAGAAAAGAGACCGTCAGAACATTTTTATCAAAATAAATCAGTAACTCTGGGGTCCGGAGTTCTTACCACCGCGCCGTTTGCTTTTCCTGAAAAGTTAGTTTTTTGCATAAGTATCCAAAAAGCAAAACATAAACTAGCATTTTCATTATATCTCCGGGTCTGGGAAATTTTGTCACACTTGACGAAGACATGGGATGAATGACGGGAAGGGGGCCCAAAGCCCGGAGAAATGACCGTTAGTAAAGAAGAATGTGGAAGCAGGTCCACATGGACGCCACTTGCGCTAGCATTGAATTGATGGGATGGCACTGGCGGCGGAGTCGACTGTTCGAACGTGCGAAAAGGGAAAGCCACTTGGCCAGAAGTAATTGCGCGCATGGGAAATAAATGAGGCTCTGACAGCCTTGATGGAGGAGAGAGAAAACTGCCTGTTTGAAACTGGCCAAGAGCCGAGTTTCAAACAGGTGGTTTTCTACCTCGAAGCAAACTTGAAGTGAAAAACCAATAGCAAGGGTGACTGGACCAGCTTGTCGAGCCACCCGGAAGGATATACATAGAGCTCAAGGGTATATACATGGGAAGGAGGGATATATACAAGGGTTACCTACAAAAATATACATATATATATGAATATACACGCGGACGACTCCCACGGGAAAAACCAGACAAAGCTGAAACAAGAATATACAGTTATTTACATCATGTACATGCTATCTACAAGCTATTCACAAAATATTTACAAACTATCTACACCTGCACAAAAGGCGGAAAACCTTCTAGCAGAGCTGAGCCACCAGCAAGCGGCAAAACCAGAAGACCAAAGGAACAACAGAGAAACAAAGCAAACGAAAAAAAGCCAACTGAAAGAAAAAAAACCAGAAAATGAAAGCAAAGCGAAGAGGAGGGAAGCAGAGAAACCAACCTAAACACGCAGAAGGTGGAGGAAGGGAAGATTACCAGGAGAAATCTACAACAGCTTCAAATTGTCAAGCTGTCAAGAACACCACCATGGAGCACTATCGTACGTCTGAGAACACTAGAAGGTGTTAAGCTTTGATTATCACAAATCTCTCTGTAACTGTTCTGCTAATTGCTTTGAAAATCTCTCTATTTCTCTCTAAGTGCTCAAAGATTTTAATCGCGGTAACTGTGAAAATGATAGGCGAGTCTATTTATACCCGCGGTAAAAAGTAATCCTCCCCACTCTGGAAATTTCAGGTTAGGCAAAACACCCGGACTCCGGGCCCGGGGATTCCTTACGATGATATTCCTAAAACTTAGGAACATCATCACAAACAATCCCGGAGTCCGGAATCAAGCTTCCAACCAAAAGGCAACCTCCAGGATCCGGGATCCTAGAGGGGAAAAGTGAACCAAGGAAATGACACACTCCGGGGAAGAAAACCCTGGAGAAAGAAAGCAAGAAGGAAAAGAAAGACAAGGCAAAACCGCAACAAAAAGCAAAGCAAAAGAAAAAAAAAGGGGGACCCAACATTTTGCACACAAAATGTAGGGACGGGGATGCAGGGCATAATAGGGTATTAAAGTCTCCCATTATTAACCAACTATCATCTTTGAAACTGGATTTGATCGCTGCCAATATTTTCCAAAATTTACTTCTCCCCTTAAAAGTATTTGGCACGTAGATTTTAGTAAGAACCCAAGATGTGGCATCTTTAATATGCTGAAATTTAATACAATCCATGGTATTATCTTGGATAATGACATCACCTCTAATGACATTAAAGTTCCAGAAGGTAACAATGTCACTAGACGCACCTTCTGAACTACCACCATTAACCCCTCCATTCTTAAGAAAATTAATCAATTCAACCTTTTCTTTTGTCATCTTAGTTTATTGAATAAGGAAAATGTCTGGATTATGATCCCTTATCATATTCCTAACAATTTCTTTCTTATGAGGGCTATTCAACCCTTTTATATTCCAAGGTATTACTTTCATTTCTTCTTTAGAGAGAACACCTTAGTGAGGGTTTTTTGCGTTCCATCTGCTATATTTTTGTTATCCTCCGCACTTCTCTTCTTAGAGTTTGAGGGTCTTTCCAGAGGTGATGGAATCTTCCCAACATATGCTACCAATCTAACTGAAGATATGGTATTCTTTGGATTTTTTGGGATAACCATAATTTTTTTTTCATTTAGGTTTTTTGTGCTCTGATTTTGAGGAAGAAGTCCCATTCAAATCCACATTCTCCTTTCCCAAATCCTTCTTTATTTCCATTACATCTCCTCATTTATCTGAGATAGGGAAAGTACTCTTCACCAAATCCATAGTATTCTAAGATCGATCAGATAGGCTAGGATCTAGAATATTACAATGTTGGGCTTCCTATAGAGATTCTTCCTCCCCCTCAAAGCTAGATGTAGATTCATCATCTTCTTCACTTGAATCTTGAATCTCTCCTTCTTCATCTTGGTGGTTCTCTCAAAGGAATAAGTGTTATCCCTTCAATACCATTATCAAAAGAGTCAACCACAACCTATAATAAGGGATCATCTTCTTTTGAGTTAGAAATCTCATCCTCTTTGAGATTCTCCTATGTTTTATCTTCTATGGTGTTCTATTCATGTGGTTTAATTTTAGGAGACCCATCCCCTCTTTTTGGGTTCTCATATCGTGCATTGGTTATTCCTTTAATAGATTCAATAGATAAATATATGTTTCATTTTTCTCTTTCGCCTGCCAGATTTTCCTTATTTTTGGCTTGTCTATTTTCTTCTCTTTAAGTGGCTTGGAGGGGAATCTCTTGGCCTAGTGGCCCACCTTCTTACAGTGAAAAAAGAAAAAGGGATAGATTCATATTCCACCTGTTGATCCCATTTTCCCAATTTTGATAGAGTCAAGCATATCGGCATCATGGACTATGCCCACATAGATTCTAGCATTAGTGAGCCTTCTCCTTGAGGCCATCACCCGGTCAATGGAAAAGAGATTTCCAAAATAACTAGCTATCCATGAGAAGATAACCTCTACCCAATATTCCATAGGTAGAACTAGAAGCTTGATCCAAATGGGAACTTGAGCTAGCAATGATTCATCATTAAGATTCATGTTTGGGTAGAATTTTTGAAGGACTAAAGTGGTTTTTCCAACCATCCAAGGACCCCCACATAGGATCCTAGCTTTATCTTCTTTATAGGAAAATGCAAAAGAGAAAAAACCCTTAGCCATAGCGGTAATATGCACCTGGCGTTTGAAAAACCACTTCCTTTCAACATAAGCTCTGACCACCTCTATATTGGGTCTAGGTCCTAAAAACCTCACAACTAGGAAGTTCCCCATTAAAAATATATTATGATTTATAACCATATCCAAGATAGAGATAGAAAATTTACCAGTCACCGGATTAGAGATATTTTTTACTTTAGCTAGGGAAGACTTACTAGAAGGTTTGATTATGAATAAAGAGGACCATTTGTTCTACTGAAAGCCAGCACCAGAATCACGAGCATCTCCTTGGATGCGACCCCCTCCCATGTCCCCAAGGATTAGTTAAATCTCTGACATAGAATCAGGGGGTTTGTCTGACTACCCAGGGACCTCCATGTTGTCCTTTCCCCATCAACATATTGTGCTATAGCATGGGAAGAGTTCCCGCCCAACGCACAATTCAAGTTTTAAATCCACCCGCTCTCTCATCCGCTCTCTCTAACACTCGCCATGTTAATTTGTTAAGAGAATATAGATGTAGTTATGTTTTTGGGTGGCCTAATAGGAAAATAATCAGAATTAGATGTTCTTGAAATTGTATAATTTTGGAGCTTTATTATCAAAAGAGTCAATTATACCTAAAACCTTACACTATATATGATAGCCTTGATATTTCCTAATAAACATTGTGATGATACCTAGTAGGGGGGAAATTGCGATATTTCTATTAGGATCCACTTGTGTAGTTTTTGAGTCAAAATCATTGACTTTCTATGGAAAATGCCTCCTACTTATTGTTTGTGTGATTTTTGTACCTGTTAAGAGAGACACAACACTTCAATAGATCATTGCATTAGTGAAAACAAAAGATTAGCAATCATAGAAATCACCAAAATTGATCTATTTCTTCCTATCTAGGAGGAGTATGAGAAATGACATAATAGCCCTCAGATTATGCATATTGCAATGACATATACAATCTAAGAATGGAAGATTCAAATAAAAACTAATCTAAATGATTAAGAAACATGCATTCTAGCAGTAGAAATGAAGATTATAGAAATACAAGTAAGAAAGAAGCTAAAATGCAATATGAAAGTCCTAAATTAGAGCAACATGAGTTTGCTCCTTCAATCCTCCAAATGTGGGCAGCATAAGAATGCTTTCAAATCTTCAAAATTCAGGGGCATTACAACAATACATTTCAAAAATCAAGGGCCATTTGAGCTCAAAATCCATCCAATTTATAGAAGAATGGGGAGAGAGAGAGGAGACAAGGTTCATTAATGGAGGTGTAAAACCCATTAATGAGGTGTAAGAGGCATTAATGCCAAAGGCATTGACGAAGCATGGTGGAAGGAATATGTATTAAATGAAAGAATTTAAGAGGAATGGTGAGGGGTGTAGGTCCAAGCTTGAGAAGGTGCACTTTAGAGGGAGCCAAGCTTGAGAAAGTTGACTTTCTCAAGTGGGTTGAATTCCTAATCACAGATTTAGGAATGTGACAAGCTTAAGGGTAGGTTAGGATTAGGATTAAGGCTTAAGGCATGTGATTAAGGCGATAGAGATGGGAGGAGAGAGAATGAGTGGAGGGGGGATTAGATAATTAGGGTTAATTAGCTAATTAAGAAGAATTAGCATGTGAGAAGGGGTTGGGATGAGTTTGAACTCATGGTTGGGTAGTTGAGATTGGTTAGGTCTGAGGGAATATTAATGAAATGAATTGTTGTAATAGCATATTCACTCAATAATAGGGATTTAATTAATCATCTAAGCTTTTGATTGCTTTGTAATAATTAATTAGGACTATATCCAAATTGAATAAATTAGGCTAGGGGATTGATTTTGCAAGTGATGAGGTATGATTAGGATTTCATTATTTCCTTTTAAATTAATTACCTTAGCCATGTTTTGATTTCAATTGATTTGAATTGAATTGATTTGATTAGATTGGATAAATTGATTAATGTAAATTAGTGATTAGATCACTTAGGAGATTAAATTTGATTTGAATGAATTATGCTAGTTGATTGAAGAGTTATCTGGACATAATTGGGGGTATGATCACACTTGGGGAAAATAGGGTCTATGGTCAGAGCAAACCAAATCTAGATGGTTACATTTTCCCCTCTTTGAATTGATGTGCGAGCAACACATTGATTCAAAGAAAGATTTTGATGTTGAATTTAGAAAGATTGAGAATTTTGCTCACGATCGAACGAAATGCCTAATGAGATCAGTCTCACACTTGATCAAACTAAACTAATAGTATTGATTTTGAACTTGGTTGTCATCCAAAGATCAATAAAAGATCTTAAAGATATCAATTCTGAACTTGGTTGTCATCCAAAGATTGATAATACTGATTTAGAACTTGGTTGTCATCCAAAAGTCACTATGAAGCTATGAGGAGCTTAGAAAGATTCTTTTAAAATGAGGAAACACAAGATATATAGCTTATGAGAACCAAATATTTCTATCCAATAGTCCCGACTTAGTCAAGAAAACTGTCATGACCCTAGTTTGTTTGATAACGAAGTCATTTTTAATGTTGTTTTGAGAAAGAATTTAATTGATGATAGTGTGATCATGCCCCCTCAGGAACAAAATCGAAGGAAGAATAATAAAATCCCTCTGTTGAAATGATGTATCACTTAAAGGGAGCGGTTAGGTCAAGAAAGAATGGATTTAGAAGAAGTGAAGGAACAAAGGTGTGTTTAGAGAAAACACACATTTTACCAGTTTAATTACATTTAAAATGTGAGTTCGATTTTGTTCCCAATTGATCAAAGATTTTGGGAATCATGGATACGTAAATATCTTGGATTTCAAATGAAATAAAAATAGAAAGTAGTTTGAGCTCAAACCCTTATTTTGTTCTTTGTAAAAAAGAAGCATGCAATCTCTAAATGCATCTATATGCAGACTCTTAGGACTGTCATTGATTTGCAGATATTGGATCATTTTTATCATCATTGGGTGCTTTTCAGAATAATTACCACCTAATAGTACAAAAATCACTAATACCCACTGATATTATTAAATTATGAATACTATATTTATTTGGATGTAATGTCGGAAATAGACTTAGGCATCAAGGCATAGAAGCAGGGATAACAAAATAGTCACCTTCCTTTTACTATATCAGATTATGTGTAAGGTAAGATATTGGACCCGCAATGACATTGAAAATTCATATCCTTGGGTACATTATGCTTTGTATACCTTAGTGAGAATCTGAGTTTTTAGAAAATAGACAAGAAAATTGTTTCAACCTCACCGTAGTTTACACATAACAAAGATCGAGACATATGCGGCTATGCACTCATAACAGCAGCTCTTACCATAAACATCCAAGTTAGGTGAAATGTATAGGATAATTTGGAACAATCACTGTATGTAGAAAACCAAGAAAACATTATACCTCCTGTCCTTGTGACTCTTTGTCTTTGCGCAGATGTCATGGAGTAACTCGGAAGACATAACAACTATCAATCGCAAATCAAGCAAATAAAATTCATAACTGCTTAGATGCCCCTAGTTAAATCATCATCGAAACATAAAAAAGTCATAATCAAACCAAGATCAAACTATGTTTAAGTAGTATTTGAGAAATACTATTGATTCATTTTTTAAGCATAGTAGAGATTCATCAATCAAAAATTTGAAATTCAAGAAAATATGTTGTTCCATGTTTGTGTATAACATTGTTCCTGTTTGTAATCCAATGTAGGTCTTAGGAACATCATTCATGTTAGTGCAATGTTTTTTCCAGTTAGGTGGTTCATAAAGATGCACCCTTGTTTCATGAAAGTGATAGTTCGGTGTAAGCATCGAGAAGCATTGTGCCATGAGACAAACCATCCTATGATGATCTAGTAGACGCGACCTAACATGCTGACAAAGATGCCCCTAGTGAAGAATGACTTGATCCTAAGATAGAAATGTAGACAAATCCCAAGCAAGGATAAGATTTTTGTATGGAATAAGAATCATTAAATAGCACAGGTTCAAGTATGAAGATTTAGTGTTGCCAGTGTATTCATAGATAGAGCACAGAGTTCGAGCAATGCCTATTTGCCACTATGCAGAAGATTTATAAAAGATTACCAATTCTCAAGCATGATCATATTTGTGTGCCCCCAATGTCTGGAAAGATGTAGGGTGTTATGAATGGATTGATAGATTAGAAGTGGATCGGCCATGATGGATGAAGTGGGTGAATGTCACCCTCAAGAACAATCTTCTCAAGATTACCGAAGCTAGGGGAGAATAATATAGCAATGTAGGCTCATAAAGTCGTATCAAATCTCATATAGGATAATGAACTGATGTCATGAAAAGTATGTAGAATATCATGTAGTCCAAAAGAGTGGACATATCAAGAGAGTTCTTAGAACTTGTTTTTCATTTTATTTTTTTCTTCCTTTTGATCAAGACCAAGGGGTAAAATGATAGGATAACACCATCAAAATAAGGGATGATGTAGGATTAGTGCGAGGATAGTGAATTTGGACTTGGGATAAGAAAGATCATGATTGTGAGCAACGTACAAGATCAAGTGAGTAAGATATACAATTTTTTCATGAATAGGCCCAACCTTGTCAAGATCATCAGACGGAAAATGGATGAAAGATATGAGGGGTATGATGTCATGGAAGGAACTTGCCTCCAAGTGAAGAGTGCAAGTAGAAGGAATTATGTGTAACACCTATTTGCCAGGTTTTCATCATGGTACTTATCTGAGGCACCACAAGAAGTGGTTTTCACCATAGGATGAATCTTTTTCTCTTTACTTTTGCTACCAAGGCGCCTGTTTACCAGGTTTTCACTGAGATACTTTTTTTTTGGATTTCAAGGAGGAACCTATGCATCTTTCTCTGGGGATAGTTCTCTTTTGAAAGATATTATATGATAGGCCAAGAACACTGAAAGTATGCTCAAAGATGTTGATAGGGTGAAAAAAGCTATGAAATGGAGGATAAGGAAGATGGAAGCCAAGATTTTATGCAATGGACTGGATGAGAGGAAAAGAAGGAATGTAAGGACCCAATATGGAAGGATAGTAGGTGACAAGATCAACATGAACACACTCTTTGAAGGGTAGTGTATGGATTGAGTCTTTGATGTATGAATGGATAGTGATCTTGGTACATACAGACCCAAGATGGAGGAAGTTTTTAAGGCAATGGATTTTGGGACATGAGGACCCAAAATAGAGTTAGAATATGGATAGTGTGTGAAAGAAGATGAAGTGGAAGCCTTTGGAAGCTTGGATGCCAATTCTGATTTTTCCTTTTTGTTCAAGCCTTTTAAGAGAGACTTGGGAATCCACATAACTTTTGATTTTCCTTTGATTTTGGATGATTTAGAACATAATTCTTCCATGATGGATTTAGAAACCCATATTTTCTTTGATTTTATACTTTTCTTAGTGTTGGAACATACTTCTGCCATGATGGATTTAGGAACCCATATTTTCTTTGATATTATGTTCTTATCTATGGACCTTTGTGGTCCCTTGAATGTTTCCTTTTTCTTTATATTCACATGTTGATTAGATTGGATATAGTGATCTTCATATGTGAGTGGATTCTTGAATTTCTGATTTCTTTGTTTGACATCCAAATTGCTTCCAAACGACTTGGGATTTATGGATGAATAAGACCGATATGGATGGTTCATATGGATGTGTTGATATGGAGGTTTCAAAGATGCATGTTTTTGTTGATCTTGATAGGAGATAGGATAAGTGGATGATAACCTAGAAGTGGAAGATGGAGGGATATATGGGCCCGATATAGATGGAAGGTTTGAAGCTTTTTTCTTTTGAACATATGGACTAAGGATAGATTTGGAAGATGGAGAAGGTTGATTCTTGCATGCAAATGGAGGAATATAAGGTGTGAAATGAGTATCAACATCTTTAGAGTGAGCTTCCCAGCTAAGGATCTTTTGTCTAAAATTCATCTTTATACCCATAGGCTCATGTGTAACTTTGATAGGAGCCATTTTAACCAGAACCCTTGATACTTGAGGAAACTTATTGTCATGTAAGGGTTTTGGAGGAATAATGGTTTCTTGAGGTAGATATGGAGGTTTATATGAAAGATATGATGCAAAATGCTGATCTTGACAAGGGTCTTTGTATAATGCAGGAAGAGTACCTTGCTCTTGATTTTCAATAGGATTTTTAGAAGTATTAAGATCTTTCTTAGGAGATGAAGGGCTATGTAGCTCTTGAGAAGGAGGAATATCTTTTTGAAGGAAATGAAAAGATATGAGGGGATCATCTTCAGATTGTAGGGATATGGGATCTTCGTCAAATGTTGGAGGGGATACGATAATATCTTGATCTTGATCATTAGTAAGACTTGTTTCTTTATTTTTTTCATTATCCTCTTGACATGGGTCCAATCGAAAGGAAAAGATATGAGTTTTAATCTTCATGAGGGATTCTTGAAGGATTGCAGGGGAATTATCCAAAATAGGCCTTGAAGTATATGAAAGCTTAGGGTCTTTGATCTTAGGAGCATAGAATGTACTTTCTACAAGATATAGATTAGCTTGGATTTCTTTTAAAGGCATCCCTTGAGGGTAGACATAGTTATCATGAAAAGCATTAGGATCTTTGTGTGATGGAGGATATTTGGATATCCTTGAAGCTTTGTCACATGGAGGAATAGTGGAAGAAGTAGAAGTAGCATGTAGCTCATTTCTAGACATAGGTTCATGATTTTGATCATGCTTGGGATTGGTATCTTCATTTGATAATTCATTAGTATCTTCAACTTTGATCATGGCATCATCAATTAGATCTTGGATTTTATGTTTTAACTCCATGCAATGTGAAGTTTTATGCTCATTATTTTGATGATAGGCACAGTGGGTACTCACAAATGACATTCCACATGAGGTGGTTTGAGGCAATGTGATGATATTGTTTTCAAGAAGCTCTGCCAGCATTGTTGTATAAGATCATCTCAAAGGAGTAAGTTCTCTATCCCTTGGACATGTAGATCCACTTGAACTCTCCAAAGAGATGTTGGATTCAAGATTATGAGGACGTTGATCAAATATAGGATCGACATGATCCTGTGAAATAATCTCTTGATCAAAGATGGGATTACCATGAGTAGGTTTCTCCTTTTTTGAAGAATGTGAAGACATGTGTGTCGTATGATCATAGAGAAGAGGAAAGATTGATCTTAGTGAAGACCCTTTTGATGAGGTATCTTTTTCTTCTTTTAAGTCTTGAATTTCATATTTCAAAGCTTGCATTTTATTATATAGGGTCTTAATGAGAATCTCTTCTTCCTTGTTGTTAAGACCATCAGGTTTATCCCATGTGTTTATAGCCATCATAAGATTGTCTTGATCAAAGTCTGAGAATGGTGCAAAAAGGATTTCCAAATTGTCCCCAAATGTGTGAGTTTGGGTTTGATGTTTTAAAGTGATTGATTCTAGTGTCAAAGGGTTAGAATGCCCTGATAGTGAGCAGGGAACCAATGAAAGTTGATTGTTTGAAGTAAGTGAATCCAACATTAGAGGGTGTTAGAGTGCGCTAATAGTGAGCTAGGAATCAATTTTATTTTTTTGAGTGTAAGCACCACATGATGTGGGACCAACTGTGAAGATCCAAAAGGACATGCAAGGGAGACTTATAAGCAAGTTGTGAAACAATGACAAATGGGCCAGTAAAAGAAACATGACCGGACTGAAGAGCCAAAAGGGTATCAAAAAGTACTAAATTCTTCTGAGAAACAAGTATGCAAGTGCCCACTGTCCTAGATGTGACACTCTGAATGCGAGGTTTTTCTTAACCAAATGCGAGCCTTCTTCCTAGATACGATGAAATACTGTTTTGAAGTTTGTGCAAATTTGTCTGATAATAGGGTGTGTTTGCATCTTTATAGTGAGTTAAAAATACAACATGTAGCCAAAGGATTGAATTTTTTTGCTTGTTTGAAGGTTTTATCTTTTTAATGATTTTCAGTCACATCAAGTATTGTTGCATTGTTAAAGGGGAACAAACACATCCTTATGCCCTATTTTCTAAGTAGAGGATGAAAATTCTTGCTCGTTGACTTAGGTACACACTCAAATGCTAATTAGAATATGGCCATCACCAAGCACGCAATGACTCCAGCCATGATACCATATTAGCTGAATCCAAACACAAGTGAGGGCATGATATGACAAGTGTCTTGGGGAAAATAATTTTTTCCTTGTACAAGGATTATCACCCTTTTGAGGATGAATCAAGTAGTTTGTCTACAAAGTTAGTTGTTTATGATGGGGAAATCTACTTGAAACCGTCTCCCCTAGAATTGCACAAGGCAAAATTGAGGCATCTAGCCCTATGAGTACTCAAATATGTGTAGTCTTGCAAGAAAGATTCAAGTGGCTCTGATCTACACATACCCAAGCATGTTCAAGGAATGATGTAAAAATTCAAGGAACAAAACTGACTCCTTCTTCCGAGGCTTTGGCCTATGAGGAAGTAATTATTTATAGTGAGTTGGAAGGATTGGCGTAAAACTTGTCCTCACTTGGGTCATTCCCAGGAGATTTTTTCCTCAACCCAAAGGCCCTCTACTGTTTAATGAGAATACAAAGGATTGGCAAGCTTAGGATTTCTAGATTATTTATTCTTCAAAAGAAGAAGAGCATACTCTCCTAGTCCATGTCATTTTCTCCCAAAACACTCAAATCAGTGTTCATTCCTTCAAGCTATGTTGAGCTCAACTTAGATATTCCTAGATTATGAAAAACATTGCATGCAAAAGTAAAGTTTTATTGTTCAGTTGACCACAATTCTTTAGTGCTTTGTTTGTTCAATTACTATCCTGAAATGAATTAAATGATTGAACTTGTCCATTCACCACAAGATTTTAATGCTTTGATTTTTCAGTTACTATCTAAAAATGAAATTAAACTGCGTGTTTATTTGCCTTGATCAGTTACTCCAAATTCCTTTCAAATCATAAATTGACTTGTGAGTTTCTGATTTTCCTTAAAAAGGAAAAGAGCATATTCCTCTGGTCAATTTAGTATGAGATTGGAAAATGTCTTTAGTTTTGAAAGCATAAAAAAATGGAAGCCAAGATGAGAGATTGGAAACGTGTAAAACCATAAGTCAGTATACTTTTCCAACCCTTTTAGTGAGAGGGTCTCTGACAACAATCTTCAAACACAAGTTAGGCTGCTAAAAACAAGATCAAAATCATGAAAACAACCAAGTTAGCAAGTTAGAAATTGAATTTGTCAATGACAAAACTCTACATTTTTGCCCTCTGGACTCCAAATGATAATTCAGAGACCCAAAATGATAAAACCCAAAAATGATAAACTTTTGACCCCAAACCATAATCTGTACCCAAAACGATAAGCCTTTTACGTGAAACGATAACACGTACCAAAAACAAAAAAATGGTTACCAAAACCGATTTTAAGCCCAAATTTTAGCTTCTAAAAATGCAGCGGCAGACGATATTAAAACTACCAGAAATGATAAAATATATACCAAAGATGATAAATTGCTCCTGGAAACGATAAATAATTGACCAAAAAAGATAAACTGCCTGCAAACTTTGAAAATGTCAAGGGCAGAGAGCAGAATTTGTAAAATTTTGAGAAATCATGCCCCATGGTGGGCACCAGAGATGTTTGTGTGAGTTTTGTACCTTTTAAGAGAGACACAACACTTCAATAGATCATTGCATTAGTGAAAACAAAAGATTAGCAAGCATAGAAATCACCAAAATTGATCTATTACTTCTTATCTAGGAGGAGTATGAAAAATGACATAATAGCCCTCAAATTATACATATTCCAGTGACATATACAACCTAAGAATGGAAGATTAAAATAAAACCTAATCTAAATGATTAAGAAACATGGATTCTAGCTCTATAAATGAAGATTATAGAAATACAAGTAAGAAAGAAGCTAAAATGATATAAGAAAGTCCTAAAATATGAGCAACATGAGTTTTCTCCTTCAATCCTCCAAATGTGGGAAGCATAAGAATGCTTTCAACACATCAAAATTCAAGGGAATTACAACAATACATTTCAAAAATCAAGGGCCATTTGAGCTCAAAATCCATCCAATTTATAGAAGAATAGGGAGAGAGAGAGAGGGGACAAGGTTCATTAATGGAGATGTAAAAACCATTAATGAGGTGTAAGAGGCATTAATGCCAAAGAAATTGAAGAAACATGGTGGAAGGAATATGCATTAAATACAAGCATTTAAGAGGCATGGTGAGGGTTGTAGGTCCAAGCTTGAGAAGGTGGACTTTAGAGGGAGCCAAGCTTGAGAAAGTTGACTTTCTCAAGTGGGTTGAATTCCTAATCACATATTTAGGAATGTGACAAGCTTAAGGGTAGCTTAGGATTAAGGGTTAAGGCATGTGATTAAGGAGATATAGATTGAAGGAGAGAGAATGAGTGGAGGGGGGATTAGCTAATAAAGGTTAATTAGCTAATTTGTGAGACCTACATTAGACTGTTATAGTATTACTATTTTTTTTTCATGCTTTCAGTAGTTTATGCTTTGACATACCTTGACTATCAGAGAATTTTTATACATTTGAGGATCGGTAGAATCTTGTGTTATATATTCAACACCTAATTCTGTAATTAGGGTACTTTTGAGATGCTTTATGTTTTAATTCAGTTTCAGCTTATGTTGATGTCTTATATGGGTTTAAATGTATGAATGTAATATGATAAATTTGGTTTAGGAAGCCGATGCTAGGTTATTTCAGTTCTAATGCAATTATGGTTTATATGTATGTATATCATTAATGTCGTGTTATGTTTCATATCATGTCATTTTGGACCTACTGATGTGTGCATTGAGTGTGCAGGAAAAGTTGACCATGGATCTAAATCGGGGACCCAGTACTGGAACCTATGTAAATACCCGTTCTTTCCAAGGTCCTGTCTATATAAAGAGACATGGACCTCGTTGTTATGTGTTTATTTTGTAAACGTGGTATGCATGTGTGTTATTAAATTGGTAAATGTTTATGAGAATAAGTCATGTCATTTATTTTAATTTAATGTGCCAAGTTTGGAAATTGTTAGAATTTAACTATTGACATGGCTAGTAAAGGGGAAACCAAGGTTAGTTAAGGGTTAACTAAGGTCATATAGGAGTATTACCCAAGCTTACCCCAGGGTTAGAAGTTTCTAGAAGTCTTTTGACTTAGAAATTCGTAGGTTAACTTTAAGGTGAGTTTTAGAGGGTCTTTTGAGCTCCCAAGAGGTAACCAGGGTCATTTTTAGTCACCCAACTTGGTAGCCTATGGGTTAGTGGTCATTTTCTATCATTAATGAGCCTCTAAACTCATTTATTTCTCCTTTTAAGTGTCATTTTCAATTTTGAGCAAATTTGGAAGAGGAGTGTGACTTTGGTTAACCTCACTCTTTCTTCTACCCAAGTTTCATTTGACTTCACACTTGGAGAGTTAGGAAGTGGTTTAGTTCGGGTTGGTTAGAGTTACCTCACCTTTGGGTTAAGATTTTCTCATGTTGGAGGTTTGCCTATTTAGGGAAGGATTTAAGATGAGTTGAGTGTTCACCCACTCTCTACCCTTAGAGACAGAATTCAGTTTGAAGGACCCTTTGGAGAAGGAGCTTAGGAAGGATAGCTCAACACCATTCTTCTTCACACCTTAGCTTGGATTAAGGTTGGATTTCTTTAAAAGTTATTGTTTGTATTTATGTGTGTTCTTGAGCTCAAGGACTCCATTAATGGAGTCTTATGTGTTTTGAAACTTTTATTTTCTGTTGGAAATTTTTATATTTGTTTCTCAAGATCTTTACTTTGTAATTGATTTCGAATGGGTCTTCAAGGTACACTCACCCTTGGGAGGGTAGAGTAGCCTTGGAGGGGTAGATAAAAATGATTCTTGTTAGTGTAGAGTCTCCCATGTGAGGAGGGAAAAACTTGGGGTAACATGATACCCATGAAGCCAAGAAGGGCCTGAGGGCATCTAGGAGGTATAAGGAGGTTATTCAGGACAACATCTTGTAAAGATGGTCCTTTTCAAGTCCATGTGAGGCTTGTATATTCTATGTTTATACTTGGCTATCTCCTTCAGTGAGGTCTACCACTACCCCTGTTATGGAAGGTCTCTTGGAGATACTTCCTCTTGTTCATTTTGATGTTGGGAAGCTTTCCTTGTGCTTGAGTTCTCTTTTTGCTCCTGCTTGTTGGATGTTTTGTTTGTATCCCGTTCCATTTTGGATCCCCAAGCTCGGGGGTGGCCTTGTAAAGGCCTAGGTTGGGTGGTGAGCATCCATGGTTAGCCCTCTTTTATCAGGTTCAGCCAGATGGGGAAGCTTACAAGATTTCCTTAAGAGGAGTATGTGTACAATTGTAGATTGATCATTTGTAAACCTTATGAATTTGAAAGGATTTTAGAGAATTCAAAGATGGAGACTTATAAATCTGCATCCTATATTGTTTAAGGTTTTCATTATTGAAAAATTTGTATAAGGACTTATAAGGAATTATGAAGCCTATTATTGTTTTGAATTGAGAAAAGTGGTTATTATAAAGTACTCTATGTATGTTGT
>MU227075.1:1051866-1072449 GCA_018584345.1 Thuja plicata
ATTTGAATAGTCAAGGAAAGTTGAATCAAAGGCATTTGAAATGGGTTGAATTTTTGCAGAGTTATACATTTGTTTTGAAACACAGGAGTGAAAAGTCTAACAGGGTTGCAGATGCCCTTAGTAGAAGAAAAATTTTGCTAACAGAGATGCAGATCGAGGTGGTTGGGTTCAAGGAACTCAAGAGTTTGTATCTAGAGGATCCTGATTTTGGTGAAGCTTGAAAAGCTTGTACAGAACCTGTTACTCTAGACAGGACAAAATGGCTATATTTCATCATCCAATATGGTATGCTATTCAAAGGGAGTCAGTTGTGCAGTCCACGAAGTTCTATGAGGGAGAATCTCATCAAGGAGAAGCATAGCGGAGGATTGGCTGGACATTTTGGTCGTGATAAAACCCTTGCTTTGGTTAGTGAGAATTATTATTGGCCACAGTTGCAGCAAGATGTGAAGAAGTTTGTACAGAGTTGCAGAGTATATTTAAATAGGGAAATTAAAATAAATATATTTAAATAGGGAAATTAAAATAAATATATTTAGCAAAAAAATCTTAATCTATGCAACCATCTTCTTGACATCAACCTAGGATCATAGGGTTCCCATTATATTTAAATAGATCTTGAAGACATATGAGTTATAATCCCAAACCTCATGTTTCATGGTGATTTGAGAATAGGTATTTTATACTCAACTAATAGTTTACCCTAAATATTGCTTAATTTGTTAGGCTACCTTCCAATCAAGAAAATTTAAAATGTGAACAATGAATCTTAATTTGAAGAAAATATACATACTTGACAATGTCGCACCAAAATCCAGAGAATTGTTTAGTTTTTTTCAAACACCTAAACTCATTTTTTATCAGACCTTATGTTTTTTGTGTAGGATCATATTTTCCATGCAAGTAAAATGTCAAATCCCAAAATCTAATTACTCTACTTTACTTGAAAATAAATATAGTTGATTATACACAGATTAATAAAAACTAAGTACAACTTATTCATAAAATGAATCATCTAAAAGCTAAATCATATCATCTGCATTAGTTCCATGTGATGGAATTGAGCATATAGTTAAACTAACTTATAATGAATCCATATATACCTACACCAAATATTTGATCGTTTCCCTCAGAAATAACCTTTATTTTAATTTCATTGCATTATACTAATAATTTCTCTTTTTATTTCTGGGTATATTATACCTAGTTGTAATGGTGGTAATCACCCTAATAAATTGTCTAGGAAGTGAGCCTGGAAAGCATATCTCACCCATTTCTTGGAGAATTTTGCATTCTTAGTAGATGACTAGCTTCTACTTTAAAACATGGAATCCCATACCTAATTAATCTTTTTCTAGTTACACACCTTAATAAGATCTTGTAAATTAGGATGGACTAAGTTTAAACTTTCCAATAGTAATGACTTAATATTTTTGCTAAAAGTTGGACATGATCCATATATAGATTAACTAATCATGTTCTAAGTGAATAAATTTTATTTCACCAGTCAAATTTAGTATATTCTAGGACCAGTCACTAGTATTAAAACAAAGTATGCACAATACTCTAAACATACAATACAATCAAAATACTCTTATTAAAAATTGTATTTAGTCAAGTTTGTCGAGATCTAGTTTTTAGAAAATGCTATATGTACATTTAAAAATAAAAAATTCACATTAAAAGGGTTTATCTATTATATAGTTTATCATTCTTCCACAAAGAATAAAATTATTTGATGTAAAGACTACTTTTTCTCAACAAAGCCAGATAAGAAAAAAAAAAAAAATACAGAATAAACGGTCAAATTAAACAAGAGTTGAGATCATATAGACAAGATAATATCTTCATTTGATTCTAAAAACAAATTAAAGTACATATTTTTGACGACTTGTCAACTAAAATAAACAATACATGAATTCAATAAATAAGAAGAGGTACCGGCCATAATTTTGAACACATTGTCATTACATATAAAGTCAAAAGATTAAGATCATTTATATCAAGAGATGCCAACAAACTTCTCGAGCATCAGGTATACAATATACATCAATATGATTTATATCAATTATACAATAGACCTTGAAGGTCATTCATGGATACGTGATAAAAGAGGGCAACTGATCAATCCATGCCTCCTAAGCCATTGCACATCTGTCCATCTGCTATCTTGAGACCAAAGTGTGGTCCAGGCACTTCTTTCACCCAACCATGGAGTGGTTAGATCCTCAGGGCTCATCTCTATATGAAGAGTGCACCGACCTTGATTGAGAAGCCTAGCAACTTGGAACTGGTGGATCAGATGGATCTGGTGCAGCCGTGAAGCTAACTAAAACTCACATATGAATGAGTAGAACTAATCATGCATGTGGCAGGGAGATGAAACATAACCAGTGTATTAAAGAATACATATGCACATAAGCTTTGGTGAAAGCATTTAACTAGATTTCTACTGGTAGGTAGAATGAAAAAGAAAACATTACCTTCTACCCTTCCTTGATTTCCCACATTCAACACCCTTCCATTTCATATTCGTATCAATAAAATAGCTAACAAGAGTGCAATCTCTTACACATCTATATTCTAATTTAAATATAGAGAATTCAGGTCTAATACACCAAGTATCCAACTTCTTGCATACACTTTTCATAATGTCATTTGATACACATAACAAAACTAAGAATTATTTGATCATCTAAAAACAAAAAACAACGATGCCAAGTTTTCCAAACTATGGTTTGAGTTCATTCAACATTTTAATAAAATATTCCATTATTCATCAACAAGGAACCCATAAAGTAAGTAAATTCAGATATACATGGTACAATAGGTGCCTAATGTCTCCGTAAATCAAACATTTAAAGACTTTCAAAATTAAATCCTTGAGAAATTCAATTACGTTAATCAATGATTTGCCTATTAAAAATTATATTACTTATTCACAACCTAGAGTACAAGAGAAGATCAATTGTTCAGTACATGAGGGGATCTAACACATTCAAATCAAGCTAAATGATTACCATATCTTACTATTGAATGTGGAAGAAGAAACTGATTACAAAGTAATCAGAAGTAATATGAACCAAATTATTTAAAAGTTACTATACCAATTTCATAATACTACACTAAGTATTGGAAATAAAAGCTCACATCTTTTAACCATTGGTTCTAGGTTTATAACAGTGTTGCATTATGACCTTTTTATGTTTTATCATTAATGTATAAATACATTTAAAATATAAATTCTTAACTACATCTATCCAAACAATGGTGTAAGACTCACAAAATTTAGAAGATTGTTTCTATTCCGGCTAAAATCTAAGGTTAATACACAAACAATTATGGATACAAATACCTCCACATGTTTTCTAGTGTTTCTAGAAAGAAAGGAATAATATGGTATTTAGAGAGACAAAGAAATTTGTTGATGATGT
This sequence comes from Thuja plicata, assembly GCA_018584345.1. Taxonomy (NCBI): domain Eukaryota; kingdom Viridiplantae; phylum Streptophyta; class Pinopsida; order Cupressales; family Cupressaceae; genus Thuja; species Thuja plicata. Next base: position 1,055,301 of record MU227075.1, read on the forward strand.
GTTGATTATCTTAAACAAACTCCTTCAGGACAATCTCTTTGTTAGAAAATGGAAAACCTGCGTGAGCCTCCCTCACCATGGGACACCTTATTGGCCACTTCTTGGAAGCTCCCAGAGGTTTTCAAGAAGTTTGATAATTATAAAAATATTACGTGTGGTAATACTTTTTGGAAACCCCCTATGTTTCCTTGGTGTAAACTCAATTTTGATGGTGGTGCCAGAAATGGCCTAGCTACTAGGGGAGGTATCATTAGAAATAACAATGGTGCACTCATTTCTTCTTACTCTAGTCACTTGCATGACTATTCTACCAATCATGCTGAAGGTATGACTATGCTTTGGGGATCAAATTTTCCCTCTCCATTAGCATTCACACCCTAGTGATTAAGGGGGACTCCCAGTTAATCATTGAAGCTACCAAAGGGACTTTCTCCCCAAGCTGGACTATCCAAGGTATTATAGATGACATCCGTGACCTTCACAATAGATTTGATTAGTTCACTTTAAAACATATTTACAGAGAAGGTAACATTGTATTTGATCACCTATCCTCAGTTGTATTAGATCTTACATGAATTAAATGTTGGCGAAAGAAGATTTCCCTACCCATTGAGAATCTCTCTCTAATGAGAAAAGACACCCCCTTTAGTTTTCATGATGTGAAAACCTATGGTTGGACTATGGTGGGGGCTCTGCTTGAGCTTCTTGGTGGGATCTAGCTAATCTATCTATTGGTGTTTAAACTTGGGGTCTATTTAAACTGGCTACATGGGAATTTCTCTAGTTTATGTGTTCCTCAACCCTATCATCATGATTCTTTGTGGAAAAGGTCTCATTAATTTTTGTACCACCTTGGTTTTGGTAATATTTTGGCAAGCTGGTGAAGTGCGCTAAACTCCTTGTCATTCTTGGAATTATTATCGCCTCTAGTACTTTCCATTTGAGAGACTCTTTGCATGAGAAAATTTCCAGTTTTGTGTTGGGAAAGGATAAAGGATGGATTTATAATAAATGTGTTCATTATGGCCATTTATTCTTCCTTTTCATGATTATCCTCAAAAAAAAATTCTTGGGTTCTATTTGGAAAAGCGGTTTTGTGTTTCTTACGAGCCTTACTCTATGTAACCTGCTCAATTTTCTCTTTAACACTATTAGTGGAGTTTGGGTGTGAGTAGAGATTGATAAATGTGAGAACTGGAATGATGGGATAGTCTAGCATATATGCAAGGATGGAGGCATTGTTCAATTCATTGAGCTCATGAACAAGCATGAAAAAAGTCTCTCCAAGAAATTTGTTGGCTCTTGGGATGCCAGAAGGTTACCATGGGAGGTCTCTCCTTTGAGGTCAATGAAGATGTGATCATATAGGCCATGCGCCTCTCCATTGAGGGTAGAAAGTGGAAAAAAACAAACAAGGTCTTTGATACTACTAGGCTCAACCAATTCTTCCATGTTGGCGAGCTTCCTATCAAGCTCAGAGGGGGATTTGATCGTGAACAACTATCGAAGCCTTATGACTGTGTCTTCCTTATGGTTATGAGGTATTTCACACTAGAGAGAATATTTGGTGTGTATTATTATTACTAGATTTTTTTCTTAAATTTCTTCATGAATGACATTGATATTTATATCCTTTTCTATCTCTTGCATTCTATTGAGAATAACGTTAAGGATATTTCTAAAGCCAAGAGCCATGAGAAAAACTTTACTATCCTCTACCAGGGCCTTAGGATTCACCTATCCCTTTGCCCTCCCCACCAAATTATTGTTGAAGAGGTTCTAGAATATGTGGGTTCTAAGGACAATGGTGAGGATGATGCCTACTATTCTTCCTCTTATAGTAGTTCAACCCTCGTCTCAGCTAGCATCAAGTTTGACCCTAGTGAACCCACCCATGCATAGGTTAAGGAAAATACGGTTCTAGTGAAGGTTGATAAAGACAAACGTTAGAGTAATAAGTTAATTCATTTATTAATTACATCATCCCAATTTAATTATTAAAGTCACTTATTATCTCTAGTTCACTTAAGCTAAACTTTAGGCATATAATAATTAATTCTTAATTAATTATTATCATGCAACCTAGGTTTCTCCCCTTTTTAGGGTTTTGAACAACTTTTATAAGGTTTGATCTCTTTGTATTTGTCAATCAATTATGATTGATCTTGATTCATCTTGTATTGTTTATTCTATTATTGAATCAATTGAGGATGTTCCACTTTCACAGATCTGTTGTTTGTGGCATTCATAGCTTTTGCTTCTCTCTTTTTGTGACAAGTTTACATGCAGGTGATCTTTGGGAGCTGTAGGGTTGACTTTTACTCAATTCCAATATGGTATCAGAGCTCTAGATCTTCATGCACCTATTCTCTTCATGTGGGATTTGGCCTTGTTCTTCAGATCTATGTTTTCATGAGATATACTATTTCAAATTTTTGTGGATCTGGGGGGATTTTGTTTTTGGAGCACTTTAGGCTCAAACGAACCTCACAGTTGCACTCAAAAGACCCAAAAATCCCTATTTTCATATAAGGCACATCCAATTTGGAAATAGTTGCATTCTGAGGCAAAAAAAATGCATGTACGACACTTTTAAGGGCACATTTTTCAAGGCAACGAAAAAGTAAAAAAAAATAATTTAAAAAGAAAATTCAAAAAAAAAATTCTTGGTACCTTGGCCGAAATTTTTGGCATTGCTGCCTTATTTAGGAGCATTGCCAGATTTAGTGGAGCTCCACTAGATTTAGCAGAGGTTTCTTGGAGTTCTTGTTTTGGATCCCCCTTCAGTTGTTTGCTTGTATCTTGAGAAAACAAAGGCATTTTTCTCCAAACAAGATATCGTCGGAAAGCTAGTTTCGAGCCTCATCTAATTTTCTAGTCTTGGTTTCCTGATTTTCTGTATTGCACCTATTTTTGCCAGTCAAAGTTAGGGTTATTTTTTATACTCTGGAAGCCATATCTTGCTCATCTAGATTCCATTTTTTGACTTCTGCATGTCATTGGAAATTTGGTTCAACACTCTATCTTATTATATGGGTCTCACATTGAGCATATTCTCCATGTACATTTTATTTAGGTTTTTTTATTTTTTTGCAATCTGGTGATTATCTTGGATGTTTCAGGTCCTTGGATCATTTTTCTTGCATGGGATGACTCCAATTAGCTATTATTCATGTTTCTACATCTTTCTTGTCATTCCTAAGCATTGTAGACATATATTTCTGTAGCTTTTCTTTTTTTGGAAACACACTGGGATAAAGTGCCATCTGATGCATGCTTGGGATCTTGGACATTTTTGTGATTGTTTGTACCCGCACTACCTTATAAAGTGCCATGGGGGGGGTTTGATTTACCTTTGTCAAGTGAGTGCTCCTTCCACGACATTAGAATCATGATGTGTGTCAAGAGAGTATTTCCTCCATGACACCATCCTTTATATGTGCTTTTACTTTCTATGTTCCTGGTTCTTCATCGTGCAGTTATTCTTGGTAGTTTGGTTCAGTGTACCTATCATGCCTCTCCCTTCTCAATATTATGGGGTTATATCCTATTGGTTCTAATTGCTTCCTTGGTTTGATGGAGTGATCTATATATTTAGTATTTGTTCCTACGTACTAGGTAGATGTATTGGCTAGGCACCTATGCATTTCAGTGAGATGGATCATTTTCCATATGGACATGGTGTAACCCGAGGGACAGAATTATAGTGTTGCTCAATAGATGGAGATCCTAAAGACAACTGAAGTCTCACCGATGGAACAGTCAGTTGTCACTGAAAACTAACTAAATTATTGACCGACAAAACAAAGAGTTCAGAAATGACAAAATGCTTAGCTATCAAGAGATAAATATAGACTTAACTGGTACAAGTATCATTTTTTTAATCAACAAGATAAAGCCATAGATAAGTAAAGGATTTAAAGTTGTTTAGTCTAGTTGGAAAGAAGATATCTACGAGATAAATCAAGAGTTTTGCTTTAAATCTAATTGGCAAGAATTGTGGATATGAAGGATGGATGTACGTACGAACCCAAAATGGATGGAAGGGATTAATGAGCTAAATTTGGGATATAAGGACCCAAAATGGATGTGGCCGAGGAAGGAATGAATTTTTGGACATAAGGGCCCAAAATAGATATGGAGGATGGGGGTGGTAACATTTGAGTTTAGATGGAGGGATTTCAGATTTGGTAGGGGTGGAAGGTTCATTGACATCTTGATACATTATTTTTCCAACGTGATGCTTATTAATTTGAACACAAGATGTGAGTCCATGTGAATGGGGAGAAGAGGTGGGAGGAATCATATTCTCTTAAAGGAATCCATGTTGGATAGAGGTGGAAGAACCAAGATTAGGTGTATGAGGTTCATGGATGGATTGGATAGGTGTGATGGGATTTTGTGAAGGATTAGGATCATGTAGAGGATTGGGATTATGAGGGGGATTAGAAGGGATAATAGGATCTTGAGATGGATTGGTAACATGAAATGTAGATGAAGGGGTATTTTTATCTTGACTTTGGAGAGGATTATGTGGTAGAGTGGAAGGAATGAGTCGATCTTGAGATGGAAGTGGATCATGCAATGAGGTAGAGGGGATGGAATCATGAGATGGAGTTATTTGATCTTGACATGAAGGGGGATTAGTGGATTTGATATAAGTAATATATTCATCAAGTGTAGGGTAAGTAGAGGTTAACTCTTGACTCTCGTGTCACTAGTGGGTGTGGAAACCCATCAGACACAACATCCTATACCTATCCAAACTGTCACCGTACCCATGATGGCATGTCTCAAGAGATCATATGTTCTATCTTTCCAATGAGCCAAAAATTGGTCTACACAAACCTCATGAAATATGTGTCTAATCACCCATCCTTTGTATACACCTATTATCTTAGGTCTGTGTGCCCCCATGCCTCACATCCTGTATATAGATCCCACTCTATCTGTTACATCTCATCTAATGTCCTCTGCCAGTGACCAATAGAGTCTGTCAACTTGTAGCTAATGGGTGGTCGATACCTGCATGCATACAACTCTTAAGCCACTCTATTCTCCTATCATGTAATGGGGTGCACCACTGTGATGTGCTCCCATTCCCATACCAATAGTAATGTAAACCCAGACCCCAGTGTCCTACCCTTTCATTAGCAGCACATAGGTAAATCATAGTAAAGTTGGCTGGGGATGGTATATCCCAAGAAATAATCCTCCCCCTCATTCTATAGAATGATACTAAGTACACATGCCCATCCAACTGGGAACCCATGTCCAGCATGATCATGCATCATGCATCCCCCAACTAATCCTGCCATTTACAGAGCTACTCAGCACAGTCGTGGATATACTACCATTGCTGCACTCTAGGACATCCACTGTCTTGATGTCAGAAGCTAGGCATATGGTCATCCAAATGTTGTCTCTAGATAGGAATCTGAACCCTCATGTACGTACTACTATATCAACCCCAGATCGAAACGTGATATATCTATCACACATCGTAAAGGGTGATGGTAGCTTCCCCTATAAGGAAGTGAAAGCTCAAGGTCATTTTTTCCACCTCTCAATCAGTGTCATCATTAGTGCATTATGAAATCTCAATCATGGCCAAAGATGTACATGCTCTAGGCTACACAAGGTGACCTATCCCCACTCCTCTGTCGTTAGTCAATCTGATAATTCCATAGTATCATGCCATGACTCTCTAGACCGAAATGGTACTGTATTCTCCTAAACACACAAGTCAATCATTTTAGACCTTTCTCCTAGTCCAGGTCATTGATTCTTCTTTCACCCTATCTCCTCTTCCTCTAATTCTGGCTTTTTTGGGTCAATCAGCGCAGACGCCAAATAATCTGCATAGATGTTGATCGATGTATACGCTGATCTACAGAGATGACATTTTAGATCATTGTCTCCCCACCTACGAAGATGACGATTCTAATCCATCATCTCCACTCCCCTCCTCTGCCTCTGTAGACGTTGATCTCTAATCTGGCATCTTCACATACGATGATCAACCAATCATTGTCTGCGCTGATGATGATCAGTTGATCCTTGTTTGTATAGATGCTAATTGGACAATTGTTGTTTACACCTTGACACCATTTTCTCCCAATTTTGGAGCATAAATGCTAACTAAATACAAATAAATAATAACTTTAAAGGTAGGGCATGTTGGAATCACTATTGGTCCTATGTCTACGGGTCACTGGTAGGTCTGAATGTGCTCTCTAAGCTAGGCACGGTCTCAAGGGTTAGCCATCACTCTCACTTCTCTCTCTCTTTTTTCTCTTTGTGAGTGAAAATGACTTCTCCCAGGGCCTTGGTGGCCTATTTATAGGCCCCTTGGGATCCATTTTTCATGTTGATACCCATTTTTTGTCCCAGTCTCCAATTTTTCATCCCGGTCCCCATTTTTCATCTCATTTCTTCTTTATATGTCATGCAAATAGTCTTTCTCCTCCCTTTCCACCTTTTCAAGAAATTTTTTACAAAAAATAAGAATAGTTTTTATGATATTATTTTCTCGAGGGGGTACCATCCTTCACCATCATCGCCCTAGGCCCTCCTATTCTTTCTAGGGCATCTTATTTACTTTTCTTTGATCTGACATTATTTTCAACACCGCTTCAAAGAGGGGCAAAATATAGACATCTAAAATTGTCTCTGCACACTCATATTAATTTAATTAATATTCCCTTACATTATAGTTAATTCTAGTTAATTAACTATTTTTGTTATATTCATATATTGATTTAATTAAATTTATTCATTATTCTATGATATCTAAGGATAATTTAAATACCATTCCCTAATATATTAAATTTACATTTAATGTATGTTCCTCCACAAAATCCACCTTTTAAATAAATTCTAAATTATTTATTTTCCTCCACATCCTAATATTCTTCTAAGCTATGATTAAATTTATATATAATTTAAACTTAGTCCTAATCCAATCTAAAAACCTACCCTAAGCCTACTCTATTGCTACTCTACACCCACCACCTCACTCTCTAAACCTACTTTCCTACTAAAGCACACACTAGTCCCACTTAATTAGGCTAAAAAGGTGATTCCTAATCTTTTTAGTGATAATGAGTTCCCAAGAAAGCCACCCAACTTCCTTAAATGCTCTTACACCTTGGTCCCCCACTCCTTTTTCCAAGGTTGCTCACACATGTGTGAGCAACCTTGAGCCTCTCGAAACTTAAAGGCTTGGATTGAATTTTTGCATGGCATGTAATTTTGCCCTTGTGTCCTCCATGTGACATCTATGTGGATGCCACATGTGCTCCACGTCACCCAAGCCCTTTCCTTCTCTCCAAAAATATATAAATAGGAGCCTTGCCAAGAGAAAATCATCCATTGTTTTTATTCATTGTTATCATGCTAACATAGTTCTAGAATTTGCATCATTTTTCATGTTCTTTAGTGTTGGAGATTTGATTATGTTCAGTTGATTGATTGTATGTTTGTCATTGATGACAACATATAATACACAATAGTGATTTTGTATGTACTTATCAGAATGATGACATGAGGACTTGCATGGTTATTTGCATGTTGTTGACATGTTTATTATGTTATATTCATACACGCAGATCTAGATATGATGTTTCAGTCAAGTTGTGTAATTCTGTTATTGGCAGTTAGAGTTTTGGAAGAGTATCTATTCATAGCTGATGTATGTAACATGTTTCTTGAGTTGTGCCTATCTTCAGGATATGTGTGTGTATATTCATGATTGGTTATGAGTTGATGATAGTTATCTAAAGGCACCAAACATGTTTAAATAAGATTGCAAAGTTAGAGTTAATTTGGTGAGGCCGACTTAGTGAAGTGTCACATCTATTCAGTTTATACTTGCGTGGTTGTAATTATGCTTGCATGCTTAGTAGAGCTGACAAGGATGTTATGAAGAGTTTTCTTACAAGTCCCATGATCTCATACTTTGAGAAAGATACTTATAGAAAGTCAATTGTGATATGCTAAGTGTGAATGGTATGAAAAGAGACAGAAGATGTAGAGAGAAGAATACCAGATGTGGTTCATTCATCAAGAGTCTATGTGAAGAAGAAATGAAAGATTGTAATACACTGGAACTAATCAAGACAAAAGGTCTACTCTATAGTTCATCATTAGATATAGTGCATATCTGTTATATAGAAGGTTGTAGCCTTCACCATTAAGCAGTGAGCTTTTGGACAGTGAGTCCACCACCCCTAACAGGGTTATTTGTAAAAGACTCCTGACAGGGTCTTACCCTTAACCAGGTCACTATAATTATTGCATTTAAAGTACAACTCCTAATAGGGTTGAAATATCTTCTAACAAGGATTACTATAAACAAGTATAGTTCATTGTGGGTGCTAATTCCAACCAGGGTTTTTACCATTTGGTTTCCCCGTAATCAAATTGTGTGTTGTATACTATGTTATCTGATTAAGCATTTACTTTGTTGTATTTTGAAGTTAAGGAAGAAAAAGAATTAAAGTTACTGATAACTGATTCACCCCCCCTGTCAGTTATCCTTTGGGACTATTCTAACATTTGGTATTAGATCCAAGTGCCTTAGAGAAGAAGCCTAATAGCTTAAGGTAGATCAGATGTCTTACTTCAGAAAACAAAGCCCTAAGTTCGATGGAGAAAATTATCTGGATTGGAAAAACAAAATGATAACACATCTACAGTGTGTTGGCTTTGAGGTCTTTGAAATTTTTACACAAGAAGTTGTAATTCCATCTCTAAAAGACCAAGTGCAAAGGATGATGCTACTAATAGACAAAAGGAAACATTTACCAATAATGCAATTGCTAAAGAAGCCCTAATCAGCGCCTTATCCGACAGAGAATTTTCTGAGATCAAGAAAATTGACAGAGCATATACCATATGGAAGTATTTAGAAGATATGTTTGAAGGAGATATTCGAGCAAAGAACATTAGAGCTTACAATCAAAGGATAAATGAAGTAGTCTCTGGAATCAAAAACAATGGTGGAGAAATATCAAAAGATCACCGAGCCAGCTTGAGGAACCTAGCTTCTACCGACTCAGTAATACTTTGTTCACCTATGTAAGGCTGACTTAGAGATAAGTTTATGTAATTAATTTGTATGAGGCCGACTTTGTAGCATGTAAATTGTAATTATGGATGATATATATATGTAATGTATTGTACCATCTCAAAAAAATGAAGTAGTGTGAAAACATGTAAAACATGGATGTGTGAAATTAGAGCAGAGCACAGCAGAGAATGCAATAAGGCAGCAGAGCAGAGCATTTTTGCCAAGTTAGTAAAGGAGCAGAATTGAAACATCTATCACAACAGGTGATCAGCAATCAAAGAATATTATCAGCAATTAAGTTGTAAGTCAAGATCTACTGTTTCATCCTAACAGTTGAATCAGTTTGTAAATCCTTTTACCGGGTAGACCTAACAGTCTTTTGTAAATCTCTTAACCGAGTGCATGCTTCATTGTATGTTTGTAAATCCTCTAACAAGGTGGACCTAGCAGTCCAAATTGCTTCTAACAGTGCAGATCATTAGAAGTGATCATTGTAAGCCTTAACCGGCCAACTTTATACTGCAGTACCAAAGTTTTGTGGGTACTATCCCCACCCCAGTTTTACTTTCTATTTGGAAGGTTTCTGGGTTACCAATCTTTGTGTTATGTGTTATGAATGTTTACATTTTCATGGTTGCAGTAGATTAGATGAATGAATGGTTAAAGAATATAAAAGGGCAGAAATGTATTAAAAGATTTAAGTGTTACTGATTCACCCCTCCCCTCTCAGTAACTCTGTTAATCCTGAATATTTCCAACACTTTGGTTAACTTTTGGTCAACTACCTCAGTTTGCGTGCAGATCAAGTTTGGAGCTTTAGGCACCCTTTAGGATAGCTCTGAAATCTATTCCTCTCTTTGTAACCTTTATGTTTTCTTTTATCCCCTTGCACCATTTTGCGTGCACATGTTACCCTTGTGATAGTTTTGTTATCCTTTTTAGTGTGTTATTAAAAAAATTTGTTCGTGTGTTTTTGCCCAACTTTTGGGCATGACATAATTAAGAAGAATTAGCATGTGAGAAGGGGTTGGGATGAGTTTGAACTCATGGTTGGGTAGTTGAGATTGGTTAGGTTTGAGGGAATATTAATGAAATAAATTGTTGTAATAGCATATTCACTTAATAATAGAGATTTAATTAATCATCTAAGCTTTTGATTGCTTTGTAATAATTAATTAAGACTATAGCCAAATTGAACAAATTAGGCTAGGGGATTGATTTTGCAAGTGATGAGGTATGATTAGGATTTCATTAATTCCTTTTAAATTAACTACCTTGGGCATGTTTTGATTTGAATTAAATTGTTTTGATTGGATTGGCTAAAGTGATTAATGTAAATTAGTGATTAGATCACTTAGGAGATTAAATCTGATTTGAATGAATTATGCCAGTCGATTGAAGAGTTGTCTAGACATAATTGAGGATATGATCACACTTAGGGAAAATAGGGTCTATGGTCAGAGCAGACCAAATCTAGGTGGTTACACTTATCAATTTATGAGCTAAAGTGGCTCTATAATGAATGGTTCATAAGGCACAACACCTACTTAAGGTTTTGAAAATAGGCTAGCAAGCAAAATGGGTGTAACCTTGGAGGAAAGTCCATGGGTAAGCATGCTTGAATTGGAACAATACTAGGATGGGTGACCTCCCTAGAAGGCCTAATGCCTCACCCCTATGAGCATACCTAAATGCAATGGGTGCCAAGTGTTCCATTAATTCTCATGAGAGATGGGTTATTGTGAACTACTCATTAAACACGATTCAATGAGTTTGACTCAAAAACTACACAATTGAATCATAATTGCAATATCACAATTTAACTTTTTGTGGAAAGTACCTCCTACTTATCAAGGGGGAATTTTTCAATTAGATGGTGGGGTCTTGAAACTCGTTGAGGGAACCCTTGATAGAGGTTTCAAGATTCCTAAAAAAGTAGAACTATTAAAGAGTATTAGAAAATGTTTATTTTGACATGAAGTTATGAATTCCTAATGCACATGAATGGAATAAATGATGCAAATGAGAAAGATGAAAATTATTCACTTGTTAAACAAGATATGGTCCTAGAAATAAAAGAGAAAATATTTTACTTTATATTCTTAAATCATAGGGGAAGGTGATAAAATAAAATAAATAGATTGATTTTAATGGACACAACTCTATTTCTTTATTAGGGTCTATATGCCACAAACTAATATAGGCATTTGACAAAATTAGACCTTAGAAATGGATGTGTGAGGCTTGAAATCAAGAAATATCATGTTGGTGGGTGACTTAGATGTAAGGATACCTAGACTCCTCAGACAACCTTGATCTTATTAGATAAGAAACTACAAGATTCAAGGGAGCTTCTCCATTATATTAGAGGCGTGCTATCAAATTTCAATTAAATATAGAAGTGTAAAATAAGTTATAAATGAATTGCAAGTTAAAAATGTGAATGTAAAACCTTAAAATAAAAATTAAATAAGAATTTATCTTAGTCAATCCCCTTATGGGATTTCAAGATCGATCAACATCAACATATAAGTCATAATTAAAATAATAAATAGATAAAACAATACATGCATTGAAGTGATCCATATTCAAAGTATAAAAAAATAAAACCTAATTGGTAATGTCGATGGAAAGAGAAATCATACAAACCAAGTGAAGTGAGAGAAAGATAAAAAAACAAGGTGGAAACACAAAATAAAAATGATAATGTTACTTCAAAGAGGACTAGATTAATAAGTAGAAACATAACTCTAAATTAGAATGGTAAGGATTTTATGAGAGAATAAAAAACCTCAAAGAGGGTGAACACTGGTGAGAGCATAGAAAGACAAGATAGAATGATGATGGAAATACAACACAAAGGAAAAACGACAAGGTGAGGCTAAACCATAATTAAAAAGGATGAGGTAAAGAATGGAAAGTAGAGAATGAATGTGTGTTGATGGATGTTTTGAAGGAACAAAGGCTTGAAAATGTAGAGAAAGAAATATAGGAGATGAATGATGGGATCGCTACTACATTTGGGGCCAAATTTTGAAGGAAACTTCTGACGAATAATTTTTTTTTGTGAATTTGGGTTTTTTTTGTAATAGTCCCCCATAGTGTCACAATTCCGATGGGATTTAAGTAGACCATCAGAATGCCAACGTATGCAGGGTATATCATGAAAAACAAAGGTGAAACCATATCATTTTGATTTTTATTTCCAAAGAGAGAAAATGAGAGGTACAAAGCAAATTTTACATCAAAGTTGAGCTCAAAGAAAATGTAACTAGTTGGGGTGTAATGTCCTGTGTAATGGCTCTGCTTTTTTGATCTTTGATAAATATTGAAGGAGAAAATTTCTATCTACATGTCCAACGTAATAATTTCTTTTCGTTGTTCCTCCAATTGTAACTAGCTGGGGTGTAATGTCCTGTGTAATGGCTCCACATTCTTGATCTTTGATAAACATTAAAGGAGCAAAGCTCTATCTACATGTACAAGGTAACATTTTTTAATACAAACTGAATTCTGTAGAGATCTATGTGATAAACATGTAGACTATTTTTTTGTTAAATATATATAATAATAATCATTTAGAGCTCATATTCGATTGAACATTGTTTTAGGGCTTATTACTTATTTCAAACAATAGGGAAAAATATAATCTGTGCTCTTAGGGTTTATTTTTTAGCAGTGAATGTTAACAATCAAACCTTGTTTTAAGGTTTATTTCTTATTTCAAATAATAGGGAAAAATGTAATCTGTGCCCTTAGGGTTTATTTTTTAGCAGTGAATATTAAATCTACAAACACCCACAAGTTTATTCTCACACAAAACTTATCCTTTCCTGGATTATGACAACCTTTGATTTTCTATCCTCGTGATATACTCTCTAACTTAACACTGGGAATTTGGACTAGTTTCAAATTCGCCAGACTATGAATGACTATGCATTTCTTGACTGTGTAAGAAAGTTAATCTGTAATTTATTTAATCAAGCTGCATGTGGTCAATTGGAGAAGTAGGGTTGTAGGTGGAGATTTTAATAATTACTAGAATAGTCATTATTCTGTATTCAGGTTGGTGTCTTAAGCATATTAATTATCTCTTATTAAATGTCATGATATACTCATTTCCTTTAATCACTGATAATTAAATTATGAGTGCTAAGATATTGGCGTTGCATTAATATCCTATGAATTTTCTACCTAAATGGAAGTTTAGGAATCCTTAATAGATCGATGCCATTATGTAATGTACATTCCTTGAATAGGTCTTTTCCCACTATCTGATTATTAATTGGTTGTCTTGCTTGAACACTATTACTATTCAATAAACAATCTTCGGACTAATATGTTGTCGATTATAAGTAATATTAATCAACTAGTTAGCAATGTCAATTTTAATTTAATTGCTAACCATTGTCTTTATAGTCTTGGGTCTTCAGATAATTCCTATCAAGATGGTTTTAGTCTTTTCACCATCGCTTAATGTCTATTGTCAATATCCATGGTTCGATTATTCTTCCTTCTAATCCTCGATTGACTAATCATGTCATCAATTCCTTAATCAATTCTGACTAGCTAGATTATAACTCTCAATATCGATTGTAACTCCAGTTTAATACTCCTATACAAGTCGTGTCTATCATGGTCTTAGTCACATTTTAGGTTTGTATTGAATATTTGGTATTTGATCTTTATTATTCATTATTGCATTGTAATTATATTTAGTATTTGATATTATTAATCATATGTTATATTATTATATTAATTATATATCATATCATTATACTAATGATATATAATAATAAATTTATATATATATATATTGGTTATTATTTATTATGAGTTATTTATATGGTAGAGTTCTACACAATTTTCTTATGTCACTTTATAATTTGATCTTGTAAAGACTTCACAAGATTGGTTGGACAAGATGAGGATATTGCCCATAGGCTTCAAATCAGGGGATATGACAATCCTACCCTCCAAAATTTTCTTTTCCTTAAGCAATGAATGATCTGTTTTATATTCCAGCTTCTATAACCAGATGTACTATATGTGAGTTGTCCTGATGGTAAATACTAGAATCCAATAAGGCTTGGTGAATCCAATTCATGCTTTTTAATATAATATAACTTTTACTCCATCTATTAATTCAAAAACAAGGCCACACGTGGAGTATGCACTTGAAATACAAATTATACATATGAATACATGAAGACATGATGCATACACATAATGCAAGCATTGTTACATAATTTCTACTGACCAAACCCTATAATTCAACAAGTTAGTGTTAGGAAAATTTATTTCATCATAATTATAAAATGTGAGTAATTTATTTTATATAATTACTAGCTTATTATTTAGAAATCTTGTAGACGTGGTTATAATGACCATGTTTAGTATTTGATCCTTGTTACTTTATTAAGCTTTGAGATTTCATATTATATTTATGGTTTGTAGGGAACATTATGTATGGAAAAGATGTAAATATTAGATCTTTCAAAAGATATGTTATAGAACATTTAGATATACACATTATATATAGATGATTATGATTTCATCCTTAGAGGTTACTTTTCTGAAACTTCCTTCAATGTCTTGCCATCCGTGCTAGCCTATAGGCTTGATTTCTTGCAGAAAGTAAACAAAAATATAATATAAATATATGTCCAAGAGAGGCAATGAATATGAAAACTATTCTATTGTAAATAATATAGGTATTTCTCACAACTAATTTTTGGTTCCATTGCCCTGTCAACCTTGTAAACAAATGGAAGCACAATAAATTTGGGTGATTAAGATTGTTGTTAATTCTGTTTGTCAGATGTCTTGGCAGCTCAATAGTAATGGCTCCTATTTCTAATATAGGTATTGGTGGAGGAAGTCATTATGAAGCCACTAGGTACCAATACTATTTCTAATATAGGCATTGGAGGACGAAGTCATTATGAAACCACTAGAATGTACCATCTTTAGTGTATTTTGCAAGTTAAGACTTATTAAATATACTATAGGATAGGAACATTTTGGAGGACTTATAAAATACACTATAATATGTGTGCATTCTAGTGGCCTCATAGTCAGTGTTTTTTTATAAGTTGAGACTTATAAAATACATAATGGTTTCTTTGCATTCTCTTGGCCCCATTCTCTTTGCATAATCCAGGAAAGGATAAGTTTTGTCTAAGAAGAAAAATGTAATATGTTCCCATACAATATTTTTAAGACCTTCAAACACCATAAGGTTAAATCCCAAAGTGACAAGCGACTGTTCTAATCCTGCAACCTTAAATTGTCACAACAACGCATTAGCCTAAGTGATCATATTAAGCTAGGGCCTAATGGATTAGTCTAAAGTTGGGTACTTATAATTGTTACAGTCATTTGGAAGGGTTCTATGGTCTTCAAATACCTTTATTGAATCAGTACTTATTCCCAAGTTCACCTTTGGTCTGTTGCTGCACGCCTTTCTCCTTCTTGCAGGCTAAATACATACCCAATATTTAGCTTAAGGCATCAAAGTTTAAGCCCCAAATCAACTTCCCCAACTCTGATCCTTTGGAATTCATTAGAGCCTTTCCTTAACTTAATATTCACCTAGTGGCATTGATTTCCCATTGAAATAGTAAGTTAGGGCCACATCTTCCAACCCGACCCCAATTCTTGTGGTTTTTTGACCTACAGACACAATTTCCCCTCTAACTCAAGCAAACGACAACCAAATTAAACAAAACCAAGTGAAACAAAAATGTAATTCATTAATGAATTTTATGGTATCACTGGATCAGAAGATGGAATCCGTACACGGCCACACAACTCAGAAAAATTCTCAAAAAATAGTGAAATCTCATCAAAACTTGCTCCAAATATTTTTTTGTCTTTGTCCCAATTGGAAAGGACCCTTTCCACATAAAATAAACTCACAAACTGATCCAACTGATTCAAATTTAGTTAGGTTCATTGGGATCAAAGTTGCATACTCGAGAAACATTTAAGTGAAATGTTGCATTGACAACATTTTCACAATGTGCAACTTTTGACAACATTAAGACAAGTCCTACGAAAGCCAAAAATTCAGCATCCCACCAAGTGGAAAATGACTCAAAGAACCTAGAAATGACCAAAATTAGGTACACAAGGCCCAAGAACCACTTCTGCAACCAAACTCCAAAATTTGCATAAAGCACTAGAAACAAGACACTCCAATGAAGTAAGGCATCCTTGGTTTATAAACAGACCAGAGAATCATTGTCCACACAAGATTGAATAAGACAAAAGATAGGATAATCTAGAACAGATCCTTTATTATATTGAAAACAACCTAAGAAAACTCAAGTCCTAGGTGCCCTGCACCACTTCCACTCTAACTGACACATATCTAGTCTAATCTCTTCAATAAAATCATCACAAAGCTTCTCAAAAGCTTTCACAATTTTAAATATATAATAGAAGTATTGATCTAGAAATGAATGATGTTTTGGGATTAAATTGGTGTGTTTGTAGGTAGTTATCAAAGGAGGAATTATGAAATATAATTGTAGGTAGTTATCTCTTCTATAATGATGAAGGAGTCAAAGGTAATGATCAATGAGGTTGCTGCTATTAGATCATACATTAATACACTTACTGTTTTGAATTTGAGCTTGGGCATCATGCAATGTTATTGTTGTCATTGCATGCTTCTTGTTTTTGTGCACCATATATTGTTTTATACACTGTTTATTTCATTGAGACTGTTAGATTGGCATTTTTAATGTATTTGTTGTTATTGAATCAATGTATTTTGCCCACTCTTTAACATACCCAAAGCATTCATATAGAAATGTATATGTACATATTCACTAGATAAGACTATCTTGCAACTTAACTATCACTGTATTGAACTGTTTATAATCAGATATAATCATGTGACAAAATGAAAAACATGAGGCATAAAACTTCTTTCTGGTTATTTATTTGTGCATTTAATTTGCAAGTTGAAACTTAGCATAAACAGACTAATAAACAAGCGTAGAAGTGGTATGATATATATATATATATATATATATATATATATATATATATATATATATATATACT
>MU227076.1:0-11960 GCA_018584345.1 Thuja plicata
TCTGCCACGAGTGATGCTTCCACCATATGAACCCAGGTCTTCCCCTTCGGTCGATGAACCAAAAGCTTTAATTTGGTAATAAATAGATAGACAAGATACTGGAATAGCACTCGATCGAGCGGAAATATGTGCCTTTTATTGGCCGTAAAGGGCAGGGTTTCTATTTTATGTTGCTGTAGGCAGAGGCAAATATGGATGGTGGGGCAAGGGGGACTCCCCACCTCTCAGCATCAATTCAATCCCACCTGGCCTTATTGGCATAGGACCTTAAATGCTCTTCTCGCATGATAGATAATGAAGTTGAAGCCGGATAGGGATTGAACGAATCCACTTTGCGCGCAACTGGCGGTAATTGATGGAGTGTGAAATGAAGTTGCATTTTCTTTTTTTTTTTACCTTTATGCACGTGTTGGTCTCAATTTCGACCAACACGGGCATAAAAGTAAAAAAAAAGAAAACTTAACTTTTATATTGCGACCAAACAAAACCATTTTGCAAGTTGTTCGAAATATTTGGTGGCAATTTAGGGTCAAATCTATTAGTGACCCACTCCTACGTATCACTGTAATCACCTAAAAATGGTCACCTAAACCCTAGACCCCTAATCTCAGCAATTAATCAAGAAACCCTAATCTTGATTATTCTAAGTCCTAAATCAAACAGGCAATTCATCAAATTCAAACTGATTTGACCTAAACCCTAGGTCCTAATTGATCATCTTACTTGATTAATTAATTAATTCCTAAAATCACATTACATTGGCAAGTAAACTTTATACTATTATTTAATTGATATTCTCATATATTAATTAAATAAAAATTACAAAATTGTCAATTAAATAAAAAAGGAATTAAATTAATTATAAAAACATAAATGTGCATTCAAAATCAATTAATTTATTAAAAATGCATATGACATCATCAAATTAGTTGACTAATTATCAAAATGGAAATAATCCAGTTCCACTCAGTTAACTGATTCTCCACTGATTATCATTTTGGAAACATTTTTGTTAATTGTGAACTAATTTTGGAAGTTTCAAAAATAACTGATCAGTCAGTTCAGTCAACTGACTCTCTCGACCAATCGAATCACTTGCAGATGGATTGCACATGGATTGTGCTTCTTCAATCGAATATGAGACACTCTTTTTGTTCGATCTCGAATGTCGATTCGAGAGAGATTTCTATAAAAGAGAAATTCTTTTCCTTCACAAAGGATCCTAATTTTTGATTAAGGTTATTATACTGCATTTTTATTGTAGCTTTCTTGCATGTTTTAGCTTTCATTTATCTAATATTGTTGTTTACTTTTATTCAAGCAAGCAAACATAAATTTAGAGCACACTTCCAATTTGGGTTTAAAACTGAATATCTCACATTTCAATTGGTGTTCTAAAACTGAATTCTAACTAGCTTGGATTAACAGCAATCTGCATTTGCATTTGCATTTAGATTAATTAGTAGTTTACTCTCAGCATATAGCTTTTTAAATCCTTCATTTAGGTCTTCGGTGTAGCCACTGAGATTGCAATGACCTGAGAGCAAGCTCATACTCCTCCCTTCTAGAAGGCAATAGGTTGACTCTTTCAGACATGCAGGATGAATTAATCAGTATTCATTTCTGTATGCAATTGAAGTACAATGACCATGTTGAAGTTTATTGCTAAAGTAGAGGTCCACTTTTAGCACACACATTTTTGGCACCCATCGTGGGGCTGAAAATCAATTTCAGGCCTCATTATTAAATTTTGTCTTTAGTTCTATTTTATATTTATTTTGAGCTGAATCTAAGTTTTCCATTGCGTCCAGAACATCATTTTGGTTGAAAATGACTATAAACATGCCTATGTACGCCAAAAATTGAATCTGTTGCAATTTTTTTTTGCAAATAGAGGTTGTACGACCTTCTACACGCAAATTGAGACTAAATTTTTTTTTGCGTAGATCAAGAGAGATTATTTTTTTAGTATTTTTGGGTTTACTGTGCATTTTGGCAAAAAATTTGGGTTTAACATAATTTTACTATTTCTATTATTGTTTTGTTGGAATATGTTTAACAACTGATACCTAACCCATATGGTAGGATGCGCACAAGGCTCTGGCCTTCACTTCAAATTAACTTGTGTTGAATAGTGATTTTACACCACTAATAATTTGACTTTCCCATGCATGTGGGATTAAAACCCTTCACTTCTCACTACCCCACTATGCACACCCTTCCTTCACCCACCTCCATCTCCCATCTTCCACTCCTCTCCACCCATTGCTCCCACAACCCTTCTGCCACCCACTTGCATCTCCCACCCCCAATCACCTATCCTCTCCCCCATCGCCCAACCTACTACCTTTCCCTGCCACCTCCCATCCACCCTAAAACCTTCTCGCCTCCCTTCCACCTCCCCTCCTCTCTGCTCATCTCCCCAGCCCGCATCCACTCCTCCCCACATAGCCTCTACCAACAACGCCACTTCTCCTCCCAGCCGCAGCTTTTCCAAACCCTCCACTCGCCACTGCTTCCTCCACCGACTTCTCAGCTCACGAAGCCACCTCTACTTTGTATCACCACCCAAGCACCACCTACCTCAGCCCTCCAAACGGGCGAGTAACAAATTGCCATGTGGCAAAAGACCATGTCATGTACCATGTAGGCAGACATGAGGTTTTGGAATTTAAAATTTGACAGCCGTTTAAGGGTCAAAATACAGGGTTATTGGCATTTTGTGACAAAATTTTGGTTGTAAAATTTAACCTCCTGACTTTATGACATCAGCAGAGGTTTGAATTTTCTTAGCCTTCACCAGCAAGCTTTTCCAATTTGCACTCTGACTTCAAAAGCTCATATCTTACTTGTTTTAACTCCAAATTAGGTGCAATTTTTTTTTTTTTTTTTGGGTATAATTTCCCAAAGATTTCTAGGTTGGAGTTATTTTTTGGTTTTGGAATCTCAGAGGTATCCTAAATTTTAGGTTTTCATGACTTTTCCTGTTTAATCCTCATTTTTGCAGCTTTCAGAGCCTCGTATAGGCTCATACGGTCACCTTTTTCAGTGCAATTTTTTTTGAAACCACATAATTCTCTGTCTACTTTCTGAATATGTGATCAGTTTTATGATTTTTGGATTTTTATAATGTGAAATAATATTTGGCTTTGATGTTCATGTGATTATCTTTTGCATACAGCCTAACAGTGGTTTGTAGAATGTTACCCAAGAAGACTAAAACACAAACTACTAATGAATTGGTTTTGCAGGTTGCCTTTGATCGATAGAACGCAAAACATTGTTCTTGCATTTTATTTTTGATTTCTTAGAATAGGAACCCACATGCAAGATTTCTTAAAATGAACATTTGTTTGATGTTTTAGGAATGACAATAATGTCAGGAAACTATGCTCTTACCCTTTTGGGATGATCAGAAATCTAGAAACATTATTGTCATTTTCTTATTCTGCTTGAAGTGTCTTTTAGTTTTGTAAACCTAAGGAATTGCATGGACGTACCCTCTCCCCTCGCCTTCGCAAATCTTGGGTGAAAGAGAAATCCATACAAATAATTTAGCGTGGCTACCTCCCGAGTGCTTTAATAGAGCCAGTGAGAGTGGATTTCCCAACCGGTAATAGGCTAAAGCCAAGCCCTTCCGAACCAGTATATAAAAAATGTCATTGTGATTAATTTCACAGTGAACAGGTATTGATTGCATTATACCAGGAAGAAGATCTCGCTTAGTATCCTTGTGGTGCGTTAAAACCTACAGAATGTAACTTTTGTAGGCTAGGAGGCCTCCATAACGGAGCTAATATGCCACAATTATAACCACCTGAATGGATGCCCTTACTACAAACTATGTTCTAGTATCAAAAAACCCTCTATCTATTGGTGCAGAAGGTTAGAGACCGACTAAGATGTCCCAGAATTTCATGGCTCTTAGTAGAGACAATAGTCCCTTGGGAAGTCATTACCCTTGGGATTCAAAGCTTGGTGTGCCTGAGAAGTGAGTGCACATGTAAGGAGGAGCCCATGCCTCCAAGCTTCTAAGTTGTCCGCTATGAGTAGGTATGGCTAAACTTTGGTTCAAGTGGGAATTCAATAGATATTGCCCTGGCTATCCTAGGATTGTAGTGTGTCTATTATTTTATTTTTACAACAAACAATCTCCATGATGTGTCTTGCATGAGTGTTCACAACAACAACAACAACAACAACAACAACAACGATCAAACAATCTGGAAAATTGTTCACTTTGGATATTTGTCTATCTTGTCTCATCTGAAACTTAAACAATCTTGTTGAAACTCTATCGAAACTCTGTTGAAATTCTGTCAAATTGGTTTCAAAAACTTGTCGAAACTTTGTCTTCCATCAGTCTATGTTACTACATTCAGTCTATTCTAAAATTTGCACTATCATAATGCTTCTGCTAGTTCACATATAACTACGATTCTATTTTTAGTCCAACCTATCATTGTCTTGAAATTTGATGTCCTTATGCTTGTCCAATTGATCGAGTCCTTTGTTCAATCTTTTCTTCTTTGTCTACGTTTTCCTTATTCTGGGTTGTGAGAGCAGATTTTTTAACCTTGAATCAAGATCAGAGTCTTTGCTATCTCCATCCTTAGTTGGACGTTTATCTCTTGGTCTCTTTGGTTTTGGACTTAGACAACACTTTAGATATCACCACAGTGTCAGTCAGGTGAATCAACTTATCTTATGCCTATGTGAACTAGAAGTCATTTTAGAGAATTTCACAAAGAAGACAACCAGAGATTCCTATTCAAAGACAACTTCTTGTTTGGAGAGAACCCTCTCTTTGAGGGAGATTCTTGAATT
Source organism: Thuja plicata (assembly GCA_018584345.1). Taxonomy (NCBI): domain Eukaryota; kingdom Viridiplantae; phylum Streptophyta; class Pinopsida; order Cupressales; family Cupressaceae; genus Thuja; species Thuja plicata. The sequence continues at coordinate 4,828 of MU227076.1, forward strand.
ACTCCTAGATCACAATCCCTAGAGGACAAGTTACCTATTCCCAAGATGTTAGAAGAAAGATAGGGTAGAGGCAGGTCTCAATGAAGAGACCTCTCTAATGGTACCAACCATCACAATAGTCAACATTCCTCAAGTCCATCAGACCCCGGTGAGGAAGAGATTGATGAAAGTCTCCAGGATAAGAGGTTTGTAAAACTCATGAAAACAATCCTAAATTGGGATAAGGAACAATATTTCCTAGATCTAGCAGAGCAAAGTGCTCAACTTCCACCTCACTTCAAAGCTGAGGATATCATTGCTAGAGAAGGAGAGACACATATGATGCTCATAACTAAACAAATGCAAGCTATGCAAATGAAATTACAAAACTCCAAAAGGAAAAGGAAACACCCAACACAAGGTTTTCTTTAAACACAATCTATCCTTTTCCTTTTGATAAATATTTGTACTTACCTTCGTTCCTGCGTGGGGTTGAAATTCTATGATTTGATAAGTACAACAGTCACTCTGATCCACACGATCACATTTGAGAATTTTGTGCTCTTTGTACTAAATTTATGCATGACGAGACATATCCTATGTGTCTCTTTCCTTGGAGTTTGAGTGACCAAGCTATGGAGTGGTTCTCAAAGTTACCCACTAGTATAAAAACTTTTGATGAGCTAATGAATCTATTCTTGCAACAATACTCTTACAATATCCAACATCTTGTGATGATGATTGATTTATGTAACATAAAGAAAAAAATAGGAGAACCCTTTCTGAACTTTCTTCAATGATGGAGAAAGATGTTTTCTAGATATCCATGAACCATGCCTGAATCTGAAAAGATGGATATTTTCTCTAGTGTTCTGATTCCAGAATTAAACTACTGATGAAGGGTGCTCCCCTTAATACCACAAACACATAATAGAAACAGAGAAGCAACAAAAATTTGCAAGAACAGAAAATTGGCTTCTTATTATCTCCACAAATGTGGAATTACAAACTTTCAGAATTACAATATGCAAAGCCAAATGGGTATTCCCCTTACAATATTCTGTAGGACAAAGCCTCGAATTATTACCCAGATCTACCCAACACTCCCCTAGACAACACTACGGGCCTTCTTTATATAGGCAATTTCCACCGCTCGAGGAGGTTCCAGAAATCTAGCCATTAAGGCCGACTACCCCTTAGCATTTAATTATTTTTCACTTTTATTACAAAAGGGTCGGCTTTAAATATTTACAAAACATGAGATTAGGTAGCCCAACTTCCGGAAGCCATAACTTTTGAATCGTAGCTCCGATTGGCTATTATAACCACTTTTCAGAAAGGGGAGATCGCGATCTACAGTGCTTGACTAGCAAAGTGCTAGTTAGCCAGGGGTTCGACCTCAATCCAGAGCCTCTAAGGTCCTGAAAATTGAGCTCAAAGATTTTGCACCCTAAAATCTCAACAGTAAATCCTTAATAACTTCACCAATACAGATGATCTGGCAATGAAATTCAATTGACATTCTTATATGACTAAGATGAACCTTCACCTGGAAAATTAGAACATTCTGAGTTCAAACGACCAACTTACTAAAAATAGTAAGTTTCCAAAAATAGCAGCTTTGTACAAAATAGCCCTTATTGAATAGAAAAACACATATTTTTGGGTGATGCAAGATTTCCCTTACACCCAGGATGCTCCTGCATCAACTACCCTCTTTAGATGCAATGTCCACCCTCTTTCGAGAAAATGGTGCAAAACGTGATGAAAATAGAAGATATGCTTGTCAAAAAGGGTGACATTACTCTCTATAAGGAAAACAAGGTTGGTTCCAACTCTAAAGACAAACCTAAATATTAGAACAAAAAAAAGCACGTGGTAAATGACGGAGTAATCGATTACTCTTCTCCCTAGTCAAAACCAACAGTCTTCAATCTGACAAGTGGTTCCAAGGCCCTGAAAACTACTAAAAATACCACTAAATCCTCATCTTCTAAAGGGACCAGCAGTTTGTTGAAAGACAAACCATAGATTAAACGTAAACGAGACTTTGACTCTTTAGGTGAGTCTTATGAATTTGCACTTAAAACTCTACTAGCAAACAAGCTGATCATGTTGCCAGATAACTCCAAACCATATGATCCAGAAATAAAACCTAAATGGTGGAGAAACAATGATTTTTGTCAATTCCATAGAAACAAAGGACACACAACAGAAAATTGCATGAGGCTCAAACATGAGATCCAAGATCTCATTGATAACGAAATAATTGCGATCGATAATCACAAAAAGAATGCTGATCATAAGGCATTCAAAGATCCTTTCCCAGAACATCACAAAGGAGAAACCTCTAAGAAAGGCACTCAAATCAATCAAACTTATTCTAATGATGACTACAATGTCATCAACATGCTTGAGCCATCTCATTTTGAATATTGCAATGTCCTCATCATCAAGCAGAAAGAGAAAGAGTCTCGATCAGCCAACGCAGTGACTCAAGCACAAGAAAAAGTCACCCTAGGGGGTTCTGGATCTTCCAACCCTTCATCATCTTCCAATAAACCATCAGTATCCAAATCCTGGGTATCTCTTAGCAAACAAACTGCTATGGGTACCCCTCAAGTCTCATAGTCCAAACACCCGACTTCATCCAATACTGTTGGCTATAGCGTCGTCGAGCAATTGCAGAGAACCTCTGCCCAAATTTCAATCTTTAAATTGCTCAAACTCTCTCCATCTCACAGAGAGGTCCTGGATAAAGCACTATCAACTACCAATGTCCCTAAGGACTTGGATCTGGATCGATTTCAATCCATGGTGGGTCACTTGACCTCACCACATTACCTATCATTGTCAGAATAAGATGACAAATCTTTAAGTCATTTACACAATCTCCCCTTGCATGTCGAAGTCTTGATCCATAAACACTGCGTCAGCAGAGTCTTGATAGATGGAGGCATAGGCTTGAATATATGCACATATAGGTTAATTAAGAAACTAGAATTTTCAAAGAACGTCATTGATCCTAAAAAGAAAATGACTATCAAGGCGTATGATGAACAAGAAAGATCTTCTAAAGGTCTTATCACTTTACCAATCCGAATAGGTCCTGTTGAGCAGGATGTTACCTTCCAAGTTTTGCATCTCCCACTAGCCTACAACATTCTATTGGGAAGACCTTGGATCCATGAGATGTAGGCAGTGCCATCAAAGTTCCATCAGTGCATCAAATTCATGTTCAATGGTGTAGAAGTCACTGTTCCTGCAGACACTAGTTATGCATGTAACGCATTAAGACAAGCAATGAATACCCTTGTTCCGCACAATAGTGAGGCATTCAACCCTAAATCAGCTACAAATTTACTGAAGGAAATGGAAAAGAAACTCAAGATAGAGGACACAGGTATGGGTGGATACACAGTGGAACCTGTACTGTCACTCACCTCTTTCCCTAGATCACCTCGGTCTTATAGAAAACCGTAAGAAGAAATGAAACAAATAGCACCCCAAGAAATCTATGATGAGACCTTCGTTAAAGACAACACACCATTAGAAGATGAACAAGAGGAAAGAGTTGTTCTAGCTTGGTTATATAAGGAACCCAAAGATAATGAAGTCAAACAATGTGTAATACCCTTAGGACAATTCAGTGTGGGGTATAAGGTGGCTTTTAAAATGGTTTATTCAGGTAAAGGACCCGTTGGACCTAATCAAAATGGACTAAAAGAACCTATCTCTATTGACTACAGACAACCTAGAGACACAACTGGTCTAGGGTTCTTATCTAAGAAAGAAAAAAGAGTGAAGAATCACCTAGATAAAGGAAAGGGACATCAGGTTCTGGAAGAACAAAACACAATAGTAGAAATTACTGACAAACCCACTGGCAACTGGGATGATTCAAATGATTCTGATGCAGAGGATCTATATCCTTCTCCCATCCCTCCCAATATTTTGGCTCTTCTATTTGATGAAGATATACCATAGGTCAATGCTACTAAAGAGCGTATTCTAGAGGAATCACCGATAACTTCTGATTAGTCAGAAACTACTGAATCTGAACAAGATCCAGATATAGAAGAAAGGAGTCTAACCATAGTAGAGTTTTTAGGTAGAACTCATCCAAAATTGGGGAAAAGAGTGGATTTCACTCATGTCCTTGATATGAAACCTAATGATGAAACAGACTCCCATGAATATGAGTTTGACAGTCTTTCACAAGACACCTTAGACATAGAGATGGATATAGTTCAACGATATGTACCCACGCCTGAAGTAGGTGAAGGCTTAGAGGTTAGGTCAAATGAATTAGGACCCCCTATCTCTAACATGGGCTTTGATGATGTTGTTAGGGCTCTTTCTAATTTGAACACATCTATACAAGGTTCAGGTTTAGGACTCTACTTAACAGTTGTTGTCTATAATGAACATACCATGAATGCCCTCAAACCCATTGAACCTTTTCTGCTAATGCATCCTGAACTCATTGATTGGTCCTTACAAGGACAACCTACCAAAATGCCTACATTTCCCAATGAATATGCTTTAGCCTACTATCTTAATGCTGCTGAACCTGCCACTTCTTCCACCAGTGAACCTAGTGTGAGCATGACTGAAGCGGATAACAAGTATCTCAGTTATAAAATAAAAATGAGAAAAAGAAAAGGGTCTGAAGGTGAAAACCACATTTTGGCGGTTTCAGAACCCAAAATAGTAAAAAGAAAAGATGCATCCAAAGGTGAAAACCTCTCTGAGGCACTTGAGGATGGGATGCTTGATGTCTTTCCTAGTCATTTATAGGAACGATCATCAGTGCTCATAGAGCCAACTCAACCAGTGAATATTGGTACAAAGGAACATCCGCACACCATTCATGTAGCTAAATATTTTTCTACAAAAGAGCTCAAGGAATTCACCTTCTTTAAAGAGAAGAAGATAAAGTTTTCATGGTCATACTCAGATATGCCTAGTTTAGATCTAGATCTTATCATGCATCATCTCTCAATAGCTCTTGGAGTAAAACTAGTAAAACAAAAACTCAGAAAAATGCACCCTCATGTTGCATTACTTATCAAGGCTGAATTGGAAAAGTTACTCAAAGCTGGATTCATCCAAGCTATTAATTACGCAGAATGGATATCCAACATCATACCAGTATCAAAGCCAGACAAATCCATCAGAGTCTACACTGATTTTAGGGATCTCAAAAAAGCATGTCCAAAAGATGACTTTCCTTTGCCTAACATTGACATGATTGTGGACATGACTGCTGGGTATGAAATGTATTCTCTCATGGATAGTTTCTCGGGGTACAACCAAATCAAGATTGCACTAGAGGATCAAGAAAATATTGCCTTCACATGTGTCTGGGGAACGTTCTGCTAGAATGTCATGCCTTTTGGTTTGAAAAATGAAGGAGCTACCTATTAGAGGGCAGTAACAACTATCTTCCATGATATGATGCACAAAACCATGGAAGAATATGTGGATGATACCCATGCTAAATCAAATAAATGATCTGTACACCTACAAGATTTAGGCCCAATCATGGATAGAAAGAAAAATTTTAAATTACGGTTGAATCCTAAGAAATTTGCATTTGGTGTTACCTCTAGCAAGCTATTGGGTTACATTATCTAAGCTAAAGGCATAGAAGTCAATCCTGAAAAGGTGCGAGTGATACTGGAAATGTCACCTCCCAAGAACATAAGTCAAATGAGAACACTCCAAGGGAGAATCTAGTCTATCAGAAGGTTCATCTCACACTTGGCTGATAGAGCACAACCATTTACCAAGAATCTGCACAAGGGCATTACTTATCAATGGAGTGAAGAATGTGACAAGATTTTCACTCAAATCAAAATGTACCTGGCTAACTCGCCAGTACTCATGCCACCTCAACAAGGTGAACCATTGATTATGTACATTTTAGCTACCTCAACGTCACTGGGGGCACTGCTAGCGCAAGAAGATGAAGACAAGAAAGAACGTGCTATATATTGTATTAGTAGAACATTGGTGTCCTATGAGATGAATTACTCTATGATTGAGAAAGCATGCCTAGCAGTAGTCTTTGCGTCTCAAAAATTGTGTCACTACATGTTGGCTCACTCAGTCAAACTAGTGGCTAAAATTGACCCTTTGAAGTATTTCCTAAGTAAAGCTACCCTCACTGGTAGATTGGATAAATGGGTTATGCTTCTTAGTGAATTTGACATAGAATATATTGATTGTAAAGCAATCAAAGGGAAAGCAATCACAGATCAATTGGCTGATGGTCCACTACATGACAATGAACCAATCAATGCTAAGTTCCCAGATGGATCTATTTTGTACATCACTCATAGATCCTAGAAAATGTTCTTCGATGGCTCCTTCATGCAACAAGGTTTAGGTGTAGGGATTTTGTTTCTGACTCCTAAAAAATATTCCATTCCAAAGGCATACAAGCTCATGTTTCCTTGTACCAACAACATAGCAGAATATGAAGCACTGGTAAATGGAAACAAACTGGCTCTTGAATGGAATGTTTCTAAGTTATATGTCCATGGTGACTCTCCACTTGTAATCAACCAAATCAATGATGTATAATAGACTAAGGATGAAAAATCATTCCTTATAAATGAATGGTTGATGACTTTAAGAAATATTTCACTTACATCACATTTCAACAAGTCCCAAGGGTACAAAGTTGAGCAGTCGATGCCATGACTATATTAGCATCCTCACAACAATAAGAGGATGACTTCTGCTATGAGTTTCTGGTGGAAGAAATTCATTTCCCTTCCTACAACTCCCCTGACATACAGAGAGATACAGGAAATGTTTAACTCAATGAGCAAGAGATAGGAGATTTACCATGAATTAATTTGAATACTAGGAGCATGCCCCAAAGATCCAAACAACCAGGAGACAAGATTTTGGAAGGGGGAAAAGCATGAAAAAACCCTCATGAAAAAAAGAATGGGCAAAAATGCCTAAGAATGAGAGAGAGAGAGAGAGCCAAGCTCATACAATAGCATTTAATAAAAGAAATTAACCTAAAATCTAGTATGGAGAGAAGGAGAGACATCTCTTTAATAGAGATGTGAGAAAGGAGTTGCATGGTAACTCCCATATCTAGGTATGCCACATTTCAATAGTGTGTGAGACAA
>MU227076.1:15417-26253 GCA_018584345.1 Thuja plicata
TAGGATTCCTCATAAGGAGGAATAACTAAATAAGAAAATACAATAAAAGGAATTATCCTCACACTTGTAGGGATTCCATAAGAATCTCCTACTAATATTAATACAAGTAAAGATTAAATTCTAACACTCCCAAAGGGTCTGTTCAGTCATTGAGTAAGAATCCTCCTATTATCACCATGTCTACTCCTACCTGCACCATCAGGTAATTCTTGACGGACTAACCAAAAATGAAAAATGACACCTCGTCCGCAATGCCTCATAGTATGTTCTTGTGGCGAACAATTTGTATAGGAAAGGATTAGATGATACTTTGCTTAGGTGTCTAGAAAAAGAAGAGTCTAAACATGCGTTGTCTAAATTCCATGAAGGAATTTGTAGTTCTCATTCTAACAGTCTGACTCTAGCCCAAAAACTACTTAGAGAAGGGTATTATTGGCCAGATATGGAGAAAGAAGCTATCAGGTTCACAAAAAATTGTAAGAAATGTCAGCTACATGGAAATCTTATACATGCTCCAGCAAGGGAGCTCATTCCTTTTGTAACACACTGGCCCTTTCAACAATGGGCATTTGATCTAATTGGGCAGATTTACCCCTCATCTTCTAATGGACACAAGTTCATTATCACAGCTACTAAGTATTTTACCAAGTGGGTTGAGGTGGTCCCACTCATTAAAGAAACATGACAACAGGTCTCGCTGTTCATTCTGAACTACATAATTTGTCACTATAGAATACCTTCCTCCATCATCACTGACAATGGAGGTCAATTTAAGAACAACACCATGGATGATTTGTGTGAAAAATTCAAAATCACACAACACTGTTCTTCAATATATTACCCACAAGGTAATGGGCAGGCCGAGGCCTCAAATAAAAATTTGTTGAAAATCTTACATCATACACTTAACAAGTCTAGAAGGGATTGGCACCTACAGATCAATCCTGCATTATGGGCTTACAGAACGAGCATTAAAACGCCTACAGGGGCAACCCCATTTGCACTGGTATATGGGGCAGAAGCAGTCTTACCCCTAGAGGTAGAAATCCCATCTCTTCGGGTTTCTTTGTGCAGACTTGTACCAAATGAAGAGTATAGAGTTTTGAGACTCCAAGAACTAGAGTTGCTAGATGAACATTGAAAAGTGGCCTTTGATCACCTCAGAGATTATTAGAAAAGAATGTCAGGAGGATACAACAAGAAAGTCAGACCCAAAAAACTTCAAGTGGGAGACCTTGTGTTGAGAGAAAATCCCCGTAATTAGTCACATAGAGAGCAGAAGGGGAAGTTTGAACCCCAATTGGTTGGGTCCTTATATCATTACTGCAACATTTGGCTCCAGAGCCTATCAACTCTACACACCTGAAGGAGATCCGCTTTGAGAGCCCATCAACACTCTCCATCTGAAGAAGTTCTACACCTAAGGCATTCTCGGTGATCAGCACCATGTACATAGTAATGTCTTGAAAAAAATATAAAAATTGGAAAAAGTCCTGAAAAAATGATCATCTTGGTGAAAATCTAGCAATAGGCGCCTTGATGCATCAATAAAAAAAAATAAAAAATGGAAAAATACAAAAAAAAAATTGAAAAAGAAGAAAAAGTGCCTTGGTGAAAACCTGGTAAACAGGCACCATGGTAGCAAAAATAGAATCTCTACCATGAAGGTGAATACCTGGTAAATAGACACCTCTTGTACTCAGTGCTCCATCTATCAATGCTCAATCTTGGCATCAATCCTTTTCTTCAGTTTGTACATATCTTTTAGTCACTTTCGTGACACTCTAGTGCTTCTGAGAACCCTCATGGCTTGAAACCAATCCAAAGTCATAACTTGGGGGCAATCAAATCAGATTTGTTGTTGCAGTATGATTCAAGTCAGCTATCATCATTTTCTACTAAGGGCATGGGTTCCCAATTTGATTGCATCTTTGGTTTACACCAGAGTTAGTAATCTTGTCATTTCTGAAGGACAACTCGCTACTGACACAAACATGTGTTTCTCAACACCACAATCAACAATGTTTCTTAACACTATCTTTGGACACATTTGTGTTTCTTAACACACATTGGATATCACAAACATAAACAACAAATTGATAGAAATCAAATACAAAGAACTCACAAGCACAACAGTGTTTCTCAACACCTCATACATATACACATTCGAAAACTTTGAAACTAGCTGAAGTATGATGCACTTCTATTTGTATGCTATCTATTTTCAGTGATTTCATTAATCTTTTCTTTGTCTACTTCTTGTTGGTGTGGTCCCGATGATCCAGCAATGTCAAATAAACTTGGTGTATGTGGTAAGAGCTCCTACATTAAGGCAGAAAAGCCTCACATCCCTCGATCCTATTTATTTGTATGCCAAGGTGAGGTTAGAACTATCTCCTTGACTATTATTGCTGTGTTTGTTTACACAAGATCACACTCATGGTTATCTTGGCTTTGAATGCCTCGATACTGGTGTACTCTTGCAACATCAACTAGAAACAACATTCATGTCATCTCATCTTTTGTGTCTCGATTCTTACATTAGATTCCCATATCTTATCCGATGAAAGTCATATTCATATTCTTATGGTCGCAGTGGCACCAGTAAGGATTATATCGACTCCAATATTCCAAAAACACTCAATGATGAAAATTTTCAATGCTAAAGCTCAGTGACTACACCTTAGGTTGCATTCATGTTAGTATTGCATCTGCATCTGCATAGTGATGAAATCAACATAATAAATTTATATCTATCCAATGTGAAGGATCTGAGATTCTAATTGATTAATCTTCTCATCGTCAAGTGGTCATGACACCCCTTGATAAATCAACTATCTTGATTCTATTTTTTAGGATCAAAATCAAAATTTGTAGCTGACTACTTGCACAACCAATGGAAATATCTCATTCTTTTCTTCTAATCAATCCATGTATCTTACTTTTGGTCAATCTCGGTCAAACATGACTTCTCATCAAGTACATATTTTGTCCTAGCCACATGGGACCTCTTTGTAATCAGATCAGGTTCTTCCTAAATTGTCTAAATCAATTGAATTCCTTCTCATCATTGGGGCACCTAGCCATATTTCAATTTCACTCCTGAGGAGGTAGGAACAAGACATCAACATTCCAGTGATCACATCCTCAATCAAAACCCCATTGCTTGGGGCATCTGAGCTTCATTGCATCAAATCAAGTTGAGATCATCTTAAATCAAGGCAACCTAATCAATGGTCTTATACAGTGGTGAATACACTTGAAACCAGACAAGATCGGTCTTATATGGGCTATTCATTATTGAAACCAGATACATTGATCGAATTGGCTTCATCGCTTCAAATCAAGTCAATTTGCTTGCTAATCAAATCTCTTAACGGTAATTAGTTTCATCACTTCAAATCAAATTGGTTATTTGTTCAAACCAATCAAAAAGGCTTAAGAATTCCTGATAGATGTTCAGTTTCATTGCTTCAAATAAAACTAAGCATTCTGTTTATATCTTTTGATCGATCTTTATCCAATCAAGCTCGAAGTCGGTCTTCTTCTTCAAAAGAATAGTTTCATCACTTCAAATCAGACTATTCTGTGTCTTCTCGCTAACAAGTCTTTGAATTAATGCGCTAATCACACATCAATTCAAAGAGGGGCAAATGTAATCACCTAAAAATGGTCACCTAAACCCTAGACCCCTAATCTCAACAATTAATCAAGAAACCCTAATCTTGATTATTCTAAGTCCTAAATCAAATAGGCAATTCATTGAATTCAAACTGATCTGACCTAAACCCTAGGTCCTAATCGATCATCTTACTTACTTAATTAATTCCTAAAATCACATTACATTGGTAAATAAACTTTATACTATTATTTAATTGATATTCTGATATATTAATTAAATAAAAATTACAAAATTGTCAATTAAATAAAAAAGGAATTAAATTAATTATAAAAACATAAATGTGCATTCAAAATCAATCAATTTATTTAAAATGCATATGACATCATCAAATTTAGTTGACCGATTATAAAAATGGAAATAATTGAGTTCCACTCAGTTAACTGATTCTCCACTGATTATCATTTTGGAAACATTTTAGTTACCTGTGAACTGATTTTGGAAGTTTCCAAAATAACTAATCAGTCAGTTCAGTCAACTGACTCTCTCGACCAATCGAATCAGTTGCACATGGATTGTGCTTCTTCAATCGAATCTGAGTCACTCTTTTTGTTCAATCTCGACCGTCAATTCGAGAGAGATTTCTATAAAAGAGACTCTTTTCCTTCACAAAGGATCCTAATTTTTGATTAAGGTTATTATACTGCATTTTTATCTTAGCTTTCTTGCATGTTTTATCTTTCATTTATCTAATATTGTTGTTCACTTTTATTCAAGAATGCAAACATAAATTTAGAGCACACTTTCAATTTGGGTTTAAAATTGAATATCTCACATTTCAATTGGTGTTCTAAAACTAAATTCTAACTAGCTTGGATTAACAACAAACTGCATTTGCATTTGCATTTAGATTGATCGGTAGTTTACACTCACCATATAGCTTTTTAAATCCTTTGTTTAGGTCTTCGGTGTAGTCACCGAGCTTGCAATGACCTAAGAGCAAGCTCATACTCCTACCTTCTAGAAGGCAACAGGTCGACTCTTTCAGACATGCAGGATAAATTAATCAATGTTCATTTCTATATGCAACTAAATTACAATGACCATGTTGAAGTGTACTGCTAAAGTAGAGGTCCTCTTTTAGCACACACAATCACCAACCAACATACCAATAAAACACACACCCTCAAGGCGTGACTATCTATCCCCCTCTAGGGACATCATATCAACACAACTACCAAGGTCCTATGAATCAAACAAATGCTATATAAGTCCCACATGGACAAAAAAGGCCTTACACTTTAAATTTTCCACAATGCACGTTTACCCCTTTGGGTGAACCCATAGATGTCATCTTCCGCAAGCTGGTCCAAGCTAACCAAGTCATGTATCAAAAAATGCAGCCATTTGATGACTCAACACCTAAGCCTGCTTGGTATAAAGACAACGAGTACTATGAATACCACCGTGTTAAAGGACACACTACCCTCAAATGCATGAAGCTAAAACATTACATCCAGAATCTCATTGACCACAAAGAGATCAAAGTGGACTCTCCTGCTCAACCATCGCCAAACGCAGGCCTTAAAATCTGTCAAAATGCATTTCCTGAACACACTTCAGGTAAAGGCCTAGGAAATCCTACTCAATCGTCTAATTAGGGGAAGGGTAAAAAAGGAGAAAATGCTAACAGAAAAGATTATACCAATGCATATATCAACTACGATAATCTCATTGGCTGCATATCCCAAGTCTAGTCCTCCGTCAATGTCATCGAAGTCAAGGGTGTCGATAACCAATGCACAGTCACCACTCATAGAGGAGGAATAATAGTTGCAGGTGCCGGTCCCACTCCATCTACTGGTACCCAATACAACATTTTGGAACACCTAGGGAATACTCCAGCCCAAATTTCCATCCTGGATCTCCTCCGCACTTCACCCACATATCAAGAGATCCTCAATAAAGACTTGCAAGAATCTCGTGTTCCTAGGGACATCAACCTCACTGAATTCCAAAATCTTGTCGAACACTTGTCTACATCTTGTGGGGTCTCCTTTAAACCAATAGACGTACCCTCAGATGAACCTGATCATAATCTCCCACTCTGTATTGCTGTCATGGTTAAAGATTTTTCCATTAAACGGGTCATCATAGATAATGGTTCGGCCCTAAATCTGTGTACTCTAAAATTCATAAAATAGTTGGGTTGCACTGAACCTGATATAATAAATGAGGTCATAACAATCAAAGACTATGACAATCTGGAGCGTACTTCTGAAGGTACCATATCATTACCCATCCAAGTGGGCCCTTTTATCTAGGATACACTATGTCATGTTGTTGATCTTGACCTTCCCTTCAACATCCTCCTTGGATGCCTGTGGATTCATTCTATGCAATTTGTTCCCTCCACATACCATCAGTGCATCAAATTCCCATATAACGACACTGCGATCACCATCTGCATAGATCCCAATCCCTTCGCATACTGCAATGCATTGGAAACCTCCTTTCCACATTCCAATCACTGTCTTGAGATCGATATTGGCACCTCTATCGCCAGTTCATCTCAAACCCATTCAAACCCATAAATAATCCTCTCTTCCACCCTATCCTTGGTCAAGATCAGCAACAAAGGTTGTGGTGAGTATATTTTATTTGATGCCTTCATAGTTGGAGCAGTGCCAATTGATCCACACACTCAAGGCCGCCAACCTACTCTAAGAAAGACTAAACCAAAGACAACCAAGGTGCTAAAATTTGGTCCTACCACTTTTATCTCAAAGGATACTTTGAATGGCCATGGAATGACAGCAAACATCAACCAATGGATCTATAAAGATCCACCACCCATGGACACAAGTCGCCTCAATTACTTCAAAGGTAAGTACCCTGCAACCCACAAGTTGGTGACAGAAAAATGGAACTACCAAGGAGGTGACCTTGGTTATGAAGAGAAAGGAATGAAAGATCCTATTGTACCTACCCAACAAGAAAAAAACATAGGCCTTTGTATGGACTTTGACATGAATGGGGGCACCAAAAAAAACATCTATGCCTCTTATCCTTCCTTGGGAAAAATTGCTGACATCGAAGATGTCCCGGAAGAGAAAGTTATGAGAGCCTATGACGATGTCTTCGATGATGAAACCTTCCTGGGAAATTTTTTCCTATGCCAACTTTCTATTCTCTTCATTGATCTTCCCCTCTGCCATCCTGAACTCATAGACTGGGACCAACCAAGTATCGTGCACATTGACGAGTTCCAAAGTGAGGGTGCTCTCCTAAGCTTTATTGGAGCAATTGAGCAAAGTAATGAATGGGAGAAAGACTCAACATATGTCTACAAAATAGACCCAAAGACATACTTTGGGGAAGAGGAGAACTTCAGCCACAAAAATGAAGAAGAAAACAAAAATAAAAAAGAGAAAAATCGATCCCCTAGTGAAAACCCCTTTGGGGCCCTATCTGATCATAAAATAGTAAAAACAAAGGGCGTATCCCCTAGTGAAAACCTCCTTGAGGTGCCAGAGGATGAGGATTCTCCTCTTCCTCTAATATGTGATTACATGCTTGAATAGTCATCAATTCTCATCGAAGAAACAAAACCTGTCAACCTGGGTACCAAAGAAAATCTTGCCATCACATACATAGCAACATCTTTGACTGAAGTAAAAGAAAGAAATCTTATCACTTTATTGAAGGAATCCATCAATAAGTTTGCATGGTCTTACTCCCACATGCTGGGATTAGACCCAAACTTGGTTGTTCACCATCTTGTAGTGGACCCAAACATCAAACCTATCAAATAAAAGCTCAGAAAGATGTACCCTAAAGTGCCACTACTTGTCAAAGCAAAGCTAGAGAAGTTACTCCAAGCCAAGATCATTCGCGCCATTGACTACTCTGACTGGATTTCTAACATGGTGCCAGTGTCTAAACCTGACAAGTCAATTAGGATATGTACAGATTTCTGAGATCTTAACAAAGCATGTCCCAAGGATGATTTCCCATTGCCCAACATAGACATGATCATGGATCTCACAGTAGGACATGAGAAGTTGTCACTCATGGATGGATTTTCTAGATATAATCACATCTGCATTGCAGAAGAAGATCAGCATAAGACAACATTCACAACCCCCTGGGGCACCTTCTGCTATAACATGATGCCTTTTGGATTGAAGAACATTGGGGCAACCTATCAAAGGGCCACGACTGTCATTTTTCATGACATGATACACAAGCTCCTTGAAGGCTATGTAGATGATATCCTGGCAAATTCAGTCAAGAGGGAGGATCACCTTAATGTTTTGGAATGCATCTTTGACAGAATTGGACACTATTTCTTAATGCTCAACCCTAAGAAATGTGTCTTCGGGGTCACATCAGGCAAACTCCTTGGGTTCATTGTATTCAGACAAGGCATTGAAATAGATCCAAAGAAGGTACAAGCTATCATAGAAATGCCTCCACCAAAGAAACTCTAGCAATCGCACAGCCTCCAAGGAAAACTACAATCTGTGTGTCATTTTATCTCTCAACTAGCAGACAAGTGCCAACCATTCACTCATCTCCTGCGAAAAGATAACACATTCAAGTGGGATCCTTAGTGTTAGAAGATTTTTGACAAGATCAAAGAATATTTGGCTAATCCACCCATCTTGGTACCACCTGTACCCAGCCGACCACTCATCCTATATATTTCTGCTACTACAATAGCACTAGGGCACTCTTGCCTAGTTGGATGATGAAGGTAAAGAAAGAGCTATTTATTACATTAGTCAGACCTTGGTGGGTTATGAGCTCAATTATTATCATATGGAAAAAGCATGTTTGGCAGTGGTCTTCGCCACTCAAAAAATTTGCCACTATATGCTTAGTCATACAACCAAGTTCATTTCAAAAGTGGACCCTCTCAAGTACCTACTCTCCAAGACTACTCTCACAGGGCGAATGGAAAAATGGGTTACGTTACTAAGCGAGTTTGATATTCAATATGTAGATAGAAAATCCATTAAAAGGAAAGTCATTACAGGTCAACTGGCAGAAGTGCCATTGGTAGAAGCATATCCTTTGGTCACAAAAATTCCAGATGAGAATTTATGCATGATAGAAGAGAAACCTACTTGGAAAATATACTTTGATGGGTCCTACACATCTCATGGTGCAGGGGAAGGAATAAATTTTATCACACATCAAGGTGACTACATCCCTATGTCATTCAAATTGGGATTTTCCTGCACAAACAACATTGTAGAATATGAGGCACTAATCTCAGGACTCCACATGGCTATAGAATGGAACATCACATCTCTAGATGTCTTTGGTGATTCCCAACTCATCATCAAACAGGTTCTTGATGAGTATCAAACCAAAGATGACAAATTGATGCCATATAAGAAGATGGTTGACAATATGAAAGAGCATTTTCTCCACTTGCAGATAACACAAGTACCACGCTTACAGAATAAGGCTTTTGATGTAATGGCTACAATTGGATCCCTCTTAGAGATTCCTCATGAGTCTACACAATATGAATTCTTAGTTGAGAAAATTCATGCTCCCGCTTATGAGAATGATGAATTGAATCGTGTATGTGTCTTGGTTGGTCCCCAGTCCCCGTGGTACCACGATATCCAAGCTACCTACAAAATAGTATCATATCCCCTCATCTTACTGCAACCTATGTGCTAAAAATGTTGACACACTTATATGAATCATTCCATCCAAGGTTGCTCAAGAATGAGGCCTCAAATATCGATTCATAGCTCCCTAGTCATGGAGTGCAAAGGTTTGTGATGGAGGCCCACAGATTGATCTAGTTGTGCCTATGCAAGTACACCATGAAATGAGAGATTCAATGCATGAAAATGACAACTATTTTATATGATTGTAACGCATAAAAGGAAATTAATCTAAATGATAACAATACAAGATTATTCTATGAAAGGAAATACAAATGCAAGATTAATCTATGAAAGGAAATATGAATTTAATCTAATATGAATCTAATCTACATGAATAGCCATGGATGCAAGAAGAAGAAGACAAGAAGAGAAGAGTTGCAATATTCAAGTCAAAGTGCTCAAATTCTCCTCCAAAATTGCTCTCCAAACCTGCAGCATAACAATACCTAAAAATTCAATATCTGATTGATGATTATTGATTATCAAATGAGAAAGAGAGGTTTCCTTTTAAAGAGAAATAGACGGTTGAGATTAAGAGACAAAAAGAAATGAGCAATGGTGGATATTAAATCTTGATTGATCCATGTGCTCATTAAAGCAAAAAGCCCACCACTTAGAAAGATGTGAAGAAAAAGGGATTTTTATTTAATTTATTTCCTTTTTCATCAAATAAAGTGCTTTAAGTGGGGATTTTTATTTATTTAATTAAAAGAGGGGTTTTCTTTTAATTAAATAAATTAGAAGAATTTTATTTAATTAAATGGGAGGAATTTAATTTAATTAAATAAGATAAATTTTATTTAATTAAAGGGAGATTAAATCTTTTAATTAAATAAAAATGATCAAACTTGAGGAAATATTGAAATAATTGAATTAATTATAATTTGATCAAGGAAATCGATTTGAATTGAAAATGTTGCAAAGCATTGATTCAGGAAATTGATAAAATTAATAAATTGATAAATGAGGCCCACAGTCTAGGTGACCAATTTAGGGTGCATACATTTGCTCCTCTTTGACTAATGTGTGATCGTTCTGGGAACACATGTAGTCAAAGAATGTAGTTGAAGTGTGAGATCAATTTGTGATCACAAAACAACACAGACATCAACACCGTTGTAAATAAGTAATTGACATCAGAACAAAGATAAGATGATTGCAAAAAGACAAGGTCAACACCGTTGTAAATAAGTAATTGACATGTCCAAGATAAGAATCTCAAACAAAGTTGCCCCAAGCGGAGCCATTGATAGGATTGATAAAGCTGAATCAAGGATTGAAGTTTGATAGGTACTGCCCCCTCATGATCGAAATCGAAATGAGATAGAGGAGAAACAAAAAATTGATAAATTTGATCAAATCAAACTAAAGATATGGTTCTTTATGTAAGATGAAATATATAAGGATCAAAGAACCAAGGTAGATCATCAAGCATGAAAGATTATGCCCCAAGGTTGAATTAGAAGAAAAGAAGTGGGGTGAAAGTGAATGGAAGATAGAAGTTTGGAAGAGGTGGAAAGAAAT
>MU227076.1:29672-48353 GCA_018584345.1 Thuja plicata
TGACATGGAGGTTTCTTGATCTTGATCTTTCTTTATGTTCTTTTCTTTATCATTTTTAGAGTCCTCTTGACATGGAGCCACTTCTAAGGACAAGGAAGCATGTTGGAACTGTATGGGAGACTTGGGAAGAGATGGAAAAGGATTAGCTGAAGTAGGCATTATAGCATATAAATGATTAGGCTCTTTAGGTTTAGCATTATTGAAAGTATTTGCAGCCAAGTGAAGGTTAGCTTGAGTTTCTTTAAGAGGTAGCCCTTGAGAATAAATATAGGGATCTGCATGAAAAGAATTAGGACCTTTATTGGATGAAGGATTTGTGGAAGATTTGGCAACTTTAGGAGATGTATGAGTATTGGAAGAAGTAGAAGATGGAAGGGAATCATTACAAAAAAATGGTTCATCATTAACATGATCTTTCTTGAGAGTGCAATCTTTATTTTCAGCATGAGAATACTTAGAGGAGAAACTCTTATGATATTTCCATTTAAAATCAACGCAGTGAAGTTTCTCTTCCTCAATAGAAGCATCAAAGAGGTATTGTTCACAAAACTCATCAAAGTCTTTTTCAAAATCAGAGTCATATGGATCACCATCACAATCTCTCAAATGGGAACACCCATTACCACTAAGAACAAGCACACGGTGAGGAGGATTCTTAGGAATAGAGGTGTCATAAGTATGACTATGTAGTTCATCATAATAGCCATCATCATAGTCATCATATTCATCAAAGATGGGTGTGTCACTCTTCATGGAAGAGGTATCACAAGGATTTCCATGTAGCTCATTATGGTATGAATTTTGAAAATAAGTATGACTCTTGGGAGAAGTAGAAGAAGAATGAGATCACGAAGAAGAGGAAAGTGAAGACCTAGTGGAAGAAGAAGACTTGGATGATGAGGAATGATGGGAAGACTTAGAAGATGAAAGATGTTTGGAAGAAGGAGATCATAACAAGATCGTGTACATGATTATGGAAAAGATGTTTGATTCATTCAATTTTTGTCTTATTTTTGCTATGGATTCATCACTCATATAATGTCTAGAAGGATCTTTGGAGGAACAATATGTCATGAATTGATCAATGAGTTTGAGATCATCTATTGTTAAGAGATATTCCTTAAGAAGATAGTGGAAATCTATAGTTCTGGAAGAGGAGGAATCAAGAATGGGAGAAAGAAGAGATGAATAGAAGAAAGTGGACTAGATAATAAGGGGAAAGAAACAAGAATACATGAAGATCTTAGGAAGAAGAGGAAGAATCATGAAGGAAGAAGAGAAAGGATGGAAATGGGAGACTAGGAAGACATGGGAGATGTGGAAGAAAGAAGACCAAGAGTCATTTTGTGCAACTTGATACCATTTAAGTTCATTTGGATGTTGAGCAACATTTCATAACACTTTTGGGGAGATCTATTGAAGTTTTTATCACTCAGGAACTCAGATTTGTTCAGTTTAATT
This sequence comes from Thuja plicata, assembly GCA_018584345.1. Lineage (NCBI taxonomy): Eukaryota > Viridiplantae > Streptophyta > Pinopsida > Cupressales > Cupressaceae > Thuja > Thuja plicata. The sequence goes on from MU227076.1 coordinate 31,134, forward strand.
GACCAACTAGATGCATTAACAAATTTTATCATGAATCAGGCATGCAAGACAATAATCAGGGAGTTCAAGCAAACAACTGTCTTCAAACAATGAGCAAGGGACAAAGCAACCTTGCACATGAACAAGAATAGTGACATAGTATTCTACTCCATAAAGATTCTACTTGTGTATGTTCTTAAAAGGTTTTCTAATCACGCACATAGTCCTAGAAAAGAAAAAGTTGATTGCACTATGGTTCTTAGTAATGGTTTGACTCTACAACTTTTGCAATCTCAAGTGGGTGAAATCCAATCCCAGCGCACTGAGGTTTTGACACAGTCTGAGAATTTAATCAATCAGGAGCTGTTGAGGAGATCTGACAACCCACAAGAAACTACACCCATGGAGATTTCTTCCACAAGGACATTTATATAGCGGTTGTTGCTACTATGGTGAAAATGGCTATTACCTCTTGAGCTTCCGTCCATGTGGTTTACCCAATAAAGTGAATATCCACTATGGTTAACCCTCTCTAACAAGGTAGACTCACAATATGGACTACATGGGGACTTGGTTTGGATTCAAGGGTTCCAAGTTTCTGATTCTCCCAAAAGGGAAAAGAGAATAATCCTCTAGCCTCTTCACCTCACCCAAACATAGAAAATAAGATTAATTGACCCATTAATTTGAAATCACCTCATCCAAGGCTCACACAACAACAAATGACACCAATCTCCCCAAAGAGAGAAAGTATCGCCAAAAGTTGAAGCCCAAACCAAGTTGACCAATGAGATAAAAAAAAATCCTTCCCTACCTACAAAAGGATCTATCGTCAAGAAGAGCTTCGCATGTAAGACAAGTGAATGAATCCCACTCTCTCAAGATCACCACAAATAGTGTTCATAGGGCCTAATTACTATGTGAAACATATATGCAAGAAAGAAAATCTAGGTCCATTTTAGAGCACCAATTGGAAATGTGATTTATGAAAGCAAGAAACACTCAAGCTAATCACATGAGATGTTCATTTTATTTCCAAAATTCAAATATTATAGAGATACAAAAAAATACCTCAATTTCAAAGCAACGTGAGCATTTTGTTTTTTATCCACGCAAGTCCAAACAATCCCCACGAACTCTCCAACAAGCAAGACAAGCAAACAATATATGCAATGTATATTCAAGTTATGCAAACCCTAGGGTTAGATCTGAAAATCAATTGTCAGGAGCAATAATAAATAGCAAATAATCCAAATGACAACTCACATCATGCATTAAACCATGTGAAAAATAAGTGCAAGCTAATCATTAAATGCTCTTTTTTTAATTTTGATTTTTGACCTAGTCAACAAGATCCAATTTGTTTGCTATGATTTCAGACCTAAAAATAGAAATGTAAAGAAGAGACCCCTATTAAAAAATAGAGAGCTTTCCAAAATGGTAAATTTTTTAGCAATATTTTCTGATTTGTGCCCTAGGGACCCTATTTGTCAAAATAGACCAGTTTTTAAAGATAGGATTTTTAAGCCATTATTTGTCATCAAAACAAAAAATGTAGAGAACATACCCCTTATAGAAATGTAAATTTTTCCAAAAAATTTGCTAATTTGCGACCAGAAACAAATTTTCATGAAAAATTATAAAAAAATTATAAATTACAGAAAAATGATCCAAAAAATCTAATTTTCAAACTGAGACACCTGTGACCCAATGCCAACCTACAAAAAATATTTTAGGCCAAAAATCCAAGCTGTTTGGGAGATATGATCAAATATTTCAAAAAACCCTAGGTTTTGTCTTCAACTCATCCTGGACAAGGGTTAGGCTTGAAAAACTTCAATAAAATAACCATGTAGAGATTATAAAATCTGAATAAAATGAAAGAAAATCAGGATCATCATGCCCCATGGTGGGTGCCAAAAATGTGTGCTAAAAATGTTGACACACTTCTATGAATCATTCCATCCAAGGTTGCTCAAGAATGAGGCCTCATATATTGATTCATAGCTCCCTAGTCATGGAGTGCAAAGGTTTGTGATGGAGGCCGTCAAATTGACCTAGTTGTGCCTATGCAAGTACACCGTGAAATGAGAGATTCAATGCATGAAAATCACAACTATTCTATATGATTGTAATGCATAAAAGGAAATTAATCTAAATGATAACAATGCAAGATTATTCTATGAAAGGAAATACAAATGCAAGATTAATCTATGAAAGGAAATACAAATTTAATCTAATATGAATCTAATCTACATGAATAGCCATGGATGCAAGAATAAGAAGACAAGAAGGGAGAAGTTGCAATATCCAAGCCAAAGTGCTCAAATTCCCCTCCAAAATTGCTCTCCAAACCTGCAACATAACAATACCTAAAAATTCTATATCTGATTGTTGATTATTGATTATCAAATAAGAAGGAGAGGTTTCCTTTTAAAGAGAAATGGACGGTAGAGATTAAGAGGCAAAAAGAAATGAGCAATGGTGGAGATTAAATCTTGATTGATTCATGTGCTCATTAAAGCAAAAAGCCCACCACTTAGAAAGATGTGAAGAAAAAGGGATTTTTATTTAATGTTTTTCCTTTTTCATCAAATAAAGTGCTTTAAGTGGGGATTTTTATTTATTTAATTAAAAGAGGGGGTTTTTTTTAATTAAATAAATTAGAAGAATTTTATTTAATTAAATGGGAGGAATTTTATTTAATTAAATAAGATAAATTTTATTTAATTAAAAGGGAGATTAAATCTTTTAATTAAATAAAAATGATCAAACCTTAGGAAATATTGAAATAATTGAATTAATTACAATTTGATCAAGGAAATCGATTTGAATTGAAAATATTGCAAAGCATTGATTCAGGAAATTGATAAAATTAATAAATTGATAAATAGGTCCCACAGTTTAGGCGACCATTTTAGGGTGCATACACAACCCAACGCCAAAACTTTATCTGTAGAGCTTCCCGTTACACCCTCATAACCAACACCCTTTATCATTGAGGCTATCACAACATGCTCTCTAGATGTCTAGATGAAAATGAAGCCACCTAGGCATTACAAGAGGTAAATGCTGGAATCTACGGTGCCCACACAAGTGGCATGGTCCTAGCCAAGAAACTTCTACGTACAGGGTACTATTGGCCTACAATGGAACATGATGCTTGTGAATTCATCAAAATGTGTCTACCTTGCCAAGAACATGCCAATCCAATCCATGCTCTTGCATAGGACCTAAGATCGATTGTGCTTCCTTGACCCTTCTCTTTTTGGGGTTTTGACCTTGTTGGTAAGATTACTCCCCTCTCTTCTAAAGGCCACAAATACATAATCACAACAATAGAGTAATTTACAAAGTGGGTTAAAGAAATTATGCTCACTCTCACTACAGGTGTCCAGATATCCAAATTCATCCTCTATCACATTGTCTATCACTTTGGCATACCTTCCACTATCTTCTCAGATAATGGAACACAATTTTAAAATCAACACATCAGTGATCTATGTGCTCGCCTCCATATCATTCACCATTTCTCTAGTCCATATTTCCCTCAAGGTAACGGCCAAGCTAAGGAAAATAATAAAACCCTCCTCAAAATCCTCATGAAAGTTGTCAATGATACTAGCTGTGACTGGCATCTCTAGATCAATCTCACCCTCTGGGCATATCGCACTTCCTACCGTACTCCTACAAGCACCACTACTCCATATTACCTAGTCTATGGTGCTGAAGCAGTCTTACCAATTGAGGTCGAACTAGCATCCCTCCAAGGATCACTGAGATGCTTGGTTGATGATGAAGATTACCAAGTAGCACGACTCACACAGCTTGATCTACTAGATGAAAAGTACCAACAAGCCTATGATCACCTGATTTTCTATGAAAATAGACTCAAACATAACTATAAAAAGAAATTCCACCCATGCCAGCTCCAGGTGGGGGACCTTGTGCTAAAAGAAAATTAGAAAGTGGGTACTGATCAGGAAAAGAAAGGAAAGTTTGAAGTCACCTGGCAAGGTCCCTATGTTGACACTGCATGCTTCGGTTCTGGGGCATATAAACTCTCCACTCCTGAAGGAGAACCATTGAATGATCCTATCAACATCATTCATCTCAGGTGCTTCCATGCCTGATAGCTATTTTTTCATTCCAGTTATCTGAGAAAATCCATAAAAAAGTATAAAAATTCCTTAAAAAAGTACAAAAATAATGCAAAATAGTCCTGAAAAAATCTCAAAAAAGTAGAAAAATCAAGCTAAAAAAATGGTTTTCCCGGTGAAAACCTGGCAAACAAGCGCTTGGACAACATCAAAAACATCAAAAATATCCAAAGAAAAAAAAAAAAAAGGCAAAAGAAAGAATAAAGAGAAAAATTTTATCCAATGGTGAAAACTTGGCAATCAGGTGCCTTGGACAAGTATGCGTGATGAAAACCTAGCAACAGGTGTCACACTTATTGGACCATTCCATTATCTATCAAAATCTCACTCCCTTCCATCCTCCATCTCCCCTATTGCATCCACTTCTTCCTGAATCTCACCAGTATTCCCTGGGTGTTCGCATATCACACGCACTAGTCTGAAATGATCCTACCATCTCGCATCCTGAGCTCTTTTGTACACACAATCTTGTATATTGTTGTCTATACATTGTGCTATCTCAACCCCTGAGCTTCAGTCCTGTACATATTCCATCTGGTTTTCTTCTTAGTGTTGCTTGTATATATCTCATGTCCTTGATTGGTCTCCTTGTAGAACATGATCTAGTTACGCTCTTAAAATCATAGGTTTGAGCAAGTGCCTTTTGATGACATCTTGGTTCCATAGTTTGATCGCAGTGCACTTTTGACCAATTAGATTTATGAATCCCATCTTTTTGGAAATGGGTCCTTTGAGGATGTATCCTTCCTCTCATTGACCTAAATCTAGATCATCATCATCTCTAGGTTCTTGTAGGATGTATCCTTCCTCTTGAAACTAATCAATCAGCATACTAAACTATTGCATGCATCAAAAAGAAAGATCCAATCAAATCTCGATAGCAACATGTGTACATAAATTGCTTGTAATTATTTTCTTATAATTAACCATTTGGTTTGATCCTTGTATATTCGTGACGTATCCAGTCTTCTCACCATCACACTAACATCGTGAGTCATCGTCAAGCTAACCTTCCTTGCCTGGTCATTCCTAGCCCTCCTAGATGGTTCATTAGTTGATTGTGACATACACCAAAAATATAGGGCCCACCTCATCCATTGCATCCATTGCATCTGGTTGTTGCATTGAGTTCATCATTTAATTGCATGGTTTAGATTCATCCTGCATCGATAAATCATTTAGATTCATTTTAAGATCTTGCATTGTTAAAATCATTTAGATTCATTTTTATCTTGCATTGTTAAATCATTTAGATTCATTATAGTATTGCATTGTTAAATCGTTTAGATTCATTTTCATCTTGCATTGTTAAATCATTTAGATTTCATTGTTAACTCATTTAAATCATTATAGTCTTGCATTGTTAAGATTCATTTAGATTCATTATGTACCATTAGATTCATATTCATTAAACATCAACATATAAATTTCATACATCATAAATTCACAACACATCCTGTATCCACACATGTCAATACATCATATAAGCATCATCCACCCTGCATCAGTTATACATCATATATACATAAGCATAAAACCATCCTGCATATACAATTTGTCATACATATGCATCACATCCTGCAAGAATCAATGTCAGTCCCCATATAAGCATATGCATCCTAGCACCATATAAATCAAAGCATGAGAACAATACATCATAAGAATCATAGAGCCCTCATCGATCATATATATATATAATAAATGTCCATAAATACAATGTTTGTCATCAATAAAATACATCGTGTGCACCTCGGTGTTGATATATGTATACATCTCATCTCAAAATGCAAAAATGTGTGTTCCATAGTCCTCTGATGAATCATACTAGCGACTGTGATGGTCCACCTCCCTACCTTGGTGGTGGACATGGTGGCATCCCTAGAGATCCCTGAGACTATACAGTCTGACCTGTGGTCTACGATCGAGACCTCTCTGAGTACTCTAGCCTTTGTCCCTTAGGAAATAGCTAATGATACAACACCTGATAGTGGGCTGCCTCTTTGCCTGCCCTAGTCACATTTCAGTGCACTGCAAAAGCCTTTGGCACAACCTATCTAGCCCCACCTGTAGTGGTTGCCTGCCTAGCAATATCTTGCTCAGTCCTGTACACCTCGGCCTGCCTCTGTGCTGCAGCCCTCTCAAAGGTTAATGCAAGGATCTTCTTTGTGGCCTTCTCCATCTGTAAGGTCAAAGTACCCAACTGATTTGTAAGTGTACCTATCTCAGTATGTAACTCAGTAGCATCCTGAGTCAAGTTGACCATGGAGAACTCTCCTGCATCAACCCTGCCTTGTAAGGTATCAAAAGCACCCTCAGCCCTGTCTGCCCGTGTTGTCTCTGTAGCTAATAGCCCATGTATCTGGGTCATCTCAGTCTGTAGGCTGGTCTCAAATACCGCCGTCATCCCTAGCAACCCCTGTAGTCTCACACACTCCATCTGTAATTTGTCTCGCTCTGCGATGATAGTGTCATGAGTCTCCTGTGCCATGAACCCTACTGGTGGCCCCTGTAGCCCCTTTGGTACCTGTACCTATGCTAGCACCTGAGGTGCCTATACCTATCCTTATGGTGGCCCTTGATCCCATGCCTCCCTTTCCTGTGCCTCTATCTGAGGTCTAACCCCACTAATACATTTGGTACCAAATTGCAACAGTAGTGCCGTTGCAATTTTTCCGTCACAACCTTGTTGTTGTCGCAATTGCGACAGTCTATCATCGCAATTGTGACAATGACAAGGTTGTGATAGAAAAACTGCAACGACACTGCCGTTGCAATTTGGTACCAAATGTATTAGTGCCCATCTCTGCTGTGGCCTCCTCCTTCGACCTGCCACTAAGGTCTTTGGGGCATCTCCTATGTCTGTCCCATCATCCACATCCATGTCTCCTATCTCCTGCTCATGAGCAGCCCCCTGAGCTGGGTCTGTGAGCCGTAAGGGCACATGTGTGGCCCACCATGTTGTGTACTTAGCAGTCATCCCTGTGTCAATGACATTGGGCCTGGCCACGAAGTCCACCCACACCATATTCCTCTAGGATGCCCTCACTATGAGAGCATTAGTGTATCTTCGCCACATGCCCACCTCCCTAGTGACATGAGGATGTAAGGCATCCTCTGCCACCACTCCCTACTATAGTCTAAACTACCTCATAACCTTTGATGGCCTATATCTTTCTATCTGGTGGATAGTACTCCCCAGTAGAAAGAAATTAGTCTAAATATAAGAAAGGTACAGGAAGTCCTCGAAGCCATCCTCTGTGCCTGCCTCCTAGTCCATCGCTCCCCACTGCTCCAAGAGTCTGTATGGGGTCCAGGAGAAAACCTGCACCTCATCTAGCAGCCGACACCAGTATCTGGTCTGACCTATGGAAGTATATCTCAAAGGTAGCCTGTATCTGTAGGCATATGGCTCTCCTAACTGCCAAGCCTCTCGCACTCTCATCAGCAAGAACACCGCAATGTGCTCCCATACCCACACTAACAATAGAGTCACTCCTATCCCCATGTTATGTACCCCACAGTACACAGCCATGTGTAGATCATGGTACAACTATCCTAGGACAACGTACCCTGAGAAATAGGACATGCCCTCCTCTAGCATCTCTGCTAGCACTCGAGACCATCCCATGCCAAATCAATGACCAACCAAATCATCTAGCATCCATCCTTCGATCAGTCCTACCAAAAATAGGTCTATCTGCCATAGTCTCCTGTCCACCGTTGGCTGCTAGCGCATCTAGGTCCTATATGTAGGGATCCTCCTCATAGGCCTCCTAAAAGTGATCTCCATGTAGTGGTCGATGTCCTCTAGTCTGTATTGAGGAATCACCCCTCGGATCGGTATCTGAAGAATCCACCACACATCCTCAAGATTGATCGTGGCCTCTCCCGTTGGTAGATGGAATGTGGTTTTATCACTATGCCACCGCTTGATCAAAGTGGTCATCATCCCATTGTGTGCCATAGCCTAGGTCAACGGGGAACATAGTCCAACCTAATAACTCCTAGCAACCCCCACTCCTCCTCTGTAAGTTGAGCCTTTAACTCCATGGTCAGTGGCCAGTGCTCCCGAGATCCCAATGGTGGGAACTGCTCCTACAAAATTCAACATCCACCATGTCAGCCCATATTTTCTTCTATTCCTAGCCTAACCCCTCCCAAAATGGGGCATCTTGTCCCTAGGTCCTTTGTCAAAGCATCCCCAGCCCTCGTCAGGTCCCTTCATTTCCCTTCCCTTCAGCATCTTCCCCTTTGGGCGCAGACACCGGTTCATTTGGAAATGTCGGTTACCACACCCATGTCTCCGCCTATTTTTCACCCCAGACTGACATCTTCAAAGATGCGAATTTGGGTCCGGCGTCTTCAAAGACATCGGTTCAGCATTGATGTATTCAGAGACACAAATTCAGGGATAGGCATCTGTGAAGACGTCGATCTGGGGATCGACATCTTCGTAGATGCCAGTTTAGGAACCGACATCTCTAGTCTGCCAAGTCAACTACCCTAATTAATGACCCCCCTAACCCTCCCAAAAGTGTTAAAAAATTTGACAAAAATAAATGCAAGGTAACGTTGAGTCACTCACCGATACTAGTTGCTTCGCGGATCTCCCATGTGTGCGCACATGCTCCCCCAACTGCCCCTTCATCCTCTCGTCAGCCATAATTTTTACCTAGAGCTCAATTTTCACCAAATCATTATTCTCAAATGACCTTCTTTAAGCCCCCCCACCCCTCTTATAGCCCTTATTTTTACCAAAAAAAATTTCCCCACCCGTTTTCTCCCCCTGTATATCTTTGTATAAATTGTTCCTGCTATACAGTTTAAATGCGTCAAAAATTCCAAAAACATTTTAAAAACGTGAAAAATCCAAAAAATTCAAAAATTTCCAAAAATTCAAAAAAATCAAATATTCTCAAAAATATTGCAATAAACCTTGTTTCTTTCCGCATCGCTGAGTATTTCAATTTTCAATGAAATTTTGACTCTTGCGACTATGATCATGTTTTTCAACAAATCAGTTTTGTGACTGATTATCCTTGCTCCTCATTCTGTTCATAGCTTTTGCCAGCAAATATCTTTTAATCAAATCCAATCCAATCTTTGCCCATAAGGATGCATCCTTCCGGCGTCGGCTTATCAAATCCTTCATCACATCAATCTTATTCATGACAAGAACTTTGGACTGAATGACTGTTTGGTCATGAGGCCTTCTTTATTGATTTTATCTTTTTGTCAGTTTAAACCTACTCACCACTACCTCGATCTGCTATACTTGGTGCGTTGTGACTGGTGGATACCGATACATGTGTCTTTTGTAGTGTGCTTTTGTTTGAGCGTCTAGTCCATGCAAAGGAATCTTGTCATCTGTGTTTTCTAACACCTGATGCATACCTCCTATTGCAATATCAAAATCAGATGTGCTCTCCATATTTTTTACACAAATGGATCCCCAAAGCTCATTAGTCGCATTTAAATTCATCCTTGCATTTGCATTCTTAATTTCATTATTAGTTGCATTTTAGAAGGCTTCTATTTATTCACTCCTCTCCCTTCCTCCTTCTTATTGCATCCTTTTTCGAGAAAATCCCACAACATTGTCTTTGTTGCATTCTTTTCTTGAGGGGGCACAACCCTATATCGTCATTGCTTCAGCATGACTCCTAGAAAACCTCTTCCTCTGGGGCAACTTATTTTCTTTTCTTTGACGTAATGTCACTTGCGACACCACGTCAAAGAGGGGAAAAATGTAGATGTCCAAAAATATTAATATTAGTATTAATATTAAATTCCCTCTTATTCCTCTAACTATTTAATTCAATCAATTAAATAGTTTCATTTGCTAGTATTTATCAATGATCAAATACTATTATAATGTATTTCATTTAAATACATTTGTCTCACAAAATCCTCTTTTTAATAAATTTATATTTATTAAAATCCCTTAATATTCCTAATTCTTCTAAACTATGATTTATTCAAATCTAATTTGAATTATAATCTAAACCCTAGCTAGAAACCTATTAATCCAACCTAGAGACCTACCCTATTCCTACTCTACTCCCATCACCTCATTTCCTAAGCATGTTTCCCTACCTAACTATCCTTTAATCATACTTAAAGGGTGATTCCTAACCTTTTTAAGGCTAATAGAATGCTCACCCACATGGGGAAATTCTCTCCAAAATGGGCACCCATTCCTCTTTAAGTCTATTAATTCCTTTGTCCCCCCACTTGGAATTCTTGAGCCACTAAATATTAAATGCTATATTTGACTCAAATTTAGCCATCCCTTCAAGCCTTTGTGTCCCTTATGTGGCTCTTATGTGGATGCCACATAGATGCCACCTCATCCAAGCCCTCCTCTTCTCTCCCAAAATTCTGTAAATAGAGGCCTTCTCCTCTTCATTTTTCATCTCTCATTGTGCATTGTTATTATGCTAGAATTGCTTTAGATTTTCATAGTTGTTTTAATGCTCATAGTGTTTATGCTTAAATCACATATATATCATATGCTAGGATAATATTTGTGAATCAATCATAGTTTCTTGCATTGTCTTGCATTACAATCATAGTTGCATAATCATTTGGAGAAGTTTGAGACTAGTTACTCCATACTAGTTCTTGAATCCTTCTCTAAACTTGCATCAATCTTACTCATTCCACTTAGGGATCCATTGCATTTTGTGTGTTTTAGAGAGCACACCCACACCCATCAAAATGAGTGAATCAAACAAGTTAAATAGGTTGCTTACTTGTTTTAGCTTAATTTGATGTTATTTGGTGTTATTTGTTGCTTGCTTGCTCTTCCATATTATTTTGAATTGATTATATGTGCTAACCCACTAATCTTGTATGTTTGAGCTTTCTCCCAACAGATAGAAGAATTATTCATAGCACACTTCTTTTATGAATAGAAGTAGACCTTTGGAAAAATGCTGAATTCCTATCACCTTCCTTGAGCCATTAAACTCGAGACCTTTGCTTCTAGTAGATTTCCTCCCTCTTAAGGTTTTTTTTCCATTTCTTTCGCCAACCTTCCTGTTCACAATGATCATTCTAGGAGGAGATGCCCAAGGCCATGTCCTCTTGGAAGTTCTTGAGCTTCTCCTAAATTTATTTTTTGCATTGAAAGATGTCCCCAAACTTGGTCTTACTCCACCTTTGGGCCTCCTTAATTAAGTGTATTTTTTTTTAAATTCTGAACATGGTTGTCCCCCAAATAGGAGTGTTCCACCATATTTCATACATTCCATAAATTCAAGGTGAGAGTGCCACACTATCTCATAGCGGAAAGGTCATGGTCTGCAAACTTTCATCTCCTCCCAGTTCAAAATCAAGGGGAAGTGATCACAAACCATCCTCATGAGATGAGAAAGGCTGACCAATAGAGCAATATCCCAACCACCTGATAACATCCATCTATCTATTCTAACTTGGATAAGTTTCTTTCCCTTTCTATTCTTGGACCAAGTGAATACCATTCCTTGCAAATCAATATCAACCAAGTCATTGCTCCTCATGAAGTCTGCCAACTCCTGCATACTATCCGAATAATCCTGGGTGCCCCCCATTTTCTCAGAGGGAAATAGGGAGGAATTAAAATCACCCACACACATGATGGGATAACTTTGATCAACCGATATGACGTTAGTAATTTCTCCCCAAAACCTACCCTGGTCATATCTAATATTAGGAGCATAGATATTATACATATACTAGGAGACATTATTCTAAGTAAACAAAATAGCAAGGAAGTTATGAGAAAAAGCCATAGAATTCCCATATAACTTACTTGGGTTCTAGAGACTAGCCACCCCACTAGAGGCCCCAACAACTTCACTATAGTGAAAGGCCGCACCAAGCCATAATTTGTCCACAAGAAGAGCAAAGTTTTGATACTTCATTTTAACCTCCTGGATTAGAACCACGTCAAATTTCAAATCTAAGATATACTTCTAAACAGTATATCATTTCTGAGGGCTATTCATGCCCCTTATGTTCCAAGAGAGGATCTTCATCTTTTACTTTTTTGGGAGTCTTCTAGGGTTAATTGACGCCCATTGGAAATTACCTTTGCCTCTTCTTTTTCTCTCACCGCTCTCACCATGGGATGAGCGACTTTGGCTTCATTACCCACATCCACCTTCTTTTGGTTTCATTACCCTCATCAGCCTTCTTCCCCCCTCTAATTTTCCTTTTAGGTTCTGACTAGTCTAGAAGAATTTCCAAAGGTGATGAAGGGGCCGATCTCATCTTTTCCATAGCCTTTAATACCCCACTTTGGGAAGTGGAACAAAACTTAGGTGCTGTCATCTCCCCCCAATCATTCAAACTACACTCTTCACCAAATTCTCCTTCTTTCTTCTTTCTTTGAGACCACTAAACCTTACTCTTCTCTCCGTCTTCTTCCTTCTTTTTATCTTCCCTTGGGATTTCCTTGCAAGAGTTGCAAATGTCCCCCAGGACCTCAACAAACTCTCCTTCTTCCAGAGTAAAATCCTTCTCAACCTCTTTATCCTTTCCTTCTCCTTTCTTCTCCATAGTATTAAGGTTAATCTCCACCCCCGTTGCAATAGGGATTTCCCCTTCCAGGAAACCTTGAGTTTCCATCTCCAACTTTGTCCCTTCCAAATGATCAACTAGAATACTAGAATCATTTATAGACACTAACGAGAGAATCTCTAGAATTTGGTCCTCAATCCTAGGGGTTACCTTATAGTCCGCCACAACATGACCATGTTTACCATACTTCTGACAGTGGAGAGTGGCATTTTCATAAACAATGGCTTGATTCTAGCTACCCCATTTGGTTTTTAACATCACAAAGTTTGGGAGGGGATTATTCATAGTAACATTTACACAACCTTGCAAACACTAGCCTCAACTTTTGCATAGTAATAGAGTCTACTGCCACGTATTGACCAAATTATTTCCCAATCCATTGGAGCACCTTTTCATCCCATAATTCCAAGGGAAGCCTTGGGAGACGGACCCACACTGGTGCATCTTTCTGAAGCTCCACATTCGGGTTAAAACTTGGCTTTCATTTTTCCATTAACAAAGCGTGCTTCCCATAGCACCAAATTCCTGTAGAGACAAAAGTAAAGTCCACCTCAGCGTTAAATCTAAAAAGGAACAAGCCCTTAGGCATGGCCGATACACTAAGGTTCCCTTTAACTTTTCATCTGGCAGCACACGAATGACACACCATATCAATGGTGGGCGTGAAACCAAAAAATCTCCCCATAAGAGAAAGTTGAAGTGAGGTAGAAATGCAATCAACCACCCCGTTAGGGACAAATATCTTTGGGCCAAACTCACCCACATAACATTCGGGGGTATCAGGGAGTCAGGAAACCATTTTCCCAACACCGCATTCTTCCAATCTTCCTGCATGCAATATTTGTCCTCCCCCACCATCTTGGGGCTAGACAAGAGGGATTCCCCTCCTGCCAAATTCTGCGAGTGAGAAGAATCATCCAACACTGAAACCACAGAAGAACCTTCGCCTGTATAGTCAGAAAAGCATCCGCTGCCATCCCTACGAGACAACACCAAGAACAAGTCCAGACAAAGAGCCTCTATGCTCCCCAGATCCCCCGACAGAGCGGAAGCTGAAGTCAACATGTATTCAAATGCAAACCGAGCGGGAAAATTGCAGAGCGGCAAAATTTCTCTATTAATAATATTCTATGTTAATGAGTATCTTTTGCACAATGTTTACTCAAGTATAAATAATAATTTTTTAACTATATAAAGATACCATTTTATGAATTTATAAGTTAAATTTTAAAAATATGGTTTTGTTAATAGTTTAATTATTATTTTTATTTTGTATTTCATTTTTATTAGAAGTAGGTTATACGCACCAAAATATTAGGTTGATTATCTTATCAAGAAAAAACATTTGATTTTTTAAATTGAAAATATATATGATGCACTAGTGAAAAGATTATGTCAAGATTTTTTTGTATGTTTTGGATGAATAGTTAAGCTGATGTCCCATGGAAAAATTTGCATTTTTTTATATAATTTATTGTTTTGTAAGATTTATTTTAAACTATATTTATCAAAATAGAAAAAAAATTACGCACTAAAATTTCAAGTTATCAATACACAAAACAATAAACTATATAAAACATGTTATTTAACTTTATTTATCAAAATTTCATCAATAACTAAATTAGTATCTTTTTATGAAAAAATGTATTCAATAATATTTTAATCTTTATTTAAAAATAACAAACATAAAATAAAATAAAAATATATATTGCTTATAGTTTAAATCATTTTAAAATTTAAAACATATATTTGATTTTTTAATGATTCATATTAAAAAGTTGGATCAATGTTTATTGTTTCCTCTACAAAAATGTGACATGTCTTTGCAATTTTACTTTTATATCTCTATATTACACCTTTAACCTAGGCTTTAATACTAGTAAGAAATTTCAAGCTATAATTGCTAATTTCATCTAACCTCTTATTAGAGAAATAGTAGTGAAATAGTATGGATAAAATCTATAATAAAAAATAAATAATAAAGCATAAATACAAATATAACACCAAATGTTCCCAGGGAAAACCTTTTCAAGATAAAACTAAGCTCACAAAATCACATATTCAATATGAGCAAGTAAACTTACAAACTTCTTCATATAGAACTTCAAAAACATTAGAAACTAAACTAAACTCGTCATGTGATAAATTGAATAATATATGAGAAATAAAAATTTCAATTCATGCATTCCTTAAGATCCTATAACATATGAAACCTTCTTAAGATAATCTCGAATACATAATCATATCACTACCCATGTTCTCCTTTTTATAGAACAAGCTTGCACAAAACTACTAGGTTGTATTAGATTAATCATGTACCAACAAAACCATGACCTCCAAAACTAAATATAGTCCAATGTCTCATTCCAATTAATAAAATTGTGATATTGCTATTAGGATTCAAGTGTATAAGTTTTTTAGTCAAACTCATTGACCCATGTTTCATCAGTAGTGGTTCAAACAATCCCATCCCTCATGAGAATGAATGGAACACTTAGCACTCATTAGATCACCTATAAAATTATCACATTATTAAGCAACATCTATAACACACGGCCTTTATCAACAACAAAAAAAAAACCTAAAAAAATTGTTTTCTACATCATTGTTAGAGTATTTTATCTAGATGTGTAATATTTGTTAAAAAAGGTCTTGTGTTACCAAGGAGAATCATTTTTTATGAATAGAGGCATTTTCCATTAACTAAAAAGTATAAAATACACTATTTACAAAAAAGGGGCTGGGGGATACAAGATCACCCCGCAAGAGTCACACGACAAACAACTGGGCACATCAACTATTCGTAAAAAAAAACATAATAAAAGTCATTAGGCAAAAAGAGTAGTCACATCTGAGGGAGAAGGATCTTTGTCTTTAGAAGTCCCCCACACATTGGGGCCTAGAAGAGAGTCTGGAATAAACTAGCCATAATCTTCTTTTTCTTCCATTTCACCTTCCTCCCGCCTGGGAGACGTCGCAAGAGCTAGGTGAGAAATTTTTTTAGAAACATTGGCCGGAGGCTAGCCAATAGCAACAGTAGATGGAGCAGGAGTAGTTGACAACCGCCAGCCAAAATCTGACGAGGAGGAGAAGTCAAGTGACATCTCCATTTGGCTTTGTCGCTGGAAGAATGACGAGGGTCTTGAGACCAAGGAGTTTGAGAGCGCTAAGCAGAAGAGCTCCACCCACGACGATGACCACGAGGTGGAGTGTGGTTGACAGATAGAGAGTCTAGCGGCACTCTAGCAATCGTAAAAGGGGCACTGCCTCAATGCTATAACAACTCCTTCAAGTGGGCCACTTCAAGAGCCACTTTATCGGCCTACACTTGTATCTACATCATTACATTATTACATATACAAGATTTAGTATACATAGAAACATTAATATCCAGAAAGCTGTGAGTGAAAAGAACAATATTCCTATCCTACCAAAGAGTGAAAAGAATCTCCATCTTGAAAGAATGCCAAATAAGGGTAAATATGGAAGGCATTATGGGTGAATCACCCAGAAAAACCATATGCTAAGAAAAGGGAAATGGTTGAAAAGGCTTAAATAAATCATGAATCCAGCTCCAGTAATGTTGGGCTCAGTGACAAAGCCAAAAAAGATGCATGAAAGTCTCTAGGAGACCACAAAAAGGGCATCTAGGATCAGGGACTCTGAAGTGCCAAAGCCTGGCACCCAGAGGTAGGCCTTGAAAGAGCACACACCAGGAAAAATGTGCAACTTTTGGCTCTATGATAGAAGACCCAATAGTAATAAAATAGAGCCACAAAGTCTTCTGGGAAGAAGATAGATGCCATATGTGATCCAAAGTGTCAACCATCGGCAGATTGGGCACCAACCAAGAATAACCCATGTTGGGTTTGTAGTTAGTGAGAGGAGTCCAATGATACCACTTCTAATTTTTCCACTAGGGCTTGACAGAAAGAATGCCAAGCTTATGAAAAAATTGAGGAGGTATGGCTGAGTCAAAAGGTCAAAAGTATATCGATCTAGGCAACAAATTTTGAACTGCACCTAGAGATCTTCCCAAGAGCGGAGACTCATCACTAGTACAAAAATAACAATATATGACCAAATAAACTACCAAAAATTGTAGATAAATGACCAAATTTGGTCACGTGACCACTGGTAGTTTATTGCCGGTCATTTATCTCATGACCAAATTTATGACTAAACTATTTTAGTCATTTATTTGGTCATTGATTTGGTCATATATTTAGTCATTTATTTGGTCATTTGGTCATTAATTTAGTCATTAATTCGGTCATTGATTTGGTCATTAATTTAGTCATTGATTTGGTCATTAATTTAGTCATTTATTTAATTATTTAGTCGTTAATTTAGTCATATATTTGGTCAGATATTTGGTTGTATATTTGGTTAATTTAGTAGTTTATTTAGTCATTTATTTGGTCGTATATTTGGTTAATCTAGTCATTTATTTAGTCATATATTTAGTCGTATATTTGGTTAATCTAGTCATTTATTTAGTCATATATTTGGTCGT
>MU227076.1:48453-58611 GCA_018584345.1 Thuja plicata
ACAAAAAAGAGGTTTGAGAAGAGAAGAGAACATTGAGCGCATTTGATAAATGTATCTGAATATAACAGATAATTAAATTCAAACTTTTAGTGATAACACATGAATAGCCACGCTTGGAACATTCTAATCATAAATAATCTTTTGGTTGGCTCGATCTTGCCTAAAAATTAAACATATGTATCAACAAAATTTGAATAATGACATAACTACTAAAGTTCACCTGAGATACAAACAAAATAATGAAACATCTAAAAATTATAGAGCGCCACATAGAATAGTTAATGTGAAATGCAATAATAAGTCTATTGGTGAATAGAATATTAGAGCACACAGAGTAATATTTACACAATAAGTCTATTGGCGAACACATTATTGGTGAAATGCAACTTCTAAGAATATAAGTATATGATATTATCAAATGTTAATGTGTAAAGGAGTATTAATCATTCATTTAGTCAGTTTTATTATTAGGGTAACTAATTATTTAGTCATTTATTTAGTCATTTATTTGGTCATTTTATCCGATGACCAAATTGGTCATTTATTTAGTCATTTTACCCGATGACCAAATTGGTCATTTTACCCGATGACCAAACTGGTTATTTATTTAGTCATTTATATTTGTGAATTGCAAAAAATGGGTAGAACATGATCAATTTTAGTCACGTGACTAAAATTTTTAGTCATGTGACTAAATGTTTTAGTCGCCTGGTCATTTATTGCCCAAATTCTACTAGTGCATGGTGGCCCTAGAAAAAAAGATTATTGGGAGTTCTAATGCCACATTTGTGAAAACACAGAGCATGCAAGCCTATAATCTTAGCAAGAAGAAGCCCTTGCTGATGAAATAGAGGTGACCACCAGATATTGTGATTGTTAAAAGAGAGATGATCCTGAAACCCATTTCCAACCCACCGCATCCAAGGTTTAATAGTTTCTCAGGCTCTCCAGATGCTTTTGATAACAAAAGTGCCCTGGATCTAAACTAGGTCTGTCATAACAAGAAGGGTTTGAATACCAATCCCCTTCCAAGATGGTCTATGGACTGGAAAACCTGAAGAGATGCAATGCCTCAGCAGGACCTTCCAAGCTTCATCCCTAAACAATGATATGATCACCCATTTGGCACATAAAGAAATACCTTGTTTCTGGGTGGACAAGAGGCCAAGCCCACTAGAATCTTTAGGGAGGAAACAATACTCCCAGGAAACTTTATGGAAGCCATGGGAGTCAACTCTAGAGGCCCATAAAAATTTGTGCAAAAACTTTTCCAGCTTCATATAAGAAGCTTTAGAGGGCACCGAACAAGAAGAATAGTACACGTGAGTAGCATTGAGCACTTTGGAACAAATCTGGAACTTACCAATCATGGATAAAGGCTTGGTAATCTAGTAGTCAAGCTTCTTTTCAATTATAGCCAATACAACATTCCATAGCTCCACAGTTGAAGCCTGAAAAGCAAAGGGAATATCCAGAAATATGAAGACTTTGTTAGAGTAAAAAGGTATTTTCACTTATTAATTAAATCATTATTGATTTAATTATTAAGTCACCTTTTTATCTCTAGTTCACTTAAGCTAAACATTAGGCATGCAATAATTAAATATTTTATTAATTATTCATGCAACCTAGGTTTCCCCACCCTTCTTAGGGTTTTGATCTCCTTTATTAGGATTGATCACTTTGTAATTATCAATTCTTTTGTAATTTCTTCATTTCTCTCTCTGAATGAATATTATCATCTTTTAGATCTATATTAGTTTTGTCTCCATTCTTTGTCTTTGTGACCAGTATTTTGTTGCTCGTGATCTTGGCTTATGAATTCTTTGAATTCTAACATGGTATCAGAGCCTTACTGGAGCCGCCCGTTCTTAGGTTTTTTGAAGATTTTCTGGAGCGTCAAGGTTTTCAAAATTTTTAGATCTGTTTGTGTGGATCTGGAGGGGATTTTTTATTTGGAGCACTTTGGGCACAAAACAATCTCACAGATGTGCTCAAAATGCCCCAAAACCCATATTTCCATATAAGGCACATCCAATTTGGACAAAGTTGCCATCTGAGGCAAACAAATTTTTTGCATGTGCCTATTTTATGGGCATGGAAATTGAGGCGACAAACAAAAAAAGTGCATGATTTTTGAGGCAGCGAACAAAAAAAATTTGAATCATTTTTTTGGTATCTCTACCAATTTTGACCTCATGTCAGTTTTTTTCTCATAACTTGAGCAAATGGAGGTGTTTTTTGCCAATCGAGATATCATCAGAAAGCTGGTTCCGAGTTCGACATGATTTTTCAAGTTTGGTTTTCTGATTTTTCCATCTTGCAGGGTTTTTTTATAGTCAAAGTCAAGGTTCCATGTTGCACTCTGGTCGCCATATCTTGCTTCACTGGACTCCATTTTTTGACTTCTGCATGGCGTCGGAAAGATGGTTATGTTCTTCTTCTTCTTGTATGGGTGTCGTTACTAGAATCTTCTCCAAGCATATTTTATTCTATTTTTTACTTTTTGGCATTCTGTTGGATATCTTGGATGTTTCAAGTCTTGGGATCATTTTCTATGCATGGGATGACTCCTTGTTAGTTGTTACATATGTTTCTTTAACTTTATGTCATTCCTAGATATTGTATACATATTTTTTTGTAGCATTTCTTTTTTGCAAACGCACTGAGATAAAGTGCCATTATGCATGCTTGGGATCCCACACATTATCTGCATGATTGTACTTGCACTATATTATAAGTTCCATGGGGGGTTTTGTTAAACCTTTGTCAAGTGAGTGTTCCTTCCATGACATTATCCTCATGTGTGTCAGCGATTGATCATCCTTGACATCATACTTTATTTGTGCTTGTACATTCTTCATCATGCATTTATTCTTCTAGTCTCTCATTGTATCTATTATACCTCTCCCTGATCAGCATTATGGGGGGTATTTATTATTGGTTCTATATGCTTCCTTGGTTCGATGGAGTTATTCTATGTATTTAGTATTTTTTCCTATATACTAGGCGGATGAAGTGGTTGGTACCTATGCATTTTGGTAAGATGGATCATTTACCATATGTACACTCTTATTTCATTCCTATTTTGGAGGCTTTAGATTGGCATTTTTTGCCATCTGTATCTTTGAGTTTTGATGTTTTCCTTGTTTTCTATCCTAATTCGAGTAGTGTCATTTTAGGGCACTCATATAGATTACAATAGCTCTTTAACAATCTTTGTAGCTTCATGCTTCGGAGGTGTTCTACATCTTCTTCATTTGATCAGCTCTCCAGACTTTGGTATTTTTTCCATCTGTATCTTCGAGTTCTGATGTTTTCCTTGTTTGCCATCTTGATTCAAGCAGTGTCATTTTAGGGCACTCATGCAGATTACAGTCTTCTCTACATTATCTTTGTTCCCTTTTTTGGGGACTTTCCCTAGTTTGGATGCTTCTTTAGTCCTTCACAAGGCTTTATCTCTTTTTAGAGAGGGGTTTTTCCCATTGGGTTTTCTCATTTTATCCTCTTTATAGAGATTTTTGTACTTGGGTACCTGATTAGGCCTTGTTGTCGGAAATCAATTTTCTCTAATTTACAATGTATTTTGCTTACAATTGCATAACTATTATAAACTATTATAAACTAGCCATCATTAAGGGTATATTATATATTTTTTATCATGCCTTCACACTTAGGGGAAAATATTAATTTTATATTCTTCTCTCTTGTCTAAGGATATACTTTCCTTATTACAGTGTCATTTGTTTATCATGTGACATTATTTTCTTATAAAGAACTGTTTATTTTGACTCACTTGTCTCTCTTATACAAGAGGTGTGTATCCTTGACCACAAACTCTTCTTTATTTGTAAAACTATGCTCATTATAAACACAAATTCCCTTAGTATGTGTTTCAAATTTTTTCATCCTTCATCAAGAATCCCTATTCGATGTAGCAATAAGGGGCTAAATGGGTGCATTCTTGTTCTTCTCCCCCTCTTTGCCTTGAAGATGCTATCTTTGTCCAATAACTCCTTTTGAAGTTAGATGTCTTGTAGCCAAGATCTATTACTTTCAAGGGTCTTTTCCCACAAGTGGAACATCCTTTCATGATTATCTATTTTCTTAGCCCATAAGAGTCAACGCTCTTAACTAAGTTCATGGCCTACATTGTTGTTTTAAGAATACCTTCTTATTGTTGGAAGTAGGTATCCTTGGTTCTCTTCCCTATGATGTCCCCTACATTTCCATCATAAGGAGGGGGCATACATATGGCCTCCCTTGTACATTATATTGATCCATAGACTAAAAACAATGTATAGATTCACATGGAAATTTTCCATAAAGACTAATCCTTGAACATGGATTCATACAGAATTTATAAGACTAATCCATAGACAAGGATTCATACATAATTTCCAAAATACAAATTCATGAACATGGATTCATACAAAATTTCCATAAGAGTAATCCCTAGACATGAATCCACATGGAGATGATGGTTTTCATAAGACAGATTCCCACCAGCTGCCCTATGCGCAAACTGATCAAGGTAGAATTGACTAGCATAATACAATTTGCTAGACTATCAATTCTTCTTCCTCTCTCTCCTATCCCCATGAATCACCTAAGAATAACACAATTTTCTAGTCTATTGGATTCATGACCTCTCTCTCTTTTCTCTCATGGTTGTTCTAGTGTGTTATACCATGGAGTTTGTATCATCTTTGGTGATTCTTTTGTTCTTCCTATGTGATCACCTGTGCTCTTGGAATATCTTTCTAGAAATGATATTATTGGATGGGACTTTTGTGGCTGAGTTTTCCTTCACTAGTTGATTTGGAGTGTTATTTTATTTCTTTTGTGTCTTTTGTCTTTAATTTTTTGTTTTTGTGCCCATCTGCATGGGTGTGGAGTTAAGATCCTTGGTTTGTGGGCTTACATCCTTAAAATTAGCGATGCTCTCTCTCTCTCTCTCTCTCTCTCTCTCTCACACACACACACACACACACACACACACACACACACACACACACGCACACACACACACAAACACACATGAGAATGATCTTTTCTCATACTCCCGCTAAAGTAAAGGATAAATGTACAATACTACAAAGTAAGTACTTAATTTGTGCTTATTTTGAGACCACTTTAGTGTGTTTCTCATGTTAGGACCTCATACTACACTTGAATACATAATTAATTTAGATATAGATCTGATGACATGTAACTGATTGAATGTTTGATAATGTTAAGTTGAAGATGATGTAAGACATTAAAAAAGTTAATGATTTGTATTATCATTGATGTCAACTTGATATCATCTGTATGATCATGTACATAATGCCAAAGACTTCAGAGAATCAATGGAAAAATGATTATGCTTTTAGTAATGCATAAAATTCAACTAGTCACTAAGTGACAGACTACACTGACAGAGTGCACACCATCGGTAAAGGCAGAGAAAAAGTCACAGTGATGCCCGATGAGTAGAAGATAGTGTTTCCCAACAAAGAAAAATCACAGGATGCCCGATGAACTAAAAATAGAGTTGCCTGACGGACGGAGATCCTAAAGTTAATTGGAGTTACACCGACAGAAATGGCAGCTGTCACCGATGACGAACTATAGAATTGACCGACGGAATAGAGAGTTCAGAAAATGATAAAATATCTAGCTGGCAGAGCTTAAGGATAGACTTAATTGGTTGTTTTATTTGTTTTATTCGACCATAGTTTGGTAATTGATTTAAAGAAGATTTATACAGTTGGGAAGAAGATAACTACGAGATAAATCAGGAGTTAAAGCTATAAATTAGATTGGCTGGATTTTTTTTCATGCCAAGAATCAAGAATTAAGGAATATCATGTATATATAAGAGACAAGCATAATTCATTTCTAAAAGCAATCAGATACATGGAAGGGGAGTGAATATAAAAAGGATGCTGAAGAGAAACCAGTGAAGGATAAACTTCATACAATCTTGATCAATCAAGCTAAGGGAGAGCTAAAGAATTCTACAGACACTGATGAATAGTGAAGCAAAGCATCATAGAGAAAAAAG
Organism: Thuja plicata; assembly: GCA_018584345.1. Taxonomy (NCBI): domain Eukaryota; kingdom Viridiplantae; phylum Streptophyta; class Pinopsida; order Cupressales; family Cupressaceae; genus Thuja; species Thuja plicata. Next base: position 54,503 of record MU227076.1, read on the forward strand.
TGTGGAGCACAAAGGAATTGAATTGATACATTGATCAGAGAGGTATTGTACTTAAATAGATATGAAAATATGCAATTCAAGTTGCATTAGAAATAGGTCATTATATTTCAGTTTAACCATTGAAGCATTAAGTCTCTTAATAGAGTAGGACTTAACCATCTTCTATATATTGAGGTACATCCCAAGGAGTTCCAAAAAGGTTGATTCATGAAAGTAGCATTGGTCTTACCTAAAGCCTATTGACAGTCTAAGAAGGAGGTTGATTCAAGGATGGTAGTAAGATTAGCATAAAGCCTATTGATAGTCTAAGAAGAAGGTTGATTCAATGATGGTAACATAGATGCCAGATACTAAGTGAAAACCTATGTATAAAAATCCTCTAACAAGGTCGCACTTAACAGTGTGTTTGTAACCTTTAACAGGGTTGGCTTCTAAAAAGACTCACTTCAGAAGAGTGAAAATTTGGGGTACCGGTCCTAGTGGTTTTTCCCTTAATAGGGTTTCCACGTTAAAATCCATGTGTTATGTGTGTATGGTTTATTACTTTATTATTTTACATTTCACATATGCATTTCTGGATTGATTGGTATACTTTGCATATTTACTGAGTATCAGTAAATAAGTTTTATTTCTTATCGGTAATCAAGGAGAATAAGGACATACAAGGTAAACTGACAGAAAGTTAATTATTTCAAAGTATTTCAAGGCATGCATCTTATAGGGACTTAAAAATATGAGGTGTATTGATTGGTGGATTAAAGTTTAAAGGATAGATTTTTGAGGCCACTGATTCACCCCCCCTCTTAGTTATTACTAACAATTGGTATCAGAGTTTGTGTGCTTAGAAGGAAGGTTTTAAGACCTAAGTAAAGATCACAAGATGAATAGACGAGATGTGCCTAAGTTGAACAAAGACAACTTTGCTTTATGGCAAAGAAGAATAAGAATCCACTTATCAAGTATTGGCAATGATATTACTCATTACTTAGATACTAAATATATGTTTCCTATAGGACCATTGACAACAGATCAATTGAGAGTGAAGCATGAGCATAACTGCATGGTTATAGAGATTTATTCCTCACTCTCTGATGCTGAATTTGAAGATGTCAAAGATTGCAAAACTGCAAAGACAATGTGGGACAAAATGAAGCTTGTACATGGAGGTGATACAAATGTTCTGAGAGCCAAGACATAAAACCTTAGAGGAAAGTTTGATGATCTCAGAATGAAAGAAGGTGAAAACATCACATAGTACATCATAAGAATAAAAGAAGTAGTCAATGCTATATGAGGTGTTGGAGGTACACTTGAAGAGGAGACAGTGGTAAGTAAAATCTTAAGAATCTTATTGCCTATATATGCTATTAGAGTTTCTACTATTCAAGAAATGAGAGTAGTAGCAAACAATACAGTTACTCTTGATAGCCTAATTGGTGGACTAATTTCATTTGAGATGAATAACTTTGACAATAGTGTCTTACCAAGTTTAGAGTCTGCATTTAAATCTTCTATGAGAATAAGCAAATCTATTCAGAGACACTCATCTAGAAGAGACAGTGAAAGTGAAAGTAAAGAAGAAGATCTAGATGAAATAGAAGCACTCATGGAAAGAAGAATGCATAGAGGAAAAGGTAAATACAAAGGCAAGTTACCACTTGTATGCTTTAATTGTAAAGAGATTGGACACTTTGCTGCAAGATGTCCTAATAGAAGAAACTATGATAGAAATGATGACAGATCTTTTGAGAAGAAATCTAACAGAGGTGATAATAAAGATTACAAAGGTTACCAATGATTAGAAAGAAAGGATACCCGAGATTACAAAGATAAAGGCAAGAAGGCTAGCTATCTAGTTTCTTGCAAAGATGAAGATACTGACACCGAACCAGATGATGACATTGAGATAGTGTTTGTAGTTGTGAAGGATGATTCAGATGAAGATGAAAGGTATGAAGAAACCACACTCATATCTAAGGTTAGTAAGAATGATTTCTGGATTATAGATAGTGGTTGCACTCACCATATGACTGGTGACAAAGAAAAATTTAATACTTTTGAGTATTATAATGGTGGTACAGTAAGAATGGGAAATGATACACCTTGTCCAATTGAAGGTATAGGAACAATAATGCTAAATAACCTGATTAAATGTGAAAATTATTATTGGGTAAAAGGATTGAATTATAATCTATTGAGAGTTTCTTAGCTGAATAATTCAGGTCACAAAGTAGCATTTGAGAACAAGAAGGAAAAAATCTTTAATGAATCAGGAAAACTGATTTGTACTAGTGAACAAACCAAAGGTAACTTATTCTATCTGAATGACACTAACCCTACTTACTTGATGACTAGAAACAAAGACATATGGTTGTGGCACAAAAGATTGTGTCATGTGAATTTTGACAACATGATCAAAATAAGCAGGAAAAGAAGTGTAAGAGGCTTACCGATGATGACAAAGCCAAACAACATCATGTGCAAAAATTGTCAAAAAGATAAAATGACAAAGTCTAGTTTCAAAAGTAAAACCCATACATCTGATGATATTCTAGAATTAGTCCATACTAATTTATGTGGACCTATGAGGACACAGAGCTATTATGGAGATAGATATTTTATTCTCTTTGTTGGTGATTACTCTAGAATGATGACAATCATGTTTCTAAAAGAAAAATCTGAAGCATTCAAGATGTTTAAATGGTATAAGGCTATGGTAGAAAAAAAAAGTGGCAAGGATCTGAAATGTTTGAGATCAGATAGAGGAGGAGAATTTATATCAAATGAATTCACTAATTTTTGTAGTGAGCATGGTATAAAAAGACAGGTTTCTGTACCAAGAACACCACAGCAAAATGGGATTTCTGAGAGAAGGAGCAGATCAATAGTTGATTGTGCAAGAAGACTGATGATAGAGAAGGACATCACCCACATCTTCTGGAGAGAAGCTATCAGCACTGTTGTTTATACACTTAACAGAGTACAATTAAAGAAGGACACAAAGAAGATTCCTTATGAGCTATGGTATGGTAAAACACCTAATGTAAGTTACTTCAAGATCTTTGGTAGTCAATGTTATGTCTTAAAAGATGATATAAATAGAAAGATTGATGCCAAAAGTGATGAAGGTATTTTTCTGGGGTAATCTACCAAAAGCAAAGCTTTTAAATGTCTAATCAAGGCTTATAACAAAATAGTTGAAATTGCAAATGTGAGGATTGATGAATTTGCAAAAAAGAATGAGTTGGAAAGAACAAAAGAACTAGAGGACTACAACAAGTTTGTATACTATGAAGAACCCATAACTCTACCTGAGCAACATTGCTTAAATCCAGAACAACAGAATGTTGCAACCGATGGTCATAATGTTGTTACCGACGATCAGGATAATGATCATGATAATGTGCAAGGTAATGAAGATCAAGCTGATACACAAAGAGATATACCTGTACTTGTAAGATATGTAAGAAGGAATCATCTAGAGGACCAGATCATAGGAGATAATAAAGATGGTACAAGAAAAGGAAGTAAGTCCTTAAACTCAAATTTCTTAATTTGTGAGTTTGAGCCAAAATCTGTCAATGCTGCACTAGATAATGAAGAATGGATAAGTGCTATGAATGATGAGATTGAACAGATTGAGAAGAAAAAGACATGGTCACTTGTGCCAAGACCAAATGAAAAGAATGTCATTAGTACAAAATGGATATTCAGGAATAAGTTGAACGAGAATGGAGAAGTCATAAGGAACAAAGCAAGACTAGTATGCAAGGGGTATGCACAAGAGGAAGGTATAGAATATGGAGAGACCTTTGCACCCATTGCTAGGCTAAAAGGAGTAAGAATACTACTTGCTTATGCTACATACAGAGGATTCAAAGTATATCAAATAGATTTCAAGTCAACATTCTTAAATGGAATACTTGAAGAAGAGGTATACATTGAGCAACCAGAAGTGTTTGTAGATCCAGACAAGAGGAACATGGTATGTAGACTTCACAAAGCCTTGTATGGATTGAAACAAGCTCCCAGAGCCTAGTATGAATGACTTCATTCCTATCTAATAAGTATTGGATTTATAAGGACTAGTGAAAATAGTAATCTTTATT
>MU227077.1:0-13648 GCA_018584345.1 Thuja plicata
CAGATGCCTTTTTCTGAGGCACGCCACTATCACTTGTGCAAGCCCTGTGAAGGGGCTGCCCTCTGGACGTACACGATTGTACAACTTTGTCCCCATGAAGAAAAATAGCATTGATATTCCTGTTAGTAATACACATAGTCCGAATCCCAATGACCAGCTTATGCTGGATTGAATATAGACAATTACAGTGGAGGCTACCATGATTGAAACAAAGAGAGCACAATAATACCAGTTGAAGTAACTCTGAATCTGTCTCATTCCTTTTGCACTACCCTTTTCAAACTGATCTGCTCCAAAAGACACTGAATTGCATCTTAGCACTCCCGATGCTGCAATTGTTAAGGCGAAATAAAGATAGAGAACTGCATACTGTTTCCTAGTGGGAGCATCACATATTCCCAAGGCTTGTAATTGAGGCCCACAAGGAGGAGGTCTTAAGGAGTCTATCATGGCTGTCAGCATTAGAATGATCATTGCCTGAAATAAAACACACAAAGTTACTACACAAACATAGGGAAAAATTAAAAAATAGGTTCACATTGTAGAATTATTATTTTATTTTAAAAAGTAGAAATAGAACACTATAAGAGGCCTATATTGTCAATGTGAAATTGGAAAGCTTTTGATGCTCACCCCAGTAATTTGAGAAACATTAACTTTCTACAAATGTGGTTTCGTATAAAAGTGGCGGCTGACCTAGAATGGTTGAAAGCATATATACTAAATGAGGGATATGTCCCTATTGAGGATGAAGATGAGGTGAGGTATGACTAGTGTGCTGAATGTTTTCTTGTGGATTGTGGATAGCAGTCTTAGGAAAGAAGATAGAAAGGTTACATTCCAGAAGCTTCTATGGCTCATGGAGGACCCGGAAAAGAAGAGCTAAGGACCAAGAGGTTTTTGGGACTAGAAGATCTTTGCCTTCCAAGAAGAAGAGTTTTGTGGCCAGGAGATCTTTGCGCTCCAAGAAGAAGAACTAAATCCCCACTTTGGGCATTGGTTGGTGTTAGATAAGATGATGGGTGTTTTGGTTTCCTTTGATATAAGTTTTAATAGGATTTGAACTATGGTAGACCGTAGGTTGGCATAAGGGACTTTTTTTTTGTTATTTTATAGAATATATTTTATAGATATTTTTGAAGTTCTTCTTCTGTGCGAGATAAGATGTGGTGTCTAGTGTTAAACAATTTTTTATTTTTCTGGCTTTGTGATGAGATACTTTAGGTAAATTTGAATGTTTTTGAAATAAGCAGTAGCAAGAGGGTGCTGGCCCCAGGTACAATATTTAGCTAACTAGGGAAAAATTAACAGCAAATTAATTCAACCTAGAAAGCAGTAGATTAGCGAATTAACCATCTACCTCTATCAAAAACTAAAATGATAAAACTATACCAACACAAACGTAAACTTTCAAAAACCAACAAGAAGAGAGTATCAAGTTTAATCAGCATAAAGGTAAATTTGAATGTTTATTATATGTATAAAACATTTTAATATAATCTCGGCCTAGACCCTTTATTGATAAAAAAAGAAGAAAAATAATAAAACACCCCAATATGCACTTGGGAAATCATAGATCAGATTCTAACAAATAATAGCTCATGGCCATGTGAACATAATGGAGCACTTACGGTAAATGAGAAAACTGAACCAATGGAAATGGCCCAAAAACGGCCAAGATATGCATCTGCAAGAAACGCCCCAATCAATGGAGAGAGATCATTCCCTCCATTAGAGATATTGATGATATGAGTGGCTTCAATACTTTTTATGTTAAACTTGGTAATCAAATAAACAATCATATTTGCAGCCAGGCCTGTGATTGCTACTCCTCCGCATATCTCATTTCCTGTATACATAAGTCGACCGAATTAAGTATAACAAACAAAAATTATCTCAAGTTGAATAAGCCTACCATATGATAAGAAATTCAAAGCACCAATAATAAAAGGACAAGTCTTCCATCCTCCACGTTTCTTCTTCATTTCGCCCTGAGCTGCTGAGTACTCCTCTATATCTACGGCTACATTTAAAAATCCTGTTTTAGTTTTTCCAGAAGAAAAGCAATTACAATGGACAGTAAAACGAATAATCTATCGAATGCTACGTATAGCTCTATTATTACCATCACAGCTTTGCTTTCCATCAACCTCTAATGTAAGCTTCTGGTCTGCCGTCATGTTGATACTTTCTCAATTTCCAAAGCAGTCAGAACACGAATTCTTCTCTTTATAATGTTACGAGGATTCAACAGAGGTATGGCCCAGGATATCCCACTACGTTATTGCTTCTTATCACCATGGACAGTAATGATTAAACTTGTAGTAAAAGCAAGATATTTCTGGAGATAGTGCCATGGCTAGAGATAAAACAAAAAGGACATCATATTGTTAAGAATAAAATGAGGTATCTGTCTTATGTTTATCTTCACCATGAGCGCTCATTAAGTTCCCTGGAAATAATTTGAGAACTACTAAAACTTCCAAAGTGTGCTTTAAGTTAATATAGTCTTTAACTCTATAAATAACTCGTTGAATTGAAAAATTTTCGTTGTTAAATCATTAGAGTTTTTGATGTTTTTACTTTCTGATGTGAGACCACATAGTATACCGCATACTACTATGACTGTGATGTGAGATCATATAGTAGACCACATACTGCCATGATTTTAATTGCATCCATGGTATCTTGTATAAATATTTTGGTATGCCTTCAAAACCATTATCCTTGGAAAGTTGTTGTGATGCTTATGATGGTGCTTGATTCTATATATCTTATATTGTGTACAATAAATTGTGTGATGATTCTTATCATGTCAATTATATATTGCTTGAATAGTTAGTGATATTGCTTGAATAAGCATATGTATTTGATTTCAGAATCTTTTATATAGTCAAATTAGTCTAAAGTTCAATATTAAATTTTTAGATAGAATTAAATAAGTTGACATTGTTTATGAGTGAAATATTTATGAATTGTGAGTGAAGTGATGTAGTCATCTTGTATTGAGATTTTTTTTTAATAATTCAAATATGATTGTAAGATAATGAAAAAAGCTAAAAAAATGATTCCTATATTTAAAAATTCAATGAGATTGAAATTAAGTATTGTAATCCTAACTTTAGTGTGCATGATGATTTACAAAAACATGTCATATATTATTATAATTCAATGCATATGCATTAGGAGTAAATCAATGTTATACTTATCATGTTTAAACATATCTTCTAATTGGATTCTTGTAATTAATAATGATTCTTATTGATCTAGTTTTTCTTGATTAGTATAACAAAATAATGAAGATTTAATTATGTTTTGTGAAGCTATATTTCAGATGTGTTTGATGTGTGCATTAAATGTCCAGGTATTTTAATATTTTCATTGAAGTAAGGACAAAATATCAAACACAAATTGAAATCACTATTCAAAATTTTACTCATGATTCAAGATGCAATTTTGTTAAATACAATAATTGAACTAGGGGGACTTTCAGTAGTGAATAGTTCATTTTCACAATTTTAAGTTTCGTGAATATATTACAACCATGGAGTTGAATCACCACAATTTTATAAATTAATAATCAATGAATGTTAATTCATCATCAATTATTTATATGACATTTATAATATTTTTATTGTAACATACACACTTGTAACAACAATTACATCAATCATAATGGGCTTGGTAGCAAATTTTTGCATGTGGGTTTTGTTTGCAATAGTTTGTCGAAAGCTCTTCTTTGATTTTTGGGTGGTGGGTTTTGTTCGATAGTCTCTATTTTTTTTACTTTCTTAATCTAGAGAAGTGTGGGTGTGGCTAGATTCCTCTACATTTTGGGGATTTTTTTCTTAGAAAAGGATTATAACATGCAAAGCAACAATTTTGAGTGCTTCTAGAGCTTCTATTGATGGAGTTGTTGGAGACTCTGAGGAGGATGGAGGCAACTAATAATTTTAGGGAGGACAATCCTTTTGATGAAGACCAAAGAGTTGATGAGGGCTTGGTTGTGGTAGATCCAACTATTGGCCCTTCTTTCCTTGAAAGGGTTTCTAAAGATTCCGAGGCTATGTGGGAGTCTTCTTGGAATAAGGAGGCTCTTGATTTGTTAGAAGAAGATCTTTCTTCCCTTTCGTATTATCCAAGTTTTTCCCCTTTTGATAGGATTGAGGTTTCTAATGAGGAGGATGAGATCCTTATTGACATCTTATTTGAAGATCATTTGATAAATAAGAGAGGTATAAGTTATCACCTAGAAGTCTCTTTTCGTGGCATGTTTTTGAATTTGAAAAAAGGGCTTTTCTCACCTTCTTTGGAGATACTTCCTTACATTTGAATCTCAGATCTATGGTTAGGTGTTTTCCCTCCTCTTTTTCTCTGGATGTCAATGGGCCTTAGTCTAAGGTTTTGGAAGATGAGGCAATTTTTCCTCCTTTCACGACAACTTTTTTGAGTCTATTTTGAAGAATAGTGAGGGGAATATTTCTAGGGTTGTTGTCTCCTCTCCTAACACATATGAGATAAATATTGTCGGTTCTATGGATGATGCTCCTTCTCCTCTTTCTTTGGATCAAGTCTCTACTCTTCAAGTTGGTGGGATAGTGGTTGATTCCCCTCTTACTATTGTTTTTATTCCTTCCCCTTAGCCTTCAAAGGAACCCCATGATATGGTGTTTGATGTGACTAATAAATATGTATTGTCCCTAAAGTTTAATTTGTAGTTCAATCTTTTTGTTCTTGTCTTTGTGAGCCTTCCATGGTAATGTAGAAAGGTCACTTTGAACTCTTTGTTCCTAATTATATTTTTGATGAGTTGGAGACTTGGTAACCAAAATCTCTTGTTTGGATATTTTGCAGTAATCACATAGTTCCATACTATGAATAGATAGATTCTTCAAAATTGGAAGCTTAGTGGACAGGTTGAGGTATCCACAATGTTGAATGATTTATTTCTCTTTTCCTTTTCTTGTGAGGAGGATTATATATAATTCTTCATGATGGACCTTGTTTTTTGGAAATGAATGGTATTTGTATTCAAAGTTGGTGTCATAGACTCAACCCTCTATAGGGAACTCTCAAGTTTCTTGTTTGAGTTTATTTTCAAAGGCTACCTTTGGAAATTATTGCCAACTCTTTTGGAAAATATTGTGCTATGGATAAGATCTTTGAAGTTATGAAGTGATTGTTGTTAGCAAGTGTAGCATCCTAAATTGCAAGCAATACATTTTGGTCCTTAGCTAGACCCCATTTTAGTGCCCAAGGCTTCCATGCATCATTTCCCCTTTTTCATATATTTAATTAATAAATATTTAAATTTAGCCCCTCTCTAGATTTAATTTCTATGCAAGCCCTTAATTTTAGGTTTACCTCTTTACTTATTTTATCTCATTTATTTTAATTTTTCATATATAGGACCTATTTAATTAAGGATGACCTTTTGTACTTTTCTTGACCTTAATCTCAACTTCAAATACATTTTTGAAATCTTAATAACTAAATTGGCTCCTGATTTGGATTTTAGCTCAAAATTGCCGGTATAGGGTGAGTTTCTGTTGGAATATGAAGTCAACATAGATCTCTTATATATGTGGTTGAGTCATCATGGATAGCACAAAAAAATGGAATATCATGGATAAGATAAATATGGAAACAATCTAGTTATCTCTAAAAGATTTTTTTATGTTCAATGTTGCAAAGGAGAAATCTACTTATGAATTATCGAATAAGCTTGCAAAGTTGTATGAGATGAAGTCATTGGAATTTTTTTTTTACGAAGGAGGTTATATAATTTGAGGGTTTGCAAATGTGATTGCAAGAAAAGTGGGCTTGACCATGGAGGAAACTTCATAGTTAAGCGCGTTTGAGCTGGAGTAGCATTGGGATGAGTGACCTCCTGGGAAGTCTTGATGCTTCACCTCTGTGAGCATCACCTAGATGTAATGAGTGCTAAGTGTCCCATTCATTCTCACAAGAGATGGGTTCTTGTGAATGACTACTCATGAAACATGGGTCAATGAGTTTGACTAAAAAAATACACAATTGAATCTTGATAGCAATATCACAATTTGACTTGTTGTGGAAAATATCTCCTATTTATCAATAAAGAGGCTTATTTGGTATCTAATGTAAACATGGAATCATTATCAACCTAGAATCAAAGGCTAGGCCATATGAGGGAATGATATCTCAAGGTAATGCTAGATATAAATCTTCTCCTAGGTGTAAAATATAAAGATTTGAGTTTTTGTTAATATTGTTTAGAAACTAGAATAGACTGATTTGTTTTTGGAAGTACTACTAGAAGTAAAGATGTATTAAATTTAATTTATTCAAATACTAGGGAAGCTCCTATAACATCTATTGGAGTTTTGTCATATTTTGTGTCATTCATTGTGACTATACCCATAAGGTGTGAATTTGTCTTCTTAAGAAGAAATCCAAAGTGTTTTCTTGTTTCAAGAAGTTTAGGGCTCTAGTAGAGAATCAAAAAGGTAAGATAATAAAATGTCTAATAACAGATAATGGAGGTGAGTTTTATTCAGTAGAATTAAACCAATTTTGTAGTGACCATGGAATTGCAAGGCAATTGACGGTTGTCAAGATACCACAAAAAATGGTTTTACTGAACACATGAACCATATAATTATGGTCCGAGCTAGATGCATTTTGATCACTGCTAGTTTTGAGTAGAAGTTTTGGGGTGAGGCTATTAGTACAACTTCTTTCTTGATCAATAAATCACCCTCTACTACTCTTGACAATATAATTGATAAATAAATATGGAAATGTAAACCAATTGATTACTCATTTCTGTGTATGTATGGTTCTAATGCTTATGTACATATTTCTTAAGAGTGTAGAAATAAGTTACACAAGAAGTCCACAAAATGTTTTTTCCTTGGTTATGTAGAGAATATAAAGGAGTACAAGTTGTTGGATACTACTTCCCACAAGATTATAATTAGGAAAGATGTGTATTTTAATGAGAAGTCAATACAAAGAGGTGATGAATTGAAAGGTACTAAAGTCATTCTAGTAGAGGTGAAAACATGATGATAATCTAGATGGTCTAGATGAAGAACAACTAGAATAAGATCAGCCAGATCAACAACAACTAGATGAGGCAAAGGGTGAGATATCACCCTTTGTAAAGAGATCTAATAATTTGAAGCACTTGAAAGACACTCTCCTACTTGTAATTCTACTTATGTGTTACTAAATGATGTTAGTGAATGTAATTCATATTCATATTAATATTTATCTCAACTCTTATTGTAACCACCCTAAAACATTGGAACATGTATAGTTTGCAATCCCCAAACCAAAATCACTAACGAAAATAAAAGAAGTTTTATTGTATACACAAATCAAGTATAACATAACCTTTCTTACTCCTCCCCTTCAATTTTGATATAAAAAAGTTGGCTTAGATCATTTTCATCATGATCGTCACTGTCGAGCATCTACCCAAATCTCATCTAATTATTTAAACCTGGAGTGATCAAATCCTGAATTCAGAAAAATACAAATTGTAGGTATTCTAGTACACCGAAGGACATGGCGACAAGTTTTAAGCCAATTAATGATATTAGTTTATACTTAATGTCTTTCCTTCTCAACCTCCATTAATTCTCCCTTTCCTCCCAAAGCATACACATGCATGACGCGGGAGATTCGAACTCTGCATACGCATTCATTAAGTCATGTATACCGTAACCATATTCTTGGAGTGTTATTATCCAGCTCATTTTAATTTCATATTCTTGGAGTGTTACTATCGAGCTCATTTATATTTTTAATTTTATTTTTAAGTTAGCACACATAATGATGAGAAGCATAACTTTGATATTTTGATAGTTTTAGAAGACATGCTATTTTCTCTCCATATAAAACGTCTATAATAACTTATATATAAATTAAAATTAAAAAAATTGATTTTATTACTTAAAAATATTATATTATATATGCGATCTTAGTTTTAGTATTTTATTGCTTAAACATTGTAGAATTATATATAACTGAATTCAATTTTAATTTTATATTATTAAAAAATTATTATATTTTGTATACATCATATTTGACATATTTATTTTTGAATTATTGCATGTTTTCTCTAGTTATCTATGAAGTGGAGAGAAATCATAATTTGTCTTGGTAATCATAATTGAGAAATGTCTATGATTGCTCTTAAAAAGAATTATGATTTTTTTTTTTACTTCTTTAAAAACAATTTGAGTGTATTTAGAGTTGGCTATAGCGTCTACATAAATATGTCAACTTATAAGTAAATTTGATATAAGATGATGTGTTGAGATTAGAATTAGTAAACTATTGAATGAAATTTGTCGAAATTAAATAAAATTAAGTGTGATACTTTGCTTAAAATTTTATGTCAGAAATATATTATGAAGATTACAAAAACTGATTCACCAAAGCGATGCAATTTTATTGCTTAAAAATGTTTGCATTACAATCTATAAACTATTTAATCTCTCTTATGGTTAAAGTTTTTTTCTTTTAAATGTTTGCATTACAATCTATAAATTGTTTGTTTTTTGTTTCAATACCTTCAATATCACTCAACATGATCAACCAAACTTCGTCAGAGTAGAATACTCCTTCCATCTTTTCAAATTTCCAAGATCTCCCTCAAGCAGTTCAACTCAATTTGCAAGGAACCAAGCTTTGATACCAATTGTTGAACATGTCGAATAATAGAGAGGGGGGTGAATTAGTTATTCCTGCACAACTATTAAAACTTTCTCTTTGTTGGTTAACAATTAAATAGTTCCAATAACAACTTGAGATTTGTTGGTTTAGAACATTAAACATTCATAGTAAATATAAGCATGAAATATGTAGAAATATAGAAACATAGAAAATTATATTTTAAATAGAAAACCCAAGATGGAGAAAACCAAAAGGAAGCTAATTCTCATGAAATATAAAAATACCTATTAGGGTGACACTAAGAATGGTGATTTGATACAAAGGATCACAACTAGAAATGCTCACTGCAAGAAGGCTCACCGTTGACACAAAGAGGCTTACTGCTGATACAAAAAGGTTCTTTGTTGGAAGATATGTAAAGAGATAGAATCCACCTCTAAGATCTACAGACTTCTCTGCATGAACAAAGATCTCCTTCACATAGATTAGTAGTCACCTCACATATAATCCACTCAAGCCGCACATGCATACACTTGTATATATTAGTACTGCTCCAAATACAAAAGGTTCTTCTTTATTTATACTAGTGTCGATCTTACATATGTCATCTTCACACCAAATGTGTGATATCACCAATGCAACACATATTACATTTATATTTAATTCATAGCATCGGTTCTAAATCTATGACATACAAAAGAGAACATAACATGATACAAAATGATCCACAAATAGATTGGACATAGGATATTACAATACATGTTATATTAACCAAAGGAACCTAAATGCCACAACCAAGACCAAAAGATGGATTGTAAATTAGTTGTTACTATCGATACGATACAAATTTGAATGTGTTACGACCGATGTACCGATCCACCTTTGACGTAATAGGAAACCTAAGATCTATTCATTCTGAATCTTCCTTATGTATAACCAAAATCTCTTGTTACACCATCAAAAATTAACATGACATGTCAAACACCAACCGATATAGCCAGAGTGTTAGTAAGAGGCTTTGACATCAATGACAACCAATGTTGGCATTCAGTCACATGTTCTAACATGGACAAGGTCAGTCAGGTGGGCCTTGTCCTAGAGCATTGTACTTAAGTGGGCTCCAGGCCCAATGTGGGACTCTTTCTCCTATACCATTAATTATGGTCGACCTATGGAATGTTGAATCCAAAAATGAGTATTAAAAGCTGTCAAGGCCTCTCATTTTGACATACACGTGCATCCATATGTACATAAGAAGCAATGAATTGATCAAGTGCAAGAAAGATAAGTTCTCAAGAAATTCAAGTTGTGCAATTAAAGTGGTGGATTCAAGATTTGAAGGCAAGCATCCAATTCAAGATCTCCAAGTCTCCATTTCTTCAAGATCCATTCAAGAAAAGAAAATCTTCTCTCATTGATGCAAGTTTCTCTCCCATGATGACCAAGTAGAGGAATTCACAAGCAAGCAAGAAGATCCATACATACATCCTTCTTCTCTCTCCTTCTCCATTGAGGTTATCAAGCTTGCATTCATCCAAGATCTAGGATCGGCAAGTGTAGATCCACGCATTTGTGAAGACATCCTTGATTCTACATCTCAAGCATACACATAAAAGTGTCTTCATGAGTTTGACGGATCTCAATATCCATCCATGAGGGTTTTACCTACAAGGTGAATATTTACATTTATCTTGTTTACATTTACTTTCCTTTATGCGATCTCTATTTCATTTCAAGGTTGATCCTATACAGGGGTTTGAACAAGGCAACCCTCTTTCCACAACATTTCCCCCTTTTTGTCTGTGTGTAGGAATAGGTAACAAAGTTTCAGATCCAAATTCGGGAATACTAGTCACAGTCACAGGTACCCTGCAAATTTATTCAGATTTGGAGTTGAAAGGACTAGGAAAATATTCTCAAACATCATCTAGAACTAGGTCGTCCTAATCGACCTCCTCCTCTGCGTCTGAGATTTTCACAGAGATTAGTTATAGGCATTAAAATCTCAGATCTAGAGATTTACTGGGTTTTGACACCTCTACGACAGTTAAAACTAGACTTGAAGGTTCATTTACCTCTTCATTCTCCAAGGTGAGTCCTTTATTTCTATTTATTTATTTGCACTTGTTTTCATGTGTCAGATCTAATATTATATGCTAGTCATTTACCATTTCTTTTACCAATCCTGTCAATTTTACATATCATATCATCATTATCCTTATTTCATTAAGAGAAAGAAATCTCAAATCCCCACTCTCACTTAGATCTTGCATTAGTACCCCTTCATCCATTTTGGGTTGTGCTAATCTGATTTGTTTTAGTGTGTGTTATTGGGAGAACACTTTCCCTAATGTATTTTATAATTTGGTGAGTGCTCTTCATCCTAGTATTGCTCACCATTTTGTATTGTACGATATGCAACATAAATTTTGAAGAGATTTATAATGCAAAGTAGGAAACCAACACCAACTCCAACAAACATAGGTCTAAAGTTGAGAAATGGAGATTGCAAGAGCAATGTGAATCTAACTATGCAAAAAAGTTTGGGTGAAGGTTTGTTCTAAGAAATTTCTAGTGTACTACAAATACTTTTATTACTACATAAATACCATTATTTTTGCAATACTTCTTTCACTTGTTTAATTATTAATCAAATCCAATTATAAAACAAGTTTTTATAAATCTTCATTCACATTAAAATTCTAATTGCAATCCTTAAATTTTAATTTCATTGAATTTTTAAACTATTAACATTTTTCATAAAAGATCTAATTAACTTAAATTATCTGAGTGGACACCTAAAAAGAGATGTTATTTATAAATGTCAATAACACAATAAATCCAACTACTACAAAATTAAGGAAAACTTAAAAATGTTGTGTTGCTTTTCAAGTTTCTTGGTTAGGGAGGGGTCCCATGGAGGGGACTACAACTCTATTTTTTAGGTATAGGAGGTCCCATGGAAAAAAAAAATTTGGAGAAGGGACTACAAGATTATTTAGAATACTTTCCTCCAAAATAGAAACCCCTTATTTTTAGACCTTCGAAAGTGAAAATGGGGCGGGGTCCCACAAAATTCAAATAAATGTTACCATAAAAATAAAATTATTTTTAAGAAAGCCCCTTCTATAGACCCATCCTTCAATCTTATGAACATGTTTTTCATACCATTCCCTTCTTAATTGTTGCTGACAAAAATAAAAATAAAAATGTTAGTTGCTGACGAAAACTAAATTAAGCTTGGCTTTTTCCCAAAGTTATTGGCGAATAAAACTTTCCTTATATACATCTCCATAATGACACACCCTACTTCCTTTTAACAGTTGTAAAGACGTATATTACTCTCAGGGTTCTGATACCCTTTTCCTTTATCTCTAGCCCTGGCACTGTCTCCTGAACTTCTTTACCTTAGTGGAAATCTGATCATATTGTTCATGGCGAATAAGAGAAATAATGTGATCTGATAGGCAGAGCCTTAGTGGGAATCCGTTTACTTGTTCGCCTTTCCAATATTAAACCTGGACAATAAACACGCCTCCTTTCTTTATGGGGATTTTCCGTCCAGCCCAAAATTGAATATATAGCGATGCATTAGTATTCTGAGTGCTATAGCAATTGGGAAAATACCAACATGGCGGCAACTGCACACCACACACTTTCATTAGAGGTTGATGGAAAGCAGAGCTCTGATGGCAATGTTAGCCAGATCATTCATTCTATTCTCCATTTTCATTGTTTTTCTTCTGCAAAAACTATAACAGAAGTTTCTAACGTAGAGGGAGATTTGGAGAAGTACTCTGCAGCTCATGCAAAGATGAAGAAGAGACCTGGAGGATGGAAGACTTTTCCCTTCATCATCGGTACTTCGAATTTCTTTTATCACATGGTAGACTTATTAAACATTTGATACTTTATATTTGTTGTTTTCATTTCTCTCGACTGGTGTGTGCAGGAAATGAGATATGCGGAGGAGCAGCAATCACAGGCCTGGCTGCAAATATGATTGTTTATTTGATTACGAAGTTTAACATAAAAAGTATTGAAGCCACTCATATCATCAATATCTCTAATGGAGGGAATGGTCTGTCTCCATTGATTGGGGCATTTCTTGCAGATGCATATCTTGGCCGATTTTGGGCTATTTCCGTCGGTACATTTTTCTCATTTACTGTAAGTGCCCCATTATAAGCTACACCTCCTTTAATCTTAGTTAGTATGAGTTTTTTCACAGTTTAATATTCTATACAAATTATTATTTGTATAGATTTTTCAGATTACAATCAGCAATCATATATATGATACTTGAATAATATAAAAATATACATGATTGATTTCAGAAGCAATCAAAACCATCTTCTAAATACTATATTGTTGTGCTTTTAAGCATGGAGTCTGAACTAGAATTAACTCAAGAATAGTACCATGTGAGATATTTGATTTATTTATTTTCCAAGTTTTCAAAGTAATTCTGTGTGTTTGTTTCAGGCCATGATCATTCTAATGCTGACGGCCATGATAGACTCCTTGAGGCCACCTCCATGTGGGTCCCACCTAAAAGCTTTGGGAAGATGTGATGCTCCCACCAGGAAACAGTACGCAGTTCTCTATCTTTATTTCGCCTTAACAATTGCAGCATCGGGAGGGCTAAGATACAATTCAGGGACTTCTGGAGCAGATCAGTTTGAAAAGGGTAGAGCAAAAGGAATGAGACAGATTCAGAGTTACTTCAACTGGTATTATTGTGCTCTCTTTGTTTCAATCGTGGTAGCCTCCACTGTAATTGTCTATATTCAATCCAGCGTAAGCTGGTCATTGGGATTCGGGCTGTGTGTATTACTAACAGGAATATCAATACTATTTTTCTTCATGGGGACAAAGTTGTACAATCGTGTACGTCCAGAGGGCAGCCCCTTCACAGGGCTTGCACAAGTGATAGTGGCGTGCCTCAGAAAAAGGCATCTGCCATTGCCTTCCAATGAAG
>MU227077.1:13748-26057 GCA_018584345.1 Thuja plicata
TATATATATATATATATATATGTATGTATGTATATATATATATATATATAAAATCAGTTTCTCCAATATTCCTTATGTTACACTCCTTTTAATAGAGTATAAAAGGAAAAGAGTATCTAATACCATCAAAATAGTATAATTTGATATACTATTCAAATAGTATCATTTAAGACCCACGAAAATAACATAATTTAATATACTATTAAAATACTATCATTTCATCTATGTCACACTTGTCCCTTTTGATGTAATTGTATCAAAATAATTTTTTCAACTGTCCTTTTTCTTTCTCTATCGCTTAACAGGGATAACTAAAGTGCTTGTCCACCAAGTAGATGGAACCCTTAGAGATTCGTTGTTTTCAGTACGAAGTATAGTTGTTGCAGCTGCAAAAACTTTCTGACTTTTATACAGGAATTCACTATTGTTCTGTCTGCTTTACAGTTTCAATGAAATGTAGTTTGATATAAATGATAGTGATAAGTTCTAATCATGCACATGACTTTTGCAATTGAAAATCTAGGGTAGGTATTCAAAAGTCTGACACATTCACGATTTAATTATGCAATTTAGCATACCCTTACAAGAATAGGACGCTCAGAAAGGACAGGGCAGAAGTCAAATTTCAATTAGGGTCTTATTTAATAAGTCAGTCTATGGGTTTTGAGTGGAGATTCACTACTTTGTGATGGTTTCTTCATTTAATTAAAAGGAATAATAAAGGTTCTTTTTGTTACCGAAAGTCAAATGGTTTGAGGTAGAAAATTTCAACAAAGATATCCCACAAACATTTATAAAATAGATTAAAAAAATCAACAATATAAAAGATATGTCTGGAGCTAATGGGAAGGAGATCAGCCAAGTTCCTAGAAATTTAGCAGCACTTTTTACTCTTCTAAAAGTTTTCATAAAATGGAATCAGTTTTACTACTAAACTCAATAGCAGTACTAACTGTTGTTCTTCACCTCAACTCTAGCCTATTATTCACACTTGATAATTTAAGAATTATTTTATTTCGTTTACATTGTTTACATTTAGATTCATATTCAAACTGCGAACAGGTTTCTCAATAAGGCAGCCATAAAAACACCAGAGGACTTTTCCTCAGATGGGCATAATAACCAAAACCCATGGAGACTCTCAACAGTTGACCAAGTGGAGCAACTTAAATCCATTATTAAAACGCTAACAATCTGGTCCTGTACAATCATTCCTGCCATTATGAGTTCCCAGCAGAGCACATTTTCAGTGTTGCAGGCACTCACAATGGACAGGCATTTGGGTTCCCATTTCAAAATACCGGCGGCTTCTTACATAGTCTTCAATCTTCTGGCAGCTGCAGTAACATTATCCATCTATGACAAAGTGTTTGTTGGCGTGGCAGAAAGAAAAGGGATAAAAATAACATAGCTGAGAAGAATAGGCACAGGCATGGTTATTCTCACAATAGGAATGGCAGTGGCAGCCATAGTGGAAAGAGAGCGTTTGAATACAGTCAATGTAGATGAGATTTCAGCGCTATGGTTGGTTCCTCAACATGTTATAATGGGGTTTGGGGAAGCATTTCTGAGCGTAGGGAAAATTGATTTCTTTTATGCAGAATTTCCAGAAACAGTACGAAGCACAGCCACAGCATTGGTCGCTGCAGGGCTTGTAGTGGGGTCTTGTTTGAGCAGTTTGTTGATCAGTATCATTCATAAAAACAGAAATTGGCTTACAAATAACATAAATGAGGGTCATCTTGATTAATTTTATACCCTTCTTTGCATAATGGGGGTGGTGAATTTTGGCTACTTCTCAGCATGCGCTCGTTGGTATAAATACAAGACTAAGATGTATGGTTCCTGTGACATCCCCCCTTCTTGAGAAAATACAGTTCTTGCTTGCTTTGCTTTGTTAAACGATCTTTGTTTTTCTCAAGTCAAGCTTATTGTCTATTCATTCATCAGACTCTACATTTGACTGTCAAATGTGTAATCTGATAGTTGCATAATAGTCTCCAAATCAAGCAGCTCAAAATTGCATGCCAGTATGGTTATCAAAATAGTAAATTGTGTATGTTTTTTAATATTTCTGATATGGATTTTAAGGCTATATACTTTCAAAGCAATAAATTGTTCATATTTTTAGATTTCTGAAATGGATTTCAATGCAATAAATTGTTCATATTTTTAGATTTCTGAAATGGATTTCAAATTTCAATAGTTTATTGGATTTCAATAGTTTAATTTTTCCTTTCCATTTTTCTAAAATGTTTTAACATTATTTTAGAAATGATAATCTAGATACTTATTCATAAAAGTATTTAGTTATTTAATTTATACTTTTTTCAAAAATAATTTATAAATTTTCTAATTTATGTCATGATCATATTATCATTAGAAGTCCTTTAATTGTTTACAGATTAATAGGAAAAAACTTTAAGTAGAATTTTTAATCATAGGTTTGATAAAAAGTAGTAAAAGAAAATATAAGTTAGTAAATAACTATTTGTGCTAATGACTTGTGCAAATAACTACTTTGTAGATTATGTAGTGCATTTTTATGCCACTCCCTTGTGTTTTTTCCAAGTTTGTTTTCTCCTTTTAATTTTATTTAGAAGATCCACATTTTACCTTTATAGATTTCCACTTTTCCTTCTCCATTTCATTAGATCCAATTTACTAATTGTGGAACTCCGTATTGTTGTTTCATAGGAAAAGAGAAAGTTCTTTCCTTTTAAATTTACTTTATTTTGTTGGGATGTTTTGAACTATTATTTTGATTGGATTGTTTTGTCCTTTTCTAGTGACATATTGTTAGGTATATTTATGTTTATTAGCTCCTACCTAAAAATAATATATATTTTATTAGGACCTTAACTCACTTTTATGGTATATTCATTCCCAACAAAAATAACATTTTAAAGGATATTTCCAAGATGGAACTTTCACTTCTTACTTTAATTACTTGATAAAAGAAAATCTGATGACCTAAGTTATTCATGCTATATTTAGTAAAGAATTTTCTATGAACTTGTCCATCAAAATTATTTGTTTGTGGCTCAAGAGTTCAAAAATCTCTTCATCTAAAATACTTGCACATTCAATCAATCTATTAAAATACTTGCACATTCAATGTACACATCAAATATATATTTAAAATATGTGTAAATAATTAGAACAACAAGATTCATAGTTGTGCAAGCTAACTTCGTTAATATGTAGTTATTACATGAAATATCATACTACCTCCATTTAAAAAAAAGAGTTAAAGGGACACTTAACTAACTAAAACAGTTGATGAGGTTGAACAAATTGGGGGTTCAGATACTAAGGTCGACGTTGGGCTGGAGGCCTCTCCTCCAAAAAGAGAATCAAGCTCTCTCCCCATAGGATTGTGAGCAAAGATAAGGGTTTCACCCTAGCTCCTAACTCCTCCTCCTGACTCCCCTAGGGTTGGTATCACTACCCAGGGTGGTAATGATAAGAATAATGTGATCGAGGATAATGGGATCATAGAGGTTGGTATGAAGCCAATTAACAGTGATAATGTGCTCTTTGGAGATGGGGTCATGTTTAGTGCCTTAGATAATTTTAGCAAAGATGGTTTCTTTGGTGTCCTTCATGTTGCTAAGGATGATGCTTAGGGATTTTTAAAAAAGAATTAATATGATCTTTCAGGAGGTGAAGGAGATCAAATTTAAACATAGTGCCTTTACCAACAAGATGGATTTTCTAGAAGTGATGGGAAAGGACAATACGTTCTCTAAAAATATAAAATATATGACTAAAGTTGTTTATAATGGTGAGGCTATGGCTACAGAGTTTGATAAGATATTTGAGGTTTTTAATGTGAGGATTTCTGGTCTGGAATCTACCCTGAAGAAAAATGGAGAACAAAGCTATAGGATCCTCAAAGCCTCTACTGAACATCTGAATATTCTGGTGGGGAATCTAGGCTGGATCAATCAGGGGAAAGCCATTTTTCAAGTGGAGGAGGTGGAGGAAGTGAAGAATATGAGTCTTGCAGATAAAGTTGGTCCTGGGAGGAGGACTCGAGCAAGTACCAAGAAGAAGGAGGCTCTCAAGGCCAACAAGGAGACTGATTACCTCAGGGTTGCTATTGACAAGATGAATCGCCTGGTGCTTGAAGCCAGTGAGATTTTTAAAAAAATTTCTTAGTGTCAGCTTTGTCTTGTTCCTTTTTGTTGTTTGTTTACTGACCTTTGGTTGGCTTCTGGTTGTCTTCTAGCTTTTGTTTTGTTCTTGCCAGTGTTTTTCTTTGTGTTTTGTAGTCACAGTTTTATCTTGCTGGACTTTAATGATCATATCTTTGTAATCCTCTATATATGGGTTTTGGGACCCTAAAACCTACTTTTTACTTAATCAAAAACTAAGTTGCATGTTAAAAATAAAACCTAGTGTCCAAAAAAGACTTTTTATAAATTTCTTTGAATAAAAAAATTATTTTCTCTTAGTGAAGTATTGCATTTGAATGTAAAATACAACTTATATGCAACTTAAATTGACCAAATACCCATTACAAATAAATAATGTTTGTTATCTCTAACTTTTACATCCAACACGAAAAAAAATAGTTGTATAAAAATAATACATTCTCATATAATACAACTTATATCCAAAAAAAATAGAACAATAGTTGATCACTAAAACCTTTTGACAATCCTTAGGAAATTATAAGTTATTTATTATGCTCACCTTTTATATTTTTGATAGGAAAAATTATCCTTATCAAATACTCCAATGCATATACATTGCTAACCCAATAGTTGCACACATGAGAATAATATTTTTTCACTTTGATAATAATCCCTGTTTGAACATTCCTTGTACCATAGGTTGAGGCTTCTATGCTAGGGCTTATCGCTTCCGCTACTCTACTCTGATCTGTGTCCATCCTCCCTCGATGGGGCTGATGGAGGGGGACCCATCTTAGCTTTACCCTTCCTCTTTCCTGTTGGTTGGGGATCCCAATCTCCCTACTCTGAAAATGGGATCCACTTCTATTAGCCATTCTCATGAGGAAAAAGAGATTGATATCCCTGACCATCTAGACAAATCTGGAGAGTCCTTTCTCTATTAAGAGAATCCTTCTTTGTCTATTGACAAGTTGTTGGGTGTTAGTCCAACTAAAATGAGGCACTCTGCTTCTCTGAACGAGTACGCGGCTGCATGCAATGTCAATGACACAATGATTCATGTTCCTGATGAAATATTATAGGAGATGATTGTTGAGTTGGAGCTTTCCTTGGTGGGTCAGTTTCTTTCCTTTAGAACCTCTATTGACCAACTTAGAAAATGGGTCTCCTTACAATGAAAACTAAAAGGAAGTTGGAAAATCGATGTTATGTCTAATAGTCTCTTCCTTTTAGTTTTGTTAACAAAGAAGATTTGATGTACTTTCTAACAAATGGTTTCTAGACTTATGTGAGTAATCAAAGAAATATATTATCTTTATGCAAATGGAAAGCTAGTTTTTATGCCCAAAATGACCTGGGTTCTCTTTATCCCACAAAGATATGTCTTCATGGCCTTCTATTAGAGTTTTGGAACTTTGAAATGTTTAGAGGAATAACATAGTCCTTTAGCTCGCTCATGGCAGTGGATAGAATTACATAGCAGAGATCAAGAATTATCTTTGTGATAATCTATGTAAATGTGATGGTTAATATTATTATTCCATCCTTTATAACCCTCCAATCCAAGTATGGCTCCTGGGAGAAATATTTAGAATATGAGAATACAATAGTGTAATGTCCGATCTGTATGAAATATGGACACTTGATTAATGTTTGTAGATTCTAGAAAAAAAAGAACTAGTAGCAAAAAATCCAAGGAGAGAAGAAGGAACTCAATGGGGAAGAGAGGCATAGGGGCTCTCCCCCTACTTCTTAGGAAGTGGAAGAGTCACTTAGACCGAATAAGAATAAGGGCTTGGGTGATGTAACAAATTTTACTTCTATTGGATTGCCTAGTTCCAAATCTAACTCTAGTTTTTTAGGAAAGGCTACAAGAGCTATCTATAATAACACCATGGATAAGATGGAAAAGAAGGATATGAATGGGAAAAAAGACAATACTAAGACTTCAAATGTAAAATATATGGGTGTGGAAGGTAAGTCGGCTCCTGTATCCCAAAAACTACAAGGAGAAGAGGTGAACAAGGTGATTGTAGATCTTAATATATCAAAGAGGTGTGAAGGGAACCGAACTTGTGTCTCTTCCCATGAGATGCATTTATCCTCTAGCCCAAAAATTTTTTTGGGAATAATTTCTATGGAAGAATCTAGTATTTTAGATAATGTCTTGAGAAATAAAGAGAATGGTGATCCTTTAATAAATCCAAGATCTGCTAACAAGCTACTTGGATCTTTGAGTCTTAAGGATAACTTATCCTTTTTGGGGTTCTCCTCAACTCCACTACCTCTTGTTTCTAGGGTGGGGACTAAATATTGTGGCTTTGAATCAACTTGGAGCATAGTTGAAGAGAAAGATAAATAGAAGAAAAAACTAGAAGTCTCTTTTGAATCCAAGCAAGGTAGGATAACACAAAGGGAGATTAGAGAAACAAATGTAGAGAATGGAAAATAGAGGACTATTGATGGTTTCTTTGATGTTAAAAATAAAAACAAAAGAGAACACCACTTAGGTTAGGAGAGGGAGAGAAATCCAAGGATGGGTTATTCTAAAACGTTAGTTTGTCATGAATATTTTATCTTGGAATATGGAAGGCTCAAATAGCCATATCAAGAAGCACATGTTGAAATATGTTATTTTGGAAAATAAAGTTGATATTATAATTTTATAGGAAACTAAAATGAAAAAGAGGGTTTCAAGCAGATTGTCAGTAATATGTGGCCTAATGCTAATTTGAAGACAAGTGATACAAAAGGTTATTTTTGTGGTATGGCCACCCTTTGGAATCCCAATATAGTGGAAGACACTCTATTCCACTCAAAATGTAGCTTGATTGTTACCTTCAAACTTTTAAACTCTATTATTTCTTGGAAATTGATAAATGTGTATACTCCTAATGTTAGATCCTCTAGGTGATTTTTATCTGATTCACTTTCCTCTATCATTTTGAGAGGCCTTCCTTCGAACTATATGGTGGGAGGTGACTTTAATTCCCTTCTATACCCCTTAGAGAAATCTGGTAGCACTAAAGATTTCAATAAAAAACATGGTGGATTTGGGAGATTGTTTTGCAGCTAATGGGCTAATTGATATTGAGCTCCATGGATCAACCTTTAATTGGTCCAATAAAAAGACAAGGGTAAAATCTTATTCAATTTAGAATGGATAGATTTTTATTATCCTCCATTTGGATAAATCTTGTTGATTTCATGCTCACTAGTCAACCTAAAACTAGATCAGACCATAACGCCCCTATCCTTGATTGGGATGGAGGTAGGAGAAATGGCCCCATCCCTTTCAGATGTGAAATCATGTGTAATATGCACCTAGACTTGTGTAGTCTTGTTAAAAATTGGTGGAATAAACTTTTTCCTGGCTCTCCTATGATCCAAGTTTGCAAGAAACTTAAAATTATTAAAGAAAAGGTAAAAGGATGGAATAGAACCTCATTTGGAAATATCTTTAATGGGAAAAAATAGGTGGCTGCTGATTTGAAAGATATCCCAAGAAAATGGAGAAAGGGGAACAAGATGAGGCCATATGTCAAGAGGAGAGATCACTGAGGGAGAGATGGATCAAACTCAACAAACTTGAAGTGTTATGGAAAAAAAATATTGGATACAATGTGTAATATACCAACAACTCTTTCAACTATTCCTTTATTTCTTGTTGAAATCTAGCCACTAAACAAACAACGTACATATTATCTGGTCTCCTAGCAGTCAAATGCAGTAAACCTCCAATTATTGATCTGTACTTACTTGCATCATATTTGGGTGAATCATCATCTTTTGTTAACTTGCATCCAATAACAATAGGTGTATAATTTAGCTTAGAATTCTCCAACCCAAACTTCTTCAACAATTCTCTCAGATATTTGGTATAAGAAATGAAAATTTAGATTTTCTATTCTAATCGACTTGTAATTCAAGAAATAAATTTAACTCACCAATCATAGACATTTCAAGTTTTAGTTACATTTCATCTATAAATCTTCTGCACATATCATGATTAGCTCCAAATATTATGTCATCAACATACACTATAACAAGAAACATCTAGTCTAAATAAACTTTGCCATATAAGTTGCTATTAGCGGATCCCTTTCTAAAATTTATGTCCAACCATATACTTGTCCAATCTTCCATACCAGGCCCTAGCATCCTACTTCAATTTGTACAATGTCTTCTTCAACAAGCAAAATACATCTGGATAACTGTCTAACTTGAATCCTTCATTTTGTTCTATGTAGACCTCTTCCTTCAATTATTCATTCAATAATGTTGACTTTACATCCATCTAATAAACTTTGAAATATTTGAAAGATGCAAAAGATAAGAATATTTGGATTGCTTCCATCTAGGAAATAGGGACATTTGTTTCTTCAAAATCAATACCTTTAATTAGAGTGTAACCCTTTCTCACCAGGCTTGCCTTGTTCCTTATCACCTTTCCATTTCCATCCATCTTGTTTCTAAACACCTACTTTTTTCCAATCACATTGTCTTCCGATCTAGGCAAAAGTTTCCAAGTCATATTATTCTTTATTTGATAAGCTCGTCTTCCATTTCCTTTACCCAACTTTAATCATTACATGCTTTTTCTATAGTCTTAGGTTCAATTTTGTATAGTAAACACAATAAAACTTCTTTTTGATTATCCTTACTTCATGTGATAATGCCTTTATTCTTATCTCCAACAATCTGATTTTCTAAATAATTTCTCTGTACATACCTTGGGGTCTTACTTGTAGATGTTGAAGCCTTCTTTGACTCTTCTTCTTCTTTCCTGTCTTCTCTTCCTTTTTCCTCTTATTCAAATTTAAATTCAATATTCTTGTAAGGAGTTCTTTGGATATCTTCATCAACTTTTACATTTTCACTTTCAACTATCTTGTTCAATTTATTTTTTTAACACTGGTAAGCTTTGATCCCTATAGAATAACCTAGAAATATGCCTTCACCAACTTTTTTGTCAAACTTTCCAATATTGTCTTCATCCCTCCAAATGTAGTACTTACTTCAAAAAAATTTAAAATAGTTTACTCTAAGAGCTCTTCCATAACATAGCTCATATGATGTATTTCCATACTTTCTTCTAAAAAGTACCCTATTAAGAATGTATAGTGTTGTGTGTATAGATTCTCTCCAATAGACCTTTGATAAAACTTCTTTGATCATTGATCTGGCTACTTCTTAAACTAAAGACACTTCATTCTTTCTACCACATCATTCTGTTGTGGTGTTGTTGTGGCAGATAATTATCTTTTGATACCATGTCTGTTATAAAAATTGTTAAATTCATCAGAAATAAAATCATGTCCTCTATCAGACCTCTAACACCCAATTATTCTATCTACTTCATTCTCAACTCTTTCTTTGAATATCTTGATTTTTTCTAATGCTTCAAATTTTTCTCTTAAGAATGCATCCTAAGTTAATTTGGAATAATCATCAATTAAAATCATTAAATATATCTCACCTTGTAAGACTATTGTTCTAGTTGGACTACACAAGTCAATGTGTATAATATCCAACAAACTGATAGATGAATTATCTTTTCCTTTGAATGATTATCTTTTCTTTTTTCCTTCTTTACATCCTTTGGAGATAATATTGTCTAGCTTGGTTAATCTTGGAAAATATCTAACTACACTATTTGAACTTATCCTTACCAAATTGTCAAAAGTTAATGTGACAAATCCTCTAGTCCCAGAGCCAACTGTCATCAGATTTTTATATTAAGCATCTCTTCACACTTTCTAGTTGATAAATGTTTCCACCTATCCTTCTTCCAACAAAAATAAGAGTTCTATATACTTATTCCAGATCTCACATCTATCCTCCTGAAATACAACATTATAACAATTTTTTCACATATGTCCAACACTCAACAAATTGTGATGAAAACCCTTCACATAGTAAACATTGTCAGTCTTACGGTTTCCATAAAAAATAATAGAACCAATTCCAACAACCCGTGTCATTTTATTATCACAAAATTTAATAGGACCACCATCATAATATTCAAGTTTCACAAGCTTACTTTTATCACCATACATATGATTTGAACATCCACTATCAATCAACCACTCATTTTTATTTCTTCTAACATAAAATACATTCTCAATGAAATCATTAGATCCCAAACAAGTGTTAAAAATACCAAATCTAGGTTCTTCTTTTTTAACCAAAAACTATAAATCTTCTTGATTTGATTCATCGTCTAATACAATGTCATTTTCATTAACCTGGTAGGATTTCTTATTAAATTTTTTGAACTTATATTTTGTTCTTTTTTCCAGACACCTAGTTTTTATGTGACTAATATTTCCACATCTAAAACATTTGAGAGGTAAGATACCTTTATATTTTCTAGTACCTTTCCTCGACATCCTTGCAAAACTTTCTTCTAGCTTATTAGAACTTTCACTATCCGGATCATCCTCTATTTTTTTAAGATTTAAAGGCGGTTTTAGTTTTCTCCTTCTCTTTTTCCAAATTTTCTCATCTCAAACGTGGACAAAGTGTCAAATAGTTGTTCACTGGTAAACTTATTCGGATCATAGAATTCCTCAACTGTAAATATCTTGTCATTGTAACTGTCTGATAGGGTCATCATAATCTTCTCTATAATATCTTCATTTTTGAAAGTGCCTCCTCAATTTTTTACTCCATTCATAGGATTGTAAACTCTCTAAAAATATCTTGCGATGTCTTCACCTTCTGCCATTATCATATTTTCATATCTTCATTTAGAATTCAACTTATTTAATGTCCAATTTAACTCTATCATTTCCTTCATATATATCTTTCAACTTTTCCCAAACTTCATAAGGAGTATTCAGTGAAATATTTTTTGCCAAAGAATTTTTTGATAAAGCACTAAAGATAGCATACATTTCTCTTTCATTCTCTTCATGAGCTAAAATATCATCTGTAGTAGTAGGAATATTCATCGTTGCAACATATTTTGTCTCAACAACTTTTCAAGTAGTATAGCTCTTGGAATTTAGGTAACCTCACATCTGTGATTTCTAGAAACTATAGTTGGATCCATCAAACATAGGAATTGACAATTTGTGTACCATCGGATCTACTTGAAGTGGTTAAGCTCACTTCTAAAAAGCCAGAGATCTGATACCAATTCTAAAATAGTCAGGATAACTAAGAGGGGGAAGAGTCAGTTATCATAAAATAATTTTCATTAACTTAATCAATCCAGAGAAACTTTAATTGAATCAGATAAACATAACAAATATAAACTTGAAAGAATAAAGGAACACCAAACACAATGAACACCATATTTAAATGGAAAACCCAAGATGGGAAAAACCATAGAGAAAATAATTTGAGCGTGAATAATAACACTGCTTATGGTGAGTTTTACAAAGCCTCACTGAAAGTAAGGCTCACTGTCAGTCGGGCTAACTTCCCTAAATACATAAACCAACTATCATAGATGAAACTTGGATAACTACTAAAATGAGAAATAATGAGAAAGAATTCCACCACTGAAACATTTCACACCAACTACAACACTAAAGAATAAAACATGCTGATATCACCAGTTGCATACAATCATGCAATAATGATGTCTGAATATATTCTCTTCAAGTTTGCATCACTAGCACATTTATGTTCATCAAATAGAAATTATCCTCTACATGTACCATTCCATACTTCCATATTCATTCATGTCATCCAATCACACTATTAATTATCATTTTACAAGTTTGTCCATAAACAATTTTAAATAGGTCACACCAATACATTCCCGCGGTGGAAGGAATGAAACATGGACCACACAAAAAACTCCTTAATCAATACAATACGTTATCCACTCATCACATTATCTAAAACCAAAGAATAAGATCCACATGTCACAATGTATATTATGTTGATAAAACACAAACACCGATGTCCAGAGAGGTCTGGACCCAAAATAATGTATCTTAGTATGTTACAACATGAATGGGACCAAGACAATCACATCCAAAGATAGAACATTATAGCTCATCATCAAGAGCATGCTAATTCCAGATCACCAAATCCAAATAAAACCACAATCGGTCAACCAAAATGTGTTGACATCAATGACAACCATTAGTGACGACATCAATAATCAAAATATTTTTCTGAGGGTAACAAAGGGAGTCTTGGTTGTGCT
>MU227077.1:34770-53637 GCA_018584345.1 Thuja plicata
GCTCTGATACCACTCTGTTAGGGAGCCTCCTTGGTAACCTTCTAAGTTTTCTTGAAACTCTTAGTAGGCCTCTCTCTTAGGGCCTCTAGGGCTTCCTCAATCCACCCTTCAACACTTGGAAGAATCATTTATTCCACTCCAACCAAGGAAACTACCTAACTTGTCAAGGTCACCATTCTTGTGTTCTACAAGAACCTTCCACTCAAACAAATCCAAGCCCTAAACTTAAATTTGCATTTTTAGGAGGGTCAGGGCTTCAAAATAATCCATCTTCAGATTGCGACCCAGCTCTAAAACCATCAAATTGGTCCATGTTCCCTTCGAGTTCTAGATTCTTATTTTCTAGGCCTTGTAGCCTTTTTGCAAATTAGGCCTCCTAGTTTTTAGGAAACCTCAAAAACAGAAAAAATATCTCAAAAAACCCCAAAATATCTTCAAGTAAATCAAAAACCCACAAGGATTTTCTAGGTCTTAGGGTACAGTACTGTCCGTACACCGTACTTCTTGAAAATAGCTTGTTTCTTTTTTTTTTACCAGTTTGAGGTCTTGGGCTTCAAAACTCATCTTGTTGGATCTTTGGGCACTCCTCCACCTTAGGGAACACCTGAAAAACATTCCTCAACACATCCATGGCCTTCTTGTCTCATGAGAACACCCCCTACAATTTTTAAACCAACTGTCACTTGCTTCCTCTAACTGGGCTATGAGTTTAGCTCGCCTAGGGCAAGTGCTTAAAAATACAAGCCAGCACTATGAGAGCTCCTCTTTCCACAGAATGGTAGCTCCATGGACCTAGTACCCATTCCCAGATGGCCGTATAGAACCAATAGTGGGAAGTGGAGTTAGGTCCACATCTCTGCCCCTTGCTCAAAACGGGACAGCAAACAGTCCCAAACTGAAAGAATTTTTAAACCACAAACAAAACACGACTACAAAGAAACTTAATGAATTAAAAAGATTGGTATCATACAGAAAAAAAAACCTCCAATGATCACAGCAAACAAAATAATCCATTCCAATACAAAGAAAACCCAAAATACTTCAAATCTGCTATTTTTTCCAGAAAAACTCTTGCTCCAAATAGCAGTCCGTACAAAATGAATTCCAACTCCCACAATTAGGGTTTTTCCCACCTTATATTGCTTAGACACACATGTTCCCACCCTTCTATGGGTTCAAAACACTTAAAATCTCAAAAATCTTTAGACAACAAAATGTTGTCAGCAACTTTGAATAGTTGCTCATGTTGCATAGCAACATTTTTCATTTTTTAGCCATTAACACTTTTTAAGTGTTTTCTTCACCAACCTACCTTAGCTAACTTTAGTTAGACTAACTAGGGTATCTATGGACCGTAAAACCTTCTATGACATCATTCTAACCTTTGATGACATCATCAAGTACACCATAGTTAAATGGAGCCAAAAAGAGCTATTAACACAAGAAAAGAAGCAAAAAATGAAAACTACCTAAACTACTCTTGGTCAACATGACCTTATGTATTTACATTTCCCTACTAGAGGGTTTTACACACACTAACACACCAAAATAACAAGAGACTACCCTATTTCCTTGGCATCTCCAGGGTGCTCCTGCACCACAATCCCAGTTGAATTTTATTGTGTATGAATTTGTGGAATTTTGTGTTTTGTTTTTCTTAAGTTCATGTTGACCATAGTTGTGAGAACAATAGGATTTACGTCTAGTGAGTTTTAAGCCCTTTAGAAGTTGCAATAAGGGGCTAAGAAGTTGTAAGGCCTCCTGATTACCAAAATGGAAATGATGATGTTAGCATTATTTTTAGAGGGCTTAGAGTAGTTTAGAACCATGTTTCAACCATGGTTAGGGTCTATGGTAATATTTGATGAGTATTTGAACTCATTTTGTTGAAATTGGAAAAGTTGTTAAAAAGATGTAAAGTTGCATTTTGCAACTTTTACAATTTTGAAATGTTGCTCGGACAACATTGTCAAAATGTGCAATTCAATGATAGAGTACCCTAAGAGAAAACCAACTACTCAACTGGCCTATTTAATACATGTCTTAACCGAAATACAAGGTTGGACATTCAATTGTACGGACTAAGTTTTGAGAAATCAAGAAGTTTGATTGTTTAGTGTGTAATTCAGTTCTTTTCAGTTACATTAGGTAGTTAATGGATTGAATCCTAAACTATAGCTCATGCATGGATTAGTTTAGATGTTTTCCTAGTTTTGTGTGCAATTAGATAGGCATTTTGAAGTTCTTTCTTTGTCTTTTGTAAATAATTTATGTTTGGCAATGTCACTGGTTCAAGCAAGACAGTTTGTAAAGATGGTAGTCTAACTCACTATCCCACCGTGCATTCTATATGACCTCTTGGGAATAGTGAGTAGACTCCATGTAAAAATTGTGTGCAGGATCTTGGGCCCTCAAATGTAGAGGAGTGATTTTTAATGTGTTTCCCTAGGCGAGCCAGTGGTGAGCCCAGCTAGTGGAGACATAGTTGTAGAGAGCATAACTGCAGAAGTTGAAACCTAGGACCGATTTTCCTTATGGTAGATGAATTTAGGAGTCTTTCCAAGATTTGGTGAAGAGGAGAAGGTCTCACCAATCTAGATGGAGGTCTAAAACATTCATCTTTGTTAAGAAGCCAGAGAAGACCCTAAAACCCCTTAAATCCACTCATTTTGAGTTAGGGTATTGTACGGATGGTGGAGACCCAAAGACCCCAAAAATTATTGAGGGGTTAGTCAATGATCCAATAATCCTAAGAAATATTGCAGGGTTACTTTGGAAGGAGCAGATAAAATCCCTATTTTCTTGGAATAGGAGACCTAATAGGGCTACTAGCCTTTAGGCCTATTTTGTGACCAATTGAGGAAATCGACTACCTAGTTGAACTAAGTGGGAATCCTAATACCCCTATTTGATTAAATTGGAATGTTCCAAGATACCTCCACACCTCTATAAGATTACCATTTTTATAAGGAGGTTGCAAGCCTTTAATGGAGCTTAAGGGCCAGGGAGTGAGAAGCTAGTAGGTGCCAAGTAGAAGACTTGGTTTGTTGAATCTTTCTTGATAGTTGGGTTGGCTA
This sequence comes from Thuja plicata, assembly GCA_018584345.1. Lineage (NCBI taxonomy): Eukaryota > Viridiplantae > Streptophyta > Pinopsida > Cupressales > Cupressaceae > Thuja > Thuja plicata. The sequence continues at coordinate 37,848 of MU227077.1, forward strand.
GAGTAACTAGGGGATCATCATTGGTTGAGGATCCTAAAGGTTTCTAGGTGTGAAGACAAGACACCCTAAAATATCTTGAAGAGATTAGGAGCATGAGTCAGTGGTTGACTCATCCAACCTCCCTATCAGACAGTCAAAGTATTATTAACTTAGCACGAAACGTAACATATCATTCCAGAACAAAGAATATTGATATTCAGTATCAGTTTTTCATGAAGTGGTGGAAGGGGGAAAAATATCTTTGGCCAAGATTCACACTAATATTAACCCTATAGATATAATGCCAAAAGCTATTGGTATAGAGAAGTTTATTTGGTGCATAACTTCTCTTAGTTTATAGATTACCTAATAAAAGGTAGCTTTGGAAATGGTCTTTCAGTAGAGAAATTTTATAAGTTTTTAATTTGACTTCAAGTGGGAGGATGTTGAAATATGAAGTCATCATGGAGAATCTCTAGCACGGGTTGAGTCATCATGGAGAACCACTAGCAGTGGTTGAGTCATCATGAACTATCATCTAGTTGTGGTTGAATCATCAAATGGGGTTGATTTATTGTGGAGAATTTTTTAGACTTACTATAAATCGATGTTTTTACGAGTCAACTTACTATAAATAGTAATTCATTTTTGGTGACTTACCAAAAATAGTAATTTTGACAAGTGTTGTACATGTAGTTGTACGACTCATACTTACTAAATTTAGTAAGTGGTATGAAATTAAGACTCTACAAATTGGTTTTAATATGCAACTCAAAGTCATGTTTGTACATATAATTTTGAACATTGTTGTAACTATGAAAATTCTTGAGAATAATATTGAAATCTATATTTTCCTGTGGTTTTTGTCTTGTTATAATTTTGCCAATTGTTTTCCACATAAATTCTATGTTATGTGTATTTTCTCTTCTCTGTAATTTTATACACTTGTAATTTTCATAAGAAGTTGATCATATACTAGTAGTCATAGGTGGTCTAGGGGTTGTTGGGGATTACATTTTTTTCTATTTTTAGTTGTTATCAGACAATGTTTATCTGGGTCTTTTGTAAACTTCATTTGTAAATATTTTCCTAAGTAATATAAGCTTAGGTTTTTGCCTTTTACCAAATAAAATTATGTGATTAGAAAGAGAGAAAAGTATTGAGTCAAAATAATAGTTCAAAATATTCCACCAAAAGAAAGTAAATTTAAAAGTAAAAGACTTTCCTTTATCCTATGAACTACAGACAAGTAGTAAATTGGGTCTACAAAAACGGAGAAGTTGAAATCCAACAAGGTAAAAGATGGATTTTCCAAAAAAAATGAGAAAACCAACATGGAGAAAAAAATGTTGTGTCATGCAAATGTACTACATAATCTATGAAGAATTTATTTGCACAAGTAAGTCATTAGCTAGGCTACACATAAATACTAACAAGTGTCATACATGTATGATATGTTGCTTATGTTGATAGAATGATAACATATGTCAAAATTCTATGTTGTGCAATTTGGTTTGTTGTGAGACATCATATAGAAACCAACATGTATTAGTGTGTTGGTGCTAGTTGTATGATCATATTTTATTATGAATAAGGTATAAGGTAGTGTGCACTTATGGAAGCATAATATGTAGTTATTGAGTCCCTATGTGTTTGACACATACAGTTTAACTAGAAATTAAGAAATGTTCTTGATAATGTGTAGCATGTCATGATATGTATAAGTAATTATACATAGTTTCACACGATATTTGTGTATGGAGTTGTGAGTATAATGATATGTGTGGATGTATCAGAACTCTATTAAAATGCATTAGGAAAAGCTATTGAAAATTATTTGTGGTTAGTTACAATTGGATTGTAAATTTCTAAAAGAGAATCATCGCCATGTAGATATAGGTCACCACAACATGACATGCAATGCCCCATGTGCATTTTCAATTCAAGTAAAATAAACACACTTTTATACGATTTGATGCTAGATATAATTGAAATTGAAGGCATTCATTTCACATCCTCTCATATATGATCATCCTCTCTTTCCCTAGATGTATTCAATAAGTTATTATTAGAAAAACTCTTTATCTTTGTGTAGTGAAAGGATTAAAAAAATATACATCATTCTAGGTTATGTTTTTGTTGTTTTCAATCCAGTGCATTGATTTTTGAGGTTGAAATACATGAGAATAGCTCCCTATGTCATACCAAAACTTCTAATGTGTTTTACAATAATGTCAATGCATAAATATAAGAAAAGAGAAGTCTATACAAAGATTACTTAAGTGAGTCACAAAGAAAACATACACATTGACTAAACCAAACCCATGAACTCAACATGGAACAAAAGAAGGTTCAACATAAGATCTAAAATATTTCACAAACATAGAATACATTAACCGAAAAAATTTATACACCCTTTAATTACTGGACTCTAAATTCATTTGTATTAAGTTGTAATTAATTTATTTGACTAACTTATACTAAACCTAAAAGAAATTTATTTCCTTTTATAAATATTAAAAGTTCCCAAAATAAACTAACATTACAATGCATGTCTAACTTACTAACACATACTTTTTATTAAATTTGTAATTAAATGGGTAATAAAAACACAAAAACATGAACAATTTATTTCTTTGGCAAGCATGTTGTCATGTAATCGTGAGTTAATTGATTTGGGTTACCTCTCTGCTATCTTGGAATCTATATGAGAATTTTAAAAACACAAAAATTTTTTAACTCTGACAAGTATGTTGTCATACAATTTTGAGTAGCTTGATCATAGATTGCACATTTGACTTCAACAAAATCTAGAAGAAATTTAGTTTCTTTTATAAATGTTATAACTACCTAAATTAAACTAATAGTATAATGTATGTCCATATACTAACTTATATTTTCTTTTTCAACTTGTATCTTATTGGCCTTTTTAAAGATTTTCCTTACAAATTACCAACTAATAATTAAATATGAATATGGTGAAGACAAGGTTAAAACATTTTCTGAAAATAATGAATGTCCATGTCCTTTAACTTACATTATTTTTTACTTTTTGTTAATTAAAATTTCTATTAAACTTTTTCCATATGAAGTAAAAAATAAAAGGTGATTAATGATAATAACATCATAATATTATATAAACATAAAGTAGAAAAATTATAAGATTTTTTAAAAAAGAAATTTTAATTTAAGATTTTTTCTTAAAAAAAAAATTAATAGATAAATTAATTTATTTACTATTATTTTAAGCATAAATATTTATATTATCATTTATAAGATAATGTTAAAACATGGTCAGTATTAAAAAAATGGAGCGACAGGGGACTACCAGGCGATGGGTAACTACCAGCATGCTTGGCAGAAGTAGAACCTGTGAGACTGGCAGAAACCAATCCTGGATGGATGATAGAATCAGAGCAACATTTTTCCCCATCAAGGCAGGCAGCATCAAAGGGTACATAATACTCCTGACGTTTTGGCAGAGGGTCAAGATTTTATGCACATTTTCAGACAGAGGCCATTTGTCCAACGGGTCTTTGAACAAGCAGAGGGTCCAAATCTGGGCCTTTAGAGGTTCGATTTTGCATGTAAATATAGATCTACACCCAACCAGAAAGGGTCAAATTCTATAGAAAAAATGAACCCCCTGTAGATTTTCTCTGGCAAGGCCGTGGTCCAACCTGCTAAACCAATATTCGTAAACCCTTGATTCCACATCAAAAAGGCAGGCATGCAGATGAATAAGTAGAAACTAGATCTGGCGCCAGAAGGACCCCCAGCCCACAAGGTTGCACACCTAAGGGCCCTTTCCAAAGGAAAAAAGAAAGTGGGGACCCCTCCCCTCATGGCCCCTCGTGGGGACTTCCAGGGCTACGATTTCTATGAACAAGGAGAGACTTCGAGATGGCCCTTTGTCTATCACCAAACCCCCAGTGCTATAGGCCCTCATGGAAAAAATTTCAAAAACCAGTCTGGGCGGGAAAACTCCAACCCCCGGAGGAATTTAAAGGCAGCTGGGAAATCAAGGCCAAAACTTAGCAAGGAGAAATAACCTATCTTTGATATCTATAATGGAACCCCGTCGGGATCTCCGAATGAGGAGATAGTTCTTCCATCCAAGGACAAGTGCCCAGAGCCAGCTGCAGAAGAACCTCTCCAACTCAGAGCCCCCTTCAATCCAAAATTGGGCAGATCTAACCTAGTTTGGAGAAAGAAAAAGGGCCCCGACCTCCAGAAATGGCTAACCAAGGATAAATCAGATACATCTATTATTCTTCCAGAACATATGCTCTGCCAGCAAATTTCCATACTTCGTCAATTGGCACTGGTAGGTACCTGTGCAAACCCTTTGTTGTCTTTTTCGCAAATTAAGGAATAGGCTCTCAAATCTTGGGCGGGTTTACAAAATTTTTTTATGCTTGATTTAGAATCCAACTACTTTGTGGCCCTTTTCGATTCCAAATCCTCTATAGATTCAGTTCACAAAGAAAAAGGGTGGTTCTGCTTGGGATCAGGGCTATACACAATGGTATGGTCCCCTAACCTCTCCACTCAAGCCAAGACATGCCATTTCCTACCTTTCTGGATCTCCCTCCCGACACTGCCTCTCGAGTATAGGGATCCAGACATCAATTAAGCATTGGCAAACATAGTGGGGATTTTTATTCACCATGATCTCTTACCTTTTGATTACACCCATAAGGAGGTCAGAGTATGCCTCCTTATTGATTAGATGAAGGATTTTCCATTGGCCCTTACAATCAAACCAAAATGGGGTGCTTGGTCACAGAAACTTGTAGTTGAGGAAGCCAATGTGGTCCTACAGAGACAAGATATGCTGGGCCATTTCAACTTCCAATGCCAAGAATCCAATCAAGGGGGCATTGAAGTATGTAAAGACCCTATTTCCAACCCCCATCTGTGGTCATTTTTGAGGAAGATCAAGCATTTCACTCCAGACAATCTTCAAGGGGCTAGGAAAGAGAATCCTACTGGGATTCCCTCCACCTCAGATGTGGGTCTCATTATCTCAGAGTTTTTTCTCACCCAGTATAATTTTATATCACTATTTTTTACCTTACAGGGCTCAACAAAGACTCTTTGTCTGAGAGCTCTTATTGCTCCCCAACTTCCTCACCAAGGGTCCCTCACTAAGCACTCTCCTTCTTGTGGCCTTACTTTACCCAGCAAAACCCCTCCCTCATCTCGACCGCTAAAGGTGCTTGAGTCCAAGGTCAGAGACATTATGGTTGACCTGGGTGACCTTCCTTAAACCCATTATCTTGGCCACCTCTCTGGGACCTGCAAAGAGTAGTTGCCTCCCCAACTTGGGCTTAGCAGCAAGGCCCTAGCACCTTTTCTCCCCAAGCCGACATCCCCCCTCTGACAGGAGAATCTCTCTAATGTTAAAACCTGGATCCGGATGTTTGTATAGCTAGTATGGACATGGATATGGACCTGTTGATAGACTCCCTATTGCTGAAAATTGTAGATAAAAAACTTGATGGTCTGTCCCCAGACTCTACTAAGTATCCAGTAGAACTAAATGGAGATGACCACCCCCCACACGAGCTAGAGATCACCGAAACAATCAAAGATGGCCAAATGGTTAAATTCGACCATTGTGCAATCTACCAAACTGAATTAGATCCTTCAAAGGTAGCTAAACTAGTCTCTTATAAGAGACTGAGGGGTAGACCTAATAGGGTGAGAAAAACCCAAGAGGAAATTTCTACTGGCACCCAACTAACCATCAGCTTCCAGCAGACCCCAAGGAAATGCAAGGCAGAGGCTTCAGATTTAACTTCTAAATAACTATCAGTAAGTAGGAGGGTGAGCTTCCCTTTGAACAAAATATGAGGCTATTATCATGGAATGTTAGAGGGCTCAATGCCTCTAACAAAGAACTCCTTGCAAAAGATCAGGTCAAACTGGGAGGAGCTGACCTGATTCTGCTTCAGGAGACCAAACTATCAAAAGAGGCAGGGAATAAACTATTCTTTTCCTGGAAAAATTGGGATTTTTCTCTCTCGATAGCAACTGGAGCTTCAGGGGGGCTAGCACTTCTTTGGAACAGAAACTAATGCCAAATCAACATGATTTCTCAAAATGCAAACTGGATGGTGGTTGAAGTTTCAATATTCTCCCTCTCTTTCATAATCATAAATGTTTATGCCCCTATCTCAGTCTTGGGGTAAACAAGGCTCTGGTCACTCCTATCTCAGCTTTTTCTAGGCCTGAATGATAAGAAAATTATCCTCAGAGGGGACTTTAATGCAACCCTGGGAAAGAAAGACAAAATGGGGGGAGCAAACCCATCTCCAAAAGTCACTGATGACTTAAGGGATTTCATTGACAGTAATCAGCTTCTTGATTGCGTCCCCTCAAATGGGTGTATTAATTGGTCTAATAAAAGAAAAGGCATTCACTTTGTGGGCTCTAGATTGGACAGGTTTTTACTAAACTCCCTCTGGCAACAGGATCATGGGACTTGTCAATCTTCGATACTATCCCTAACAGGGTCAGACCATTTTGCTATCACAACAGAGATTCAAGCAGCCATCTCTAATAATCAACCTCGGCCATCCTTCAAAATGGAAAAAATGTGGTTCAGGGATCCACACTTCTTCACATTACTGTATAATTGGTGGTTCAATGCCCCACGCATTACTGGCACGACCATGTTTAAGCTTTCTAAGAAGCTAGTCTTCATGAAACAAAATATTAAACAATGGAATAAAACCTCATTTGGGAACATATTTAAACAAAAAGCTAATCTTCAAAGGAATCTAGAAGACATTAAAGATAGTATCCTTAGCAAGGGTATGTTGGCCAAAATATATGAGGAACAAAGAAGGACTACCAACAAGTTAGAAGAGGTGCTAAGTAGAGAAGAAATCTACTAGAGGCAAAGATCCAAAGAACTGTGGCTCTGAGATGGAGACAGAAACATAGCTTTTTTCCACATGTCAGCCAAAGTCAAAAGACATAGAAACACAATTTTTTCAAACTAAGGATTCCAACAGTCTTATCCTCAATCAGAATAGAGATGTCCAAATGGAGGCAGTAAGATATTTCACCAACCTACTTTCAGCGGAAGTTCAAGAAAATCAGAACCAGCACACCCCCCCAATCATTAACCATATCCCAACTTTGGTCTCTCCCTCAGAAAACATGGCTTTGCTTGCACCCTTCACCTTAGAAGAAATCAATTCCACTATTTTTGCCATGGATGCAGACAAAGCACCGGGCCCGGATGGTTTCACTCCTTTCTTCTTCCAAAACTGGTTGGGATTCTATGGGCCCAGACATTCTAAAAGCAGCGGAAGAATCTATAAAACACTCCTGCATGCTCAAACAGTTTAATAACACAATGATCACACTCATCCCCAAGTGTCAACACCCACAAAATTTTCCATATTTTTGACCAATAGCACTCTGCAACACGATTTACAAGATTATATCTAAATCTATGGCCTCTCGCTTGGGTAAATTAATCCCTAAAATCATCTCAGAGTAGCAAGGTGGCTTTGTTCTAGGGAAAGACACAGTAGAAGGGGCCCTCATTGCACATGAAGTGCTACACACTATCCAAGAAGAAGGCCTGCCTGCCATGATCCTTAAGCTGGATATGACTAAAGCCTATGACAAGCTAGATTAGAAATTTTTGTCTGCAATTATGGCCAAAATGGGTTTCCACTTTAAATGGATTAAATGGATTTAGGCTTGCATATAAAGAGCCAAATTTTTAGTAATGATTAATGGGAGCCCGTGTGGGTATTTCTCCTCTTCACAAGGGGTGAGACAAGGGGACTCTATCTCACCATTCCTATTTATCATCTTAGCAGAGGGTCTCAGCAGGATCATTGCCCACAAAAAAGCTTCAGGTTTGTGGGAGGGGATCAACGTTAGACAATCTCACCTATCCATTTCACACACCCTATTTGTAGATAATTCACTACTCTTTGGTAAAGGTTATGCTAAAGAGGCTGATGTTATTAAAGATACTCTGGCAGAATGCTATGAGGCATCAGGCCAAAAATTAAATGAAACTAAATCTAAAATTTTTCTCTTCAACATCAATCCTAAAGCTGCCAAAATTATTCAGCGAACATTAGGCTTTTCGGCAGCCAAAACCCCTTGTAAATACCTGGGCATTCCTTTCTTCCAGGGCAAAGCAAAATCAACATTTTGGGATGGGGTGGTAACAAGCATTAGGGAAAGGATTGCTTCGTGGAAAGCTAGATGGCTATCCCTTGCAGGTCGAATCCTCCTAGTGAAGTCAGTGTTAAGCTCAATAGCAAATTATATAATGTCTGTCATCCTTGCCCCCCCCAGGGGTGATGAAGAAAACCTCAAAGTGCTTAAAAGGCTTTATTTGGAAAGGGAACATTGATAATAAGGCAAAAATTCTCCTGGTTTCTTGGAAAAACTTTTTCAAACCTAAATCCAATGGGGGCGTGGCCTTTCACAAAATGCATGAGGAACCTCAGCCTGGGCACTAAACTATCTTGGAAAATATATGATAGACCCGAGAGCCTCTGGAGCCAACTTATTAGGATAAAATACCTTAACGCGGACACCCCGGAGAGAATCTTCTCAATTACCAACCTCCCCACAGGCTCTGTCATGTGGAATTTTATTATCAACAGTAGAAGCATTATCCTCCCCCATCTATCATGGCAAATTAATTTGGGCTCACAGGCACTATTTTGGGTAGAATCGTAGAACGGCCATAAAAATATTTCTTCCACTCAACATCTCCAAACTGCTAGAACAGTGCTTGAACAAGAATGGGGAGTCAAGGTTCACAACTACTTCACAATACAAGATGGAAAGTACAAATGTAAAGAATTCTCCCATCTCCCGATTCCTTCAAAGAGGGGTATAATTCTCTGGTACATATGCCAAACCAAAACCTCCCCATTCATAAATTTGCATGGCACAATGCAATTCTTCCAAAAATAGGTGTATTTACATGGCTCGCCATTCAAGACAGGATACTAACAAGCTCAAGATTAAAGAGGCTGGGGATCACGGACTCCTTCCCATGCCCACTGTGTGGATTGGTAGAAGAAGGCACATACCATCTCTTGGTTGGATGTGACTTTGCCCAAAATGTATGGAAATGGCGCCTAAACAAACTCAAGTGGCAGGGCCCCCTCCACAAATCCTTGAAGCTGATTCTACTCCAGTGGCCCCTCCCCCACAAAGAGGCTTTCTTCTCCAGTATTTGGTGAGTAACCCCAGTGGTAGTAATGTGCAGCATATGGTGGGAAATAAACAAAAGAGTATTCAGACACCAAACTTCTCCGATAGATCAGGTCTATATTATGACTGAAAAAAGTATATCAGAAATGGTGAATGCTCATGTGGCAAAGACTAAGAAACTCTCATCCACATTCTCATCTTTTGATAATGGAATTCTAAATAATTGGAAACAAATCCACATTCCATTCCATGGAGTTTTGATAGGTAGAATGCCCAAGAAACAGATTAGAAAAGATTACAAATGGAGACCTCCAGAAGGTAATTTTATTAAACTAAACTTTGATGTTGCGTGCAAAGGCAACCCTAGGATTTCAGGTACGGGCTTTGTTCTGAGGAGGTGGGAAAAATTAGTCATTGTAGCAGTACATTGCAACTTACAAGAGGGAACCAATAATCTAGCAGAAGCTAGAGCTATCCTGTGTGGAGTCAGACAAGCTTTACGTATGGGGGTCTCAGAGCTACATATAGAGGGGGATTCAATGAACATTATCTCATACCTATCCACAAAAGCATCAGTTAACTGGGAACTCCATTATGTCCTCAAGGAAGTCACAAAGCTCCTCCCCATATTCTCCTCATACAAAATCTCACACTGCTACAGGGAAGGTAACAGACTCGCAGACTGGTTAGCAAGTATTGGGGTAGAGGATAGCGTGGCAGATTGGGAATCAGATCATGTCTAGGTACAAGTAAATGAAGTACTAGAATATCTTAAGGAGGAAGCGATGTAAACCTATTCACCCTGGTTTATCAGCGGTCTCACGTACAACAGGAAGTAGGAAATTACATCATCCCACATGTGCCAAATACAAAACATCAACCATGTTGGATATGAAATCAGGGAAGGGTACTAAAAGGATTTATGGGGTAACGAGGCTCGTACGCTCTCACGGGGAAATCTACAAAAATTCCCCAATACACATATTTGGGCCATCAATGCCCTGTCAAAAAGCGGTGAGAATTTAATTTTTGAGCAAAAACGCACGAAATAAAGGTGAGTTGGCATCCCCGAAACATACTTGTCCTTCTGACTTATAACAGAGTATTTACATTTCCACAGAAAGCCAAAAATCCTCAGAATCTGCAACACGAGGGGATTAAATGGAAACTATGATCTGCTTATCTACGTTAGAATATGCCCAAATCCACAAGAGAGAGAATATCTCTAAAAATCTGAAATACGTGGGAATTAAACGGAGTTGTTGAACATGACAGACCCATGTGATAGGCAATAGGCTAATTAAAGAAGCGAACAACTATTTAAATACCTAATCCCTCCACTTAAACTACTACTCTATTTTCTTTCAAACTTAATCAGGCTGAAAGATACACAATGGGCTACCATGAACAAAACCTACGAATCTGCTTGAACGTCAAGAATTGGGAACACCCCATTTCAGGGCCATATGTGAATAGACAGATGCAAGTGATGTTTAAGCCCTTGCCGGACAAAATACTGGATGCTATAAAAGGCGTCATAGGGGATGAGATACTGCTACTAGATGCGCCAAGGCACATCTACCACTCCCAGGCCGTCTTGGTATTCCTCTCTAATTGGTATGACATGCTTCCTGACTACACGCTACTTCTAGATATGGCTAGCAAAGTGCTTCGTCCTGATTATGTTTCGGCTGAGGCAATCCACATTGCATTACAAAAGTACAACCTACAGGGATCGAAAGCGTGGGTTGGGGGCCTTTTTCCTCCTCAATAGTTAAGAGAAGAAAGAGTATGCAAAGCTGTATGACATACTCAAGCAGGCACTGGAAGGGCGAGACCAGTTGCTGATACGAAAAGAAGTGATGAAAATAATGGATATTCTTCCAAATGGTATGGTGGCCAAAGCATTCCTACTTTTCGAAAGACTGTCTACTATCATAGCATATGCTGAAACTAGCCTCTCAGTGTCTACCCCATCAATGCTATCTCCAGCGTCTTCAAAAAACTCCCAAGGTAGAAGTGGGCAACGACAGGGGAAGCGGCAGCAGCAGCTGTAATGGCCTACAGATAAGAAACTGCCAATTTTGTACAAGCCTGGGCGGTTAGGAACCAATACTCCTAAGGCAGGCCATATAGGTTAAGGTCCCCACCAACAAATCTTCTCAGTATCTTGGGTCGGCAGGGTCACCGATCCCTGTTGTCGGTGGTATAGGATTTTGTCAAAGTGACTATACATACCGTATGTAAAGATCATGCCCTCTTCTTGTTCTCCTCTGTTTCTCCCTCGCTATAATATTGCTCTTTTTGTATGTATAGGCCAAGGATTAAAGGTTTTCTTTCTGCTTCTTTCCCTTATGAGGCCTTGAAGCAGTTTTATATTTTAATATATTAGTTCTAATAGCACTGCCATTTTTACCCTTAAAAAAAAAAAAGATAATGTTAAAACATGCTAAAAAAAAATCTACTATTAGAATTCATGTTTGAAATATAAAAACATAAATAATTTAGTACTTTTACATATATGGTGCCTTGCAATTTGATTTAAATGATGTTATGCATTCTTAGAATCTATGTGAACAGTACAAAAACATCACCAAGTTATTTCTTTGATAATTTGACAGTCAAATGTACAGTCTGATGACTGAATAGACAATACACGATAATGCATCTATCAGATTACACATTTGACAGTCAAATGTATAATCTGATAAGTGAATAGACAATATGCTCGACTTATGAGCGAAACAAGATTGTTAAGGAAAGCAAAGCGAGGAAAAACCGTATTTCTTCAAGAAGAGGAGATGTCACGGGAACCATAGATTTGTGTTTTGTATTTATACCAACGAGCCCATGCTGAGAAGTAGGCAAAATTGACGATCCCCATTATGCAGAGAAGCGTATAAAAGTAATCAAGACGACCCTCGTTAATGTTATTTGCAAGCCAATTGCTGTTTTTATGAATTATACTAATCAACAAACTGCTCAAATAAGACCCCACTGCAATCCCTGCAGCGACCAATGCTGTGGCTATGCTTCGTACTGTTTCTGGAAATTCTGCATAAAAGAAATCAATTTTCCCTACGCTCAGAAAAGCATCCCCCAACCCCATTACCACATGTTGAGGAACCAACCACAGCGCTGAAATTTGCTCTGCATTCAAACGCTTTCTTTCCACTATGGCGGCAACACCCATTCCTAGAGTGCCAATAACCATGCCTGTGCCTATTCTTCTCAGCTGTGTTATTTTTATCCCCTTTCTTTCTGCCAAGCGAACCACCACTTTGTCATACATGGATAATGTTATTGCAGAGGACAGAAGATTGAAGACAATGTAAGAAGCCGCAGGTATTTTGAAATGGGAACCCAAATGCCTGTCCATTGTGAGTGCCTGCAACACTGAGAATGTGATCTGCTGTGAAGACATAATGGCTGGGATGACTGTACAGGACCAGATTGTCAGTGTTTTAATAATGGATTTAAGTTGCTCCACTTGGTTAACTGTGGAGAGTCTCCATGGGTTCTGGTTTATATGCCCTTCTGAGGAAAATTCCTCTGGTGTTTTTATGGCTGCTTTGTTGAGAAACCTGTTCGTAGTTTGCATATTTACTTTTTTTTAAATGCAAAAGAAACAATCCGTATGTAAATAATGTAAAATGAACAAAATAATTGCTAAATAATCAATTTTGAATAGAAACATTAGAGTTGAAGTGAAGAATACAAGCGTTGATGAGTTTGGTAGTGAAACTGAGTTCCTCAAAGACAATTTATGTCAGCTTTTAGAAAACTAACAAGTGATGCACAGAGCCAATCCCCTTACCATTATCTCCAGTTCATGGTACTATGTAACCAGTGTCAGATCTTTTATATTGTTGATTTGTTGTCAGTTTATTTTTAGAATTGTTAATCTATTTTTTAATTGTTTTGTGTGATCTCTTTGTTTAAACCTGTTTACTTCGCCATTTGATTTTAGTAAGAATAATAACCCTTATTATCCCTTTTACTTAAATGAAAAACCATCACAAAATAGTGACTCTCCATTCAAGACACATAGACTGACTCACAACTATAGATTAAATAAGAGACCATTGTTGAAATTTGACTTCTATCCTGTCGTTTCTGAGCGTTCTATTCGTTTTAGGGTATGCTGAATAACATACTTAAATAGTGTTGTCTCGGACTTTTCATTACCTACCCTGGATTTTCAATTGCAGAAGACCTGTGCATGATTATAACTTCTTACTATCATTTATATCGAACAGCATTTGTTTCATACTGTAAAGCAGAGAGAGCAGCGATGATTTCCTCTGTAAATGTCAGAAATTGTTTGTAGCTGCAGCAACTGGACCTTGACCAGAAAGCAACGAATCTTCCAGGGTTCCATCCACTTGGTGGAGAAGCACTTTAGTTATCCCTGTTGAGCTATGGAAAAAGGAAAAGAGGTGTCGACAAATTTATTTTAATACAATACCATCAAAAGGGGTGTAACATGGAAGACATGAGTATTTTTCCTATATTACTATTATGATAGGGGAAGAGCATCAGTACCTAACACCTTTAAATTTTTATGTATTTGTAGAGTTTAAATTATATGTAGGATTTTAATGATTTTTTTGGGTTGTTTTCATATGTGAGTTGACACCTTAATAAAAATCTCTTAGCTTTTTAGGATTAACAAAACTTCTGTTGAGATCATCAAGCATTGAAGGGTCAAAAAGTGGTCATTTCAACGTGTAGTCTAATACCCACTCAAGGATGCACCAATAGCCGTTCACTCAAAAATATCGTAGTTGTGGCCAAATGTCCCAGTAGTCATACATAAATGTTTCAATAGTGGTGCACAAATAGACCAATTACTAACCAAAAAAGCTAAAAAATGATCGACTATTAATGTATGTGTTAACATTTGTGTAAGGTCAAACGCGCATGAAGTTTGCCGTTATTAGAATTCCTTTACTGGTGCTGTTCCCTAATCTTTTTATTTTTTTTATTTTGATACTCTAGTTTTAGTGTTCTATTAAAAGAGTGTAACATAAAGAACTTTGGATCAGGCCTCTTTCCCACTGTTATAAGAAATATTGGAGAAATTAAATTAAGGTTCTACACATTGCTGCTGTTAAATATTAATTATGTTAGAGATCATAACTTTAACTGCAGATATCTTTAATTTTTGTTCAGATTTATTTCTATCTAATTTTTGTTCAGATTTATTTCTATTAAAATCTAATTTTTATGCTCTTCCATCTCCCATCTCCTCCTCTTTGCTATCGAAGGCCAGTGCAAACTCGTTCTCAAAAATTTCTCAAAGGAAAACAAATATTGAGGTGAAAGATAAAAACCTGAGCTGCTGTGTAAGTGGAAGCCCCGATTCCATTTTCTCTCCTCTATATAACTCCTCTTCATTGGATGGCAATGGCAAATACCTTTTTCTGAGGCACGCCACTACCACTTGGGCTAGCCCTGTGAAGGGGCTGCCCTCTGGAAGGACACGATTGTACAACTTTGTCCCAGAGAAGAAAAATAGCATTGATATTCCTGTCAGTAACACACATAGCCCAAATCCCAATGCCCAGCTTACACTGGATTGAATATACACAATTAGAGTGGAGGCCAAAACGATTGAGACAAACAGCACACAATAATACCAGTTGAAATAACTCTGAATCTGTTTCATTCCTTTTGCTGTATCCTTTTCAAACTGATCTGCTCCAAAAGTCCCTGAATTGTATCTTACCCCTCCCGATGCTACAATCGTTAAGCCAAAATAGAGATAGAGAACTGCATACTGTTTCCCGGAGGGAGCATCACATCTTCCCAAAGCTTGTAGTTGGGGTCCACAAGGAGGTGGTCTTAAGGAGTCTATCATGGCCGTCAGCATTAGAATGATCATTGCCTGAAATAAAACACACAGTTACTTTTGAAAACTTGGAAAAAATGAAAAAAATGAGCTCACATGGTAATATTCTAAAGTTAATGCTAGTTCAAACATGATAAAAAAAGAAAACAATATTGTGTTATAGTTGGAAGATTGTTTCTAAAATCAACTGCATGCATATATTTTTATATTCAAGTATCATACATTTGAATCGTAGATTGTAATCTGAAGTGTGAATATAAAAACATACACGGTCGATTTTAAAAGCCGTTGACATGAACTGTGAAAACATCATTTCAACTAAATTTAAAGATGGTGTAGGTTAAAAGAGATAGAGATAAAAACAACCCAATATGTACACCATAGGAAATCATGGATCAGAGTCTAACAAATAACAGCACATGGGCATCGAATAATAATGGAGCAGGAGCAGGAGCACTTACAGTAAATGAGAGAAATGAACCAATGGAAATAGCCCAAAAACGGCCAAGATATGCATCTGCTAGACATGCCCCAATCAATGGAGACAGATCATTCCCTCCATTAGAGATATTGATGATATGAGTGGCCTCAATACTTTTTATGTTAAACTTGGTAATCAAATAAACAATCATATTTGCAGCCAGGCCTGTGATTGCTGCTGCTCCGCATATCTCATTTCCTGCACACAGTAGTCCACAAAATTAAAGACAACCAACACAAAATATCTCAAAGTTTAATATGTCTACC